>CM076581.1:12226482-12590003 GCA_034641835.2 Pinus albicaulis | reverse complement strand
ATCATACCTTTTAAGTACTCCACAAGGAGGACTATATCCTGTAACTCTAAAGATTGGTTCTGATGTTGCCCTATCTTTCGATTTGCCAATCTATCAAAAAGCGGGAGACCAATATAACCCACATCAGAATGGTGTCGCAGAGAGGAATAACATAATGATCGTGGGTGCTACATGAGCTATGTTGCATGATCAGGGCCTACCAATGCAATTGTGGGTGGAATCATGCAACACTGTTGTTTATGTGCAAAACCATTGTCCTCATAGAGTACTTGGCATGAGTACCCCTGAAGAAGCTTTTACTAGTAAGAAACTGGATGTTTCTCACTTTAAGATTTTTGGCTCATCTGTGTATGTTCATGTGACCAAGAACGCCAGGAAGAAGCTAGAGCCAACTACTAAAGTTGGGATATTTTTGGGGTACACAGAAACACCCCATAATTATAGTGTGTATTTTCTAAACAGTCGGATGACTATGGTGTGACGGGATATAAAATTCAATGAGGAGAACACCATGAATTTGTCACTTTAGAGGGAGATACACTTGCATGCAGAGGAGGAACTGCTTGTTCCCAAATATGAACCTCAAGATGTGGATCAGCCACAGGAGGTGGATCATGGAGTGGAGGAGTCCACTCACGCAGAGCCAAACATCAGAACTAGTGAAGGCGTACCACAAAATCTTAGAGGCCGAAGCTTGATGCGGCACAAAATGTAGGAGTCCCTACTTTACAGCACAGACAGAGATAGTCTCCTAACCGATATACTAGATACATGGCTCTCATGAGAAAATGTATCATGACAGAGCCATCCTCCTTTGAGGAATCAGTGCAGGAGCCCACATGGGTAGATGCCATGGTGGAGGAGTATGACTCCATTATCAGAAACAGTGCTTGGGAAATTGTTCCAAGGTTGGTTGATAAATTAGTGGTAGGTTCAAGATGGATCTACAAGGTAAAGCAAGCCATTTATGGGAGTGTCAAGAAGTATAAGGCAAGATTTTTTTCCTGGGCCTTCTCACATATCAAGGGGATTGATTATGAAGAAACCTTTGCACTTGTCACACAATACTCTTCCATAAGGACCATCCTTTCTCTCTTAATGTAGATGGGTTGACACATTCAACAGATGGATGTGAAGATTGTGTTCCTTAATGGGATCATTGAGGATGAAGTGTACATTGAGAAACCTATCAAATTTGAGATCTTCAGTAGAGAGTCACATGTATGCAGACTCAAAAGAGCATTGTATGGGCTGAAGCAAGCACCCCGTGCTTGGTACACTCAGATCAACAACTATTTCACTGGACTTGGCTTCACCAAGAGTGAGGTGAATGCAAACCTATCCCAGATTGCAGTGGAGGGTAATATTTTAATGATTATTCTTTATGTTGATGATTTAATACTGACTAGTGATGAGCAGCTGATACACTCATGCAAGGAGGATCTTGCAAAGGAGTTTGAGATGAAGGATATGGGTCTCCTTCATTATTTCCTTGGATTGGAAATATGGCAGAGAGAATTTGAACTGTTTGTGTCTCAAGGAAAGTATGCACAGGAGATACTCAATAAGTTTCACATGGAGGACTGCAAACCCATGGATACTCCTCTTCCAGGAAACTGGAGGAAAGAGGATGCTACATCGGTAGAGGTAGTGGATGCTACTGTCTATTGACAGTTGGTGGGTTCACTCATTTATTTATTTAATACAAGACCGGACATATGCTATGCGATGAAACAGCTTATTCAAGCGATGGTTAAGCCTACCAAGCTCTTTTGGAAGTCGGGAAAGCATGTCCTGTGATATCTCAAAGGCACATCTAAGTATGGCTTATGGTACAGAAAGATGAATTAGGTGAAGTTGCATGGCTTCACAGATGCAGATTGCGCAGGCAGCCCAGCGGACAAAAAGAGAAAATCAGGAGGGGTTTTCAATATTGGATCTACAACTATTTCTTGGTACAGCAGGAAACAGATATCTGTGGCACACAGTTCAGCAGAAGCAGAATACATGGCAGCAAGTCAAGCTACATGTGAGGCTATCTGGATGAGGAATATCCTAGTCAGTTTGTTCGGTTCTCAATTAGATCCTACAATGATTCATTGTGATAATAAAATTTTCATTAAACTCTCAATTAATCATGTGTTTCATGATAGATCTAAGAATATAGATATCCAGTATATTCATATTAGAGATTGTGTGCAGTGAAGATCATGTTGCTTCAGTACATTCCTATGGAAGATCAAGATGCAAATATTCTAACAAAGGCACTCACCAGGAGCAGATTCGAATACCATAGAGACATGATCGGGGTGAAGGATAATCCCTATCTTGTTGAGAGGGAGTTTTGAGATTCAACAAGATGATGAGCCTAGTGAAAATTAAGCACCTTCACTAGGTGGGGCCCGCAGGCTATTTTTAGGTGTATGTCTATTTTTAGAATGGTGAGCATATTCTAAAATTTGCAGGATGTTGATTCTATATGGTTGACAAAATTCTATCTTTGGATGAATCTCTATGTTTAGAAGATGGGCGAAGCCTATTTGTAGATCGATAATCTAAAAATAGAATGCATGTCGATTATTATTAGCCCTTAATAATAATCAAACAATAAATAGTAACTAATTCTCTTAGAGCACTTGATTTCAGTGAACAGATGTGGCACATCAGTGGGCTGAAGGAATTACGCAATTCCTAGGGTTTTTGGTGACTCATGCATAGAGAACTTAGTTATAACTGATTGTGGCAAATTGTAATGGAGTTGGAAGAGTAGTTATGGGAGTTTTTATTTAGTTTAACTCAGTTGTGCTAGTTGTAACTGAAGATAAACTAGTGAAATATGAGTGAATTAATTATTTAATTAATTCACAAGTAGTTTCTTACTTGCAACTGAAGAAATACAACAGTTAACTACTTGCATGTCAGATCCAGTGGAGACCTAGTGGAGAGATAGTTGAAAGGGTGTATTTAACTGTCAATTGTGACTATAGTGATGCATTCAATGCATCTACACATACATTAAATATTCCAATAATGATTGCATAGTGCAAGCAAGAAAACATCGAATTCATTCAAGGATCTTCTTCAATAGGGATTGCACAGTGGAGGCAGGCTCTTAGGAGGCAAGAAATTGGTGCATAGATATGCAAATTTCTGCATGACAGTGTGTGAAAATTTTATATTATATTGAGAACTCATTGAGATGAGCTTTGTATGATATTGTTACATGATTCCATGATATACATAATATATTATAGTTGGGGTTTTTAGCTTTAAGCTTTCCCAGTAAAACATCTTGTTATGTGCAATTGATTTTTCTTCATATGTTTGCAATTGGCGATTTAATTTCCGCAAAGAATTAAGTGGAAGGATTGTGTATTTAACATAAGATTAAATTGTTATATCAAGAGAATCCAAAAATACATTTTTGTGTTTATAAATTTGTACAATTATGTATGCCTTTCTTATATCTAATTAAAAGATGAAATTGTTGAGAGAAACTCATCCAACGATAGTGTCTTGATTGTTGCAATTTAGTTTGTGAGTGTAAATATTGTAGTGGTTGATGATATGTATGTATGATTTTTTATTTTCCCATTATGTAATGTTTCCACTTTTTAACACTCTGTACTAATGCATATAATTCCTTGTCGTATGTAGGAAAGTTAACTACTATTGATGTGAATGTCTTAGAATGAAAGCATATAGGCTTTCTGTGCTGCATCAATGCTGGCCCCATGGCATATTCAATTGCATCTGTCTCGATCTCAAATTGATGTTGAAGATCTAGCAGTGCTAGTACTGGTGTTGTACTGATCCTTTCTTTCAATGCATCGAAGGCTTTCTTGTAATATTCCAAAAATTTAGCCTTCAAGCTAAATGGAATATTATAGTTGTTTTATCACTAGGTAGGAGAATAAGTGGGTGAGGAGGCCCATAATTCTCTTGAGCAACAATAAAAACACTTTAAGTGTGAAAGGAGACCCTTTTAGTAGCTAAATAAATCTCTTCCATGTGTGAACAGGGTTTGGATCATGTTGATTCAGTCAACTTCAACCAAGTCAACAACGTTGTTAAGGAGGAGTGGAGATTAATTAGAGCATAGCGCAGTTTTGGAGGGAGATGAATCACATGAATGAAATGATCTAATTTAGTGGGGCCAAGGACATGTAAGCTCACATTCTACTTAAGGAAGAGGATGGAAACCATTTGGGATCATGTTTTAGAATTTCATTTTGATATTGGTCTGCTTAGACTTTTGCTTCCTCTTGTTGTTTAGCAGGGTTGCAGTGTTGTTTACCACCAGGTGTTCCCGAGTGGGAATCCCACCTCTTTCCTTGAGAGGCCTCTTGGAAGAGTATGGTATTCATTTCCACATTTATGTTTTTAGGCCATGCTACAACTTCTTCATCAACGCATTTTCTGCAGGTTTTGTGCTGTGTTGTAGGGTGCAGCAGTGGAGGGATTAGAATCCCATTTTTTTAGCAAGTTTCTCATAGGAGGAAGGTTTCCTTCTCTTGGGAGATCTGTTTCGAGATTTCTTGGGCACATTTTAGATCCTTGGAATCAGGTCATACATTTCCCATCATTCCTAGCATTGTTCCAACTAGGGAATGCGTTATTTTTTAAGCCAGCTTCAGTAGAAGATCTGGTGGTTCCTTTGTAGTGTTTCCTTGTTATTAAGGGGTTCATAATTTCATGGGAGGAGATATTTGAGGGGATATATTTCAGATATATTATATTTCAGCCTTACACACTCTTGTTCTTCATTTTTGAAGTGTATCTTTAGTCATTGGGCCTTAGATCCCATCTTGTATAGAGTGTATTTCTGAAAAACCTTTCTCGGGTTCTTGTAGGATTTTGTATTGAGCTTAGATATGTATTGAGCATATATTTTTAGGCTTATAACAGCCGTAAATATTTTGTACATAATTGTTTTTTAGTAGTGTGTTTTCAACTGCATTTTAGCAGTCTCCAGCATTCTTGTATTGTGACAACTGTTCATTTGTAGAGTGATCTCTTATGGGAGGCTTGTTCCTTCACTATATATGACTCATGTCTCACTGTTATTTATGGATTTCCTGATATAATACATGGTTTAATGTATCCATTTTGGTCTCCCATGTTTATGATTTGATTTACACTGATACTTCCATAATTGTGTTCATGTATTGCTGCATCCCCATTTTGGGATATTACTGTGGTATCAGAGCATAATCTTGGCTCATCCTGTGGATCTCAGCCATTATGATATCAAGAGAAGAAGGAGAAGTGAAGATGTACAGAAAAGAGAAGACTCCATTATGTGGAGGAAGGAAGGAGGAGAGGCTCTCAAAGCTTCTTCCTAAATCTATGCAGAACATTAAAGAAGATCTCAAGAAAATGAGAAGGGAGATGGAATCTCCAGAGGAGTTTGGATCTAGAGCCAAGTCTATATTTGCACATGATAGGTGTGAGCATGCAGCTACACCCTATTATGCATAGCCCAGTAAAATTCCCAGATCTATCACGAGAGAGATAAAAGAAGGAGGAATGCCTAAGAGGGAACTCTTAGTGATTTTCTGCAGGATTATGAATCTCAAATTGAGAAGTTTAGAGATCATATCACTTTCCAGGAGTTTTGAAAGATCAAGGTGGAGAGGGGCAGGCAACATGACATGGATAGATTTTCTCTATCTACTTTTGATGGATCACCAACATGTTCAGCCAAAGCTTAGGTGGAGGAGATACACACCTATTTGCAGCAGCACCAAGTTTCTGAAGATGAAGCCATCAGAGTTGCAGCGCTGCACTTTGAAGGTAAGGCCTATGCTTGGTGGATATTTGAGTCATTTTCATTAAAAAATGCCAATATTTCTTCTTATGCAAGGTTCACTAAGAGATTAGTGGAGAGGTTTGTTGGAAAACATTCTAAAACACTCTTGGTAGAGCCAAACAAACCAAAATAATAAAAACTTGTGCATGGGTTGGAAGAACCTGAAAACTCAAATCCACTTCAGAAAAATGTGGGAAATCTCACATCTTGCATAACACCTTGCTAGAGGCAAGATCTCTGTCTCATATATTTGGACAAGAGGGCATGCAGGTTCCTTTTTCAAAAGAGGATGCTCTTATTGAGAAGGTGACTCCAATTCATATTGAAGATGAAGAGAAGGATGGGGGCAACAACGCTATCACATCTAGAGCATATCTAGACCCTCATGCAGAGGAAGGAGGAGCACATGCTCCAATAGGAGGAATTCTTGTATCATTGCCAGAAATTCCCCGGGATATCACATATGGAGGACAAAGAAAAATCAATGAACAACATGATTGTGAGACATTGCAGATGAAAGGAGAAGGTAGGGAGGAAGGTCAGCATCATTTGATGAGGAACACACACCCCTATCTATTTCAGAGAGCTAGTGCAAAGAAGAGGTAGACGGATTTGCACTGTGAGGGCAAGGGAAAAGTTGCCCAACCATATGTCACTACAAGAAAAAATCACATTGGTGAGGGGAAAAAATGGTCACCATAAGCTCATTGGTGAGGGTCAAAAGAGTCTTCGTCACCAAAAACTGAATGTCACCAAAGGTGGCATCGCTGAAAGTATAGGCATTGTGGTGACATTCAAGTTCCGTCACCAATAATGATTTATAGTGATGGATAGTGACCGTCACCATTTTATATGAGCAATGGTGATGGACAATAGCCTCTGTCACCAAAAAACTAAACGTTACCAAAGGTGGCATCACCGAAAGTGTGTGTTGTGGTGACATTCAAGGTCCGTCACGAATATTAATTATAATGACAGATAGTGACCGTCACCATTTCATATGAACAGCAACGATTTTTTGTGATGACCTTTCATGGCCGTCACTATTGGTGCATATATATGGCGATGTTCATTGAACGTCACCATAAACTCATTGGTGACATCAAGGTCTGTCACAAATAATGACTATAATGAAAAACAGTGACCCTCACCATTTCATATTAACAACAACAGTTTATGGTGATGGACCTTTAATGGTCATCACTATTGATGCGTATATATGGTGGTGTTCGTTAACCTTCACCATTTCATATTTTGGTGAGGGTCGAAAAATGTCACCATAAGCTCATTGGTGATGGTCAAAAGAGCATCCGTCACCAAAAACTAATCTTTGTCATTCCCTATGAATATCAGGGCACAATGGAATCAAACCAACAACCTCCTGCTTGTAAAGTAGATGCTCTTCCATTGAGCTAGCACCCTTTAAAGAATTATACTTTAAACTAGCAATTGCCCCTAAAGGTGAAAAGATACACCAAATGAATAAGAACCAGGAAAACTGAAAGAATTCAGTGTCCTTGCTCCTATTTTTATTCTACAACACTCTACAAAGTATGATCTTGATATTTGACGTATATGTGCCAAGTGGTTCTAATTTAATAGTAAATTTCATATTCAGATAAAATAAATAAATAACTGAGAGGCCTTATGGACTAATTTTTAATCTTTACACCAAAATCTCTTTATTCAAGTCTGTTGATCATGTCATCATTCTGTTAAATTCCGTTAAATTCTGACAAACAATCCCCTTTAAACCCCCTCTGTTTGGCCCAAAAAAATTGTTTTTCCGCCTATCGTTCCCCTTTTCTAAACTCAAAATGGCATTAAAAAGGGTAAAGACCCACACTTGAAAATATATATAGTCTGGCACCTTTCGGCCCTAGCCCCTCAGTCTTTTTCTCCACATAACCTGGGTGTTAGACCAAGTCGCGGCCCTAAAGGCGCTTATCAAATGAATATTGAGAGCGTTCATAATCGTCGATCTATACAGATCGGACGGCCTTGGTTCATCTCTGCCGCGCCCGTAGCCTACCTGCCTACCATCTGATCAAACCGTAAAATAAATGGCCCAGAATCTATCTGTCCCGGTGGTCCCCGCCCTGCGTCCACTATTCAAAACTGCCCGGTATCTATCGCACCACCTTTCGTAGGCGGGCGGTATTTCTCAATTCGGAGCGATTCCATACATCGCGCGACACGTGGCTCCGTCACTATTCCAAAACCGCTACCTCATTACGCGTTATAGTTCGACTGAGGATACGGAGCGATATGCATTATAGCTGTTTGGTCAATTTAGTGTGTCCTAAATTGCTAACATAAATTATCAACCAGGGATTCGTAAGCTGACGAAGTGTGGCGCACTATATGTGCAAGATAACCTATCTCTTACTTTTTGTCGTTTTTGGATATTTATGAAATTCTAAAAGACAAGTATGAAGACAAATATTCAAGACAATGATGTCCTTCTAATGGTTTTCCAAATTTCAAAAGAATTTTAAAACACACAATGATAAAATTAATTCCTAAAAGGAAATGAAAATTGCATCACTATTCTAATCAAGCAAACAGTGAACTATTGATCACAAAACTCATTATCCTTGCTGCTGTCTAAACACAAAAGAAACTGTACTCAAAGAAAGATTGCTAGTAAAGTAAAACTAAAATCAAATTACATCAACTCATATTCTGACCCTTCACCATTAGTCTAGCTATGGCTTTCGGAGGTAATCATAAACAACTTGAGCAATATGATATCTAATTTGCAGAAAAAAGAAACTAATATCAAACTACACACTCATACTTCAATCCCTCACCATTAGTCCAGCTATGGCTTTCGGAGGTAACTGAAAATGACATGAGCAATTTAATATATCTAACTTGCAGAAAAGTAAACTAATATCAAACTACACACTCATACTTCAATTCCTCACCATTAGTTCAGCTATGGCTTTTGGAGGTAACTGAAAATGACATGAGAAATTTAATATATCTAACTTGTAGAAAAGTAAACTAATATCAAACTACACACTCATACTTCAATCCCTCGCCATTAGTCCAGCTATGGCTTTCGGAGGTAACTGAAAATGACATGAGAAGCTTAATATCTAACTTGCAAAAAAGTAAACTAATATCAAACTACACACTCATACTTCAATCCCTCGCCATTAGTCCAGCTATGGCTTTCAGAGGTAATTGAAAATTACATGAGCAGCTTAATATCTAAATCTAACTACTAGAGCAAATGTTCAAGACTGAAATAAACAAATAGTGCTGGAATTAAACAAAAACTAAGAAAAGTAAATTAGCAGAAGGACAAGATGGATTCCATGTCATTAGTCATTATAAAACTATGTGCAAATGTCCGGGCTGCCATGAAAAATTATGCTAAAAGCTATGATTTCAAAAAGCAATCTAAGTAAGGAAATATAACAAAACAAAATTGAAAGCAACTTATCTAAAAAACATGTAAAAGCCTCCTTGGATAGCAGGGGCCCTCTGCTACCAATTTGGTGAAGTCCTTCAGCTCCTTAAAGTTGTAATCAAAATAGCATCAAAGAACTAAATTTCTCTATTAAAAAGAACTCACAAATCTACATCTCATTCCATCTTGAACTTTGTTACAAAAGACTTCTCTACTACTTTTTCATTACTTCCTCATTACGTATGATAGGAGAAAGCTTCTCCTATTTATACAAAATATGAGGAGTCATCTCATTAATGGGAGTCCATGAATCTCTCCCTCCATCTCTAGAGTTATAATCAAAATAGGAAATGATAAGACACGTGTCTTTCTAGAGTTTCAACACAACTTGAGGAATGAGACACATATCCTCTTAGAGTTTCAATACAACAAGGAAGTGAGACACATATTATCTTGATCCCATAATCTTCTCCAACCAAATTCGAATTTGGCTTTAGAGTGCCACATAAGAGTCTTCTATAAGTCTCCTTTTGACCTACACATGTCACAAAACTCATAACACATATATAGATATATGAAACTATGTTAATTTTCTAGTTTCTAATCATAAATTCACTTAAAATACATAAAATAAATAACTTTGGAAAACAAGGATCCTAACCCATATATTTATGAAAATGGTTACTTGATGTAGGTTTTTAGGTCAAATGGCTATGAAATAAGAGCTAAATGGTTATGACATAATGGAAATATGTATGAATATGGAGAACAATTTTGAGACTCAACATACCCCCCAACTGAAGTTGTTGCATGTCCTCATGCAACCATTGCAATGATTCATTTGTCCATGAGTTGATCTTTTATGAGTTTTGACTCATATAGATTCATTCCAAACTTTGCTTCTTGATATTTTCCTTTTTGGCAAAGTATATTTGATTGCAACATTTTATTTTATTTTTCAATGGTTGGTTCTTGTGTGACAACCATTTTTTTTTTTTTTTTAAGCATTGGTTCTTGTGTAACAATGCTTTATTTTCTTTGTTGTATCAAAGTTCATGAAAAAATTTAGAATCAATTACTTCATCAATGAATTGATCTTTTGCAAGGCATATAATCTTTTGGATCATGTTGCAGCAATAGTTGGTTGGGAAGTATATGTGGGTGGAAATGAAATGAAAATGTATGACATGTGGATATGAAATGATGTCCCTTCCCCCCAACTAAAGATATGACAATGTGAAAAAGGGAGTGAGGAATTTTTCCAAAGTTATAATTTTAGCATTCTAATGAATTACATGACTAAAAATTAGAAAACAACATACCTTCACTTACCTTAAATGTGGATGAGTTGTGTATGTGTGGTGGCTGCAAAATTCTAATCATATTCTTCTTCAAGTGGCTAAACAAGAGGAGTCATGGATAAAGAGATGAGATGACTTTTTATTGCTTCTACTAAAACTTGCTGAATCTGCTCCAAAATGCTGAAAATAATAGTCTTCATGTCTTCAAAACTCATTGGCATAATTCCTACTATGTGAAAAGATGTTCTAATGTCGGACATAGTAGGAAATTGTTGACTTAATAGCCATTAATGGATGCCACTAGTCAACACGAGAACTCTCACCATTGATGACAATGAGAGTCAAGATGCCCAAACACATCTTGCTAGGTACGAATGATTTTGCTGATGTCGAGTCACCTAGAAGATCTGAAGAACAAGAGACCTTAATGTATTCCCATTGTTTGTCAACATGAGAACTTTCCATTAAGGCATGCAAGCCTCAAGGTGTTTTTACAAAGAACTTAGACTCAAAGGACTATGGACTCAATAATTTGCATTGAAGCAGGGCTTATTTGCGGAATGAAAATGACAAGAAATGGAAAATGAAAATGGAAGATGGCAATGGAGAGTAGAAATGGCAATGAGCAATAAGCATGTGAATGAGCCTCTTGCTTTTATTTGTGGGTTATGAATGGACAAAAGGAAATGGAAAGTGGATGTGAATGTAAATGGAAAATATGAAGTGAAATGAGGTGAATGGTTTATTATGAGGTATGGATGTGATGGAGACAATAGTATCTGAAAGTTTTTCAAATGTTTGGATCTGATTTTACATCAGCATATTTCCTCTTTGTTGCTGATCATCTTCTTATGAAACAAATTGGTCTCTTAGAGAGACACCATTCTCTTGTAGTTATTTGTCTTTCCTCCTAGAACCTGCAAAAAAAACTAATACTTCTTCTGCAATGGAATGTAAGATTATCAAAGGAGAGAGGTGATCAATCTCTCTAGTTATGATATTTACACACAAAACTAAGAATTTGTATTAATGAAACAAGTTCTCAAAGAAAAAATCAAAAGAATTTATACCTGTTTTGGAATTAGTGCCTCAAGTTGAATGTAGCTTCTTTTCAACAATTTATTTCATTATTTACCATTTCAAACTCTAATGATGGATTTCTCATTGTATAGATCTTGTTGAGACCTTTCCAATGATACTTGAATCATCAAAATCTGATTTTGTATGAGAAAGTTAGGCTGATTTGAACAATGAGGTTTTTCAAATGCGCTTTAATTGAGAACAAATATTTAATTGACTTTAGTCACAGTAACGTTCCATTAGTCAGAGTTGCAATCTTGAATAAAAATTTAGCCATTCATCTTTCATCATCAGTCCAAAATTAATCAATACCTTCAGAAAAGTGAGCAAATAACTTATTCATTTCATTGATTCAAAATTATTATTATTATTTTTTTTATATATAACAAAATTGAAAAAGAGAAATGCAAATTTTTTTTTTTTTTTAATAACAAAATTGAAAAATACAATTTTTATTTTTATTTTTAAATATTATATATGTTACATTTAAAAAATATATATATACATATATAATTTAAACAAAACAATTTATTAAATAAGAAAATTAAAAATAAAAACTAAAAACAAGAATGCCATTCTCGTCCTCATGTGGCAAATTTTTTTCGAGCAATTCTCCATTGGAACATAGCAGGCTATATCATCTTCTCTTCATTCAAAGGAAGCTCATTGCAATTTGAGCATGATCCACCACTAAGCTCTCTATTTCACGTCTTTCACATAAGCCATTTGAGAAAGGCCCAACCGTCTTGAATCAGGTGAATGCTTCTCAGTTTGGTGATGTATTGAACTCGCATTGTATATCCCCATGCCATCTTTTAAGTGGACAAGATCTTGACCAGAAAAAGTAAGCTTTAAACCGTATATCACTGCCATCCACATGACATTTCCAACGCTCAAACGAATGATGTGCAGCCGTGAAGATGAGAGTGGTCAGTGGAATGTGGATTGAATGCCACGATAAGAATTTGATTTCATTTCAAATTCGTCTTCTTCAGATTACGGGTGAAATCAAGAAAAGTGTCATTCAAACTCTCCACTATGCAAACAGAAAACCGTTTTTCCTCACGCGGCAAGCAAAAATGGCCTTCAAAGAACCGAGAAATTCTCCCAGACCGCCACGAAATTCGTAAAACGATTTCTGGATTATCTAATTGACCATGTTGGCGAAAAAACCCATGTGTCGGTTTTTCAAAATTCATCCTCAATCGTTCATAAAATTCTTTTCAAATTGATGTGTCAAATAAAATTGTGTTTTCTGAATGCGCTGTAACAAAATCAATTCTGCTAGAGCTCCACGTGCCTGAGTTAATTGCTGTGATTTTGGTAACTTGCAAAAATATTTCAATCTGAATTGCTTTGACCTCTGTTTTTTTTCTTTCAGGTTCGGTTATAGCTGCATCAATCTCTGCAAACACTTGTTCTTTGGGACGATTCTCGTCAACCTTCCAAATCAGATTTGTATTTGCAACTATTGCCCATGCTTATCCTTCACCTAGGCATTCTTCAGTTCAATCAAGGCACGTTTTGCCTCTTTTAAAATTTTGTCAATTTCAATGCCTTTTTCTCTTACATGTGGTGTTCTTATGAATCTCAAGGAGCGTTTGGTGATGGTGGGCAGCATTGGTAAGGCTGACAGGCCTGGTATAATAAAAGGAATTGGCATTTGGGAACTTGATAGGTTCGAATGGCGAGAGATTGCACGAATGCTTCACAAATTCTTTCAAGGATTTGGGGAATTCGATGATGTCTTTTCCAGCTTGAATCCTACGGGTCGATAATGCTGTCATAAGCTCTGAAACACTGCAACCTAGCAGCTTTGCCGCATCTCTAACTCCATGATTTTCAACTTCTACGTGATTTTCATTATCAGAAGCAAAAAAAATCTGATGTTTCCAAGCCATAATACAGCTGCAAGCATCGTAAATGGTTGAATTTTTATGTTTTCTGTTGAGAGTAATTCATTTTTTCAAAATGCCATGGCCATTTCATTTTGTTTATTGATTTTTTTTTTTTTTTTGGTTAATAAAATTACACATGTTATATTTTGAAAAATTAAAAATATACATATGTAATTTACTAAACAAAAAAATTTATTGATTTTTCTTTTTCTTTTTCTTTTTTTTAAATGATTTGTTATTAAAATTATATATATGTATATTTTCAAAAATTTTAAAAATATACATATATATCTTAGTAATAAAACAATTTAATCTTTTTTTTTATATTTTTTATTTTTTATTTTTTTCATTTTTTTTTAATGATTTGTTTAAATAAATTATTTATGCTATATTTTCAAAAATTTAAAAATACACATATATATTCATTAAACAAAACAATTTATTGAAATCAAAGTTTTTCATGAAAACGATTTTTTTTTTTTAAATTGTTGAATCAATTGAAATGATGAAGTTTTATTTTGTCTCCTTTTTTTTTCACATAACATTTTTTTTTCTGATCCTCCAGATCACACAAAGTGCAAGAGGAGAGCATACTCAAGAATTATTAAAAAAAAAATTACATAACAATCATTTTTCTGATCCTCCAGATCACACAAAGTGCAGGAGGAGAGCATACTCAAGAATTATTAATTTTTTTTAGATGTAAGAAATAAGGCTACCTAGTTACACTTCCCCGGCAACGGCACCAAAATGTTTGGTCAATTTAGTGTGTCCTAAATTGCTAACATAAATTATCAACAGGGATTCGTAAGCTGACGAAGTGTGGCGCACTATATGTGCAAGATAACCTATCTCTTACTTTTTGTCGTTTTTGGATATTTATGAAATTCTAAAAGACAAGTATGAAGACAAATATTCAAGACAATGATGTCCTTCTAATGGTTTTCCAAATTTCAAAAGAATTTTAAAACACACAATGATAAAATTAATTCCTAAAAGGAAATGAAAATTGCATCACTATTCTAATCAAGCAAACAGTGAACTATTGATCACAAAACTCATTATCCTTGCTGCTGTCTAAACACAAAAGAAACTGTACTCAAAGAAAGATTGCTAGTAAAGTAAAACTAAAATCAAATTACATCAACTCATATTCTGACCCTTCACCATTAGTCTAGCTTATGGCTTTCGGAGGTAATCATAAACAACTTGAGCAATATGATATCTAATTTGCAGAAAAAAGAAACTAATATCAAACTACACACTCATACTTCAATCCCTCACCATTAGTCCAGCTATGGCTTTCGGAGGTAACTGAAAATGACATGAGCAATTTAATATATCTAACTTGCAGAAAAGTAAACTAATATCAAACTACACACTCATACTTCAATTCCTCACCATTAGTTCAGCTATGGCTTTTGGAGGTAACTGAAAATGACATGAGAAATTTAATATATCTAACTTGTAGAAAAGTAAACTAATATCAAACTACACACTCATACTTCAATCCCTCGCCATTAGTCCAGCTATGGCTTTCGGAGGTAACTGAAAATGACATGAGAAGCTTAATATCTAACTTGCAAAAAAGTAAACTAATATCAAACTACACACTCATACTTCAATCCCTCGCCATTAGTCCAGCTATGGCTTTCAGAGGTAATTGAAAATTACATGAGCAGCTTAATATCTAAATCTAACTACTAGAGCAAATGTTCAAGACTGAAATAAACAAATAGTGCTGGAATTAAACAAAAACTAAGAAAAGTAAATTAGCAGAAGGACAAGATGGATTCCATGTCATTAGTCATTATAAAACTATGTGCAAATGTCCGGGCTGCCATGAAAAATTATGCTAAAAGCTATGATTTCAAAAAGCAATCTAAGTAAGGAAATATAACAAAACAAAATTGAAAGCAACTTATCTAAAAAACATGTAAAAGCCTCCTTGGATAGCAGGGGCCCTCTGCTACCAATTTGGTGAAGTCCTTCAGCTCCTTAAAGTTGTAATCAAAATAGCATCAAAGAACTAAATTTCTCTATTAAAAAGAACTCACAAATCTACATCTCATTCCATCTTGAACTTTGTTACAAAAGACTTCTCTACTACTTTTTCATTACTTCCTCATTACGTATGATAGGAGAAAGCTTCTCCTATTTATACAAAATATGAGGAGTCATCTCATTAATGGGAGTCCATGAATCTCTCCCTCCATCTCTAGAGTTATAATCAAAATAGGAAATGATAAGACACGTGTCTTTCTAGAGTTTCAACACAACTTGAGGAATGAGACACATATCCTCTTAGAGTTTCAATACAACAAGGAAGTGAGACACATATTATCTTGATCCCATAATCTTCTCCAACCAAATTCGAATTTGGCTTTAGAGTGCCACATAAGAGTCTTCTATAAGTCTCCTTTTGACCTACACATGTCACAAAACTCATAACACATATATAGATATATGAAACTATGTTAATTTTCTAGTTTCTAATCATAAATTCACTTAAAATACATAAAATAAATAACTTTGGAAAACAAGGATCCTAACCCATATATTTATGAAAATGGTTACTTGATGTAGGTTTTTAGGTCAAATGGCTATGAAATAAGAGCTAAATGGTTATGACATAATGGAAATATGTATGAATATGGAGAACAATTTTGAGACTCAACATACCCCCCAACTGAAGTTGTTGCATGTCCTCATGCAACCATTGCAATGATTCATTTGTCCATGAGTTGATCTTTTATGAGTTTTGACTCATATAGATTCATTCCAAACTTTGCTTCTTGATATTTTCCTTTTTGGCAAAGTATATTTGATTGCAACATTTTATTTTATTTTTCAATGGTTGGTTCTTGTGTGACAACCATTTTTTTTTTTTTTTTAAGCATTGGTTCTTGTGTAACAATGCTTTATTTTCTTTGTTGTATCAAAGTTCATGAAAAAATTTAGAATCAATTACTTCATCAATGAATTGATCTTTTGCAAGGCATATAATCTTTTGGATCATGTTGCAGCAATAGTTGGTTGGGAAGTATATGTGGGTGGAAATGAAATGAAAATGTAGATGGTGTATGACATGTGGATATGAAATGATGTTCCTTCCCCCCCCAACTAAAGATATGACAATGTGGAAAAGGGAGTGAGGAATTTTTCCAAAGTTACAATTTTAGCATTCTAATGAATCACATGACTAAAAATTAGAAAACAACATACCTTCACTTACCTTAAATGTGGATGAGTTGTGTATGTGTGGTGGCTGCAAAATTCTGATCATATTCTTCTTCAAGTGGCTGAACAAGAGGAGTCATGGATAAAAAGATAAGATGAATTTTTATTGCTTCTACTAAAACTTGCTGAATCTGCTCCAAAATGCTGAAAATAATAGTCTTCATGTCTTCAAAACTCATTGGCACAATTCCTACTATGTGAAAAGATGTTCTGATGTCGAACATAGTAGGAAATTGTTGAATTAGCAACCATTAATGGATGCCACTAGTCAACACGAGAACTCTCACCATTGATGACAATGAGAGTCAAGATGCACAAACACATCTTGCTAGGTACGAATGATTTTGCTGATGTCGAGTCACCTAGAAGATCTGACGAACAAGGGACATTAATGTATTCCCATTGTTTGTCAGCATGAGAACTTGCCATTAAGGCATGCAAGCCTCAAGGTGTTTTTACAAAGAACTAGACTCAAAGGACTATGGACTCAATAGTTTGCATTGAAGCAGGGCTTATTTGTGGAATGAAAATGACAAGAAATGGAAAATGAAAATGGAAGATGGCAATGGAGAGTAGAAATGGCAATGGGCAATAAGCATGTGAATGAGCCTCTTGCTTTTATTTGTGGATTATGAATGGACAAAAAGAAATGGAAAGTGGATGTGAATGTAAATGGAAAACATGAAGTGAAATGAGGTGAATGGTTTATTATGAGGTATGGATGTGATGGAGACAATAGTATCTGAAAGTTTTTCAAGTGTTTGGATCTGATTTTGCATCAACATATTTCCTCCTCTTTGTTGCTGATCATCCTCTTATGAAACAAATTAGTCTCTTAGAGAGACACCATTCTCTTGTAGTCATTTGTCCTTCCTCCTGGAACCTGCAAAAAAACTAATACTTCTTCTGCAATGGAATGTAAGATTATCAAAGGGAGAGAGGTGATCAATCTCTCTAGTTATGATATTTATACACAAAACTAAGAATTTGTATTAATGAAACAAGTTCTCAAAGGAAAAATCAAAAGAATTTATACCTGTTTTGGAATTAGTGCCTCAAGTTGAATGTAGCTTCTTTTCAGAAATATATTTCATTATTTACCATTTCAAACTCTAATGATGGATTTCTCATTGTATAGATCTTGTTGAGACCTTTCCAACGATACTTGAATCATCAAAATCCGATTTTGTATGAGAAAGTTAGGCTGATTTGAACAATGAGGTTTTTCAGCTGCGAAATTGGAGAACAGCTGCGGAATTGGACTTTAGCTGCGGAATTGGAGAACAGCTGCGGAATTGGACTTTAGCTGCAGAATGTCGACGGTTTCTGTAGCTAAAAATCTTGAATAAAACGTTAGCCATTCATCTTTCATCATCAGTCCAAAATTAATCAATACCTTCAGAAAAGTGAGCAAATAACTTATTCATTTCATTGATTCAAAATTATACATTTTTTTTTTTTTTTTTAAATAATCAAAACAAAATTGAAAAAGAGAATTGCAATTTTTTTTTTTTAAATTGAAAAAGAGAAATGTATTTTTTATTTTTTTTAAATATTATATATGTTACATTTAAAAAAAAAAATATATATATATATATACATATATAATTTAAACAAAACAATTTATTAAATAAGAAAATTAAAAATAAAAACTAAAAACAAGAATGCCATTCTCGTCCTCATGTGGCAATTTTTCAAGCAATTCTCCATTGGAATGTAGCAGGCTATATCATCTTCTCTTCATTCAAAGGAAGCTCATTGCAATTCGAGCATGATCCACCACTAAGCTCTCTATTTCACGTCTTTCACATAAGCCATTTGGGAAAGGCCCAACCGTCTTGAATCAGGTGAATGCTTCTCAGTTTGGTGATGTATTGAACTCGCATTGTATATCCCCATGTCATCTTTTAAGTGGACAAGATCTTGACCAGAAAAAGTAAGCTTTAAACCGTATATCACTGCCATCCACATGACATTTCCAACGCTCAAACGAATGATGTGCAGCCGTGAAGATGAGAGTGGTCAGTGGAATGTGGATTGAATGCCACGAGAGACTTTGATTTTGATTAGAATTCTTCTTCTTGGATTTAGAAAACCAGATTATCAATGCAGAGTGTCGTTTTCAAATTCTTCACTCAGAAAAATCGTTTTTCCTCACGCGGCAGGCAAAAATGGGCTTCAAAGAACCGAGAAATTCTCCTAGACCGCCACGAATTTCGTAAAACTATTTTTGAGTTATCTAATTGACCACGTTGGCGAAAAAACCCATGTCTCGGTTTTTCAAAATTCATCCTCAATTGTTCAGAAAATGCGTTTCAAATTGACGTGTCAATAGCAGTTGCGTTTTCTGAATGCGCTGTAACAAAATCAATTCTGCTAGAGCTCCACGTGCCTGAGTTAATTGCGAATTCTTCAAAAAAATGAATCTTTCCAACAGATTTTGGCTTGCAACAATTACTCTATGCACATGTTGCATTTGACACCCTACACTAATTGCCACCCATAGCCGCTTTTGCTTTGACCTCTGTTTGTTTTCTTTCAGGTTCGGTTATAGCTGCATCAATCTCTGCAAACACTTGTTCTTTGGGACGATTTCCATCAACCTTCCAAATCAGATTTTTATAATTAGAAAGCACGTCTTCCAAATTCTTATGATGTGTTTTCAACCGTAACTTCACCTTCTCCTCGTTGAGTTAGTCTCCGTGCAATTTCTTCCGTCTCTGGTGGAGAATATTTCAGGTGGTAAATTTTACCCGTCTCGGGATCAAGTCTCCTTCCAACAAATCTCTCCACAAGGATTTCATCAGGCATATCTAAGAGAATAAAGAGACCTGGCCTCATGCCAAGACTGTCAAGAGCAGCTACTTATGACAAGCTTCGAGGGTATTGATTTTTGTTTATGTTTGGTTATTTATTGATTTGTTACTGTTTTGTTTTTGTGTTTTGTTTTTTTTTTATTTGTTTTTTTAATAAAATTACACATGTTATATTTTGAAATATTAAAAATATACATATGTAATTTACTAAACAAAACAATTTATTGATTTTTTTTTTTTTTTAAATTATTTGTTATTAAAATTATATATATATTTTCAAAAATAAAAATATACATATATATCTTAGTAACAAAACAATTTATTTTTTTATTTTTTTATTTTCATTTTTTTTTAATTGATTTGTTTAATAAAATTATGTATGTTCTATTTTCAAAAATTTAAAAATACACATATATATATATTCATTAAACAAAACAATTTATTGAAATCAAAGTTTTTCATGAAAACAATTTTTTTTTAAATTGTTGAATCAATTGAAATGATGAAGTTTTATTTTGTCTCCTTTTTTTTTTTTTCACATAACAATTCTTTTTCTGATCCTCCGGATCACACAAAGTGCAGGAGGAGAGCATACTCAAGAATTATTAAAAAAAAAAAAATTTACATAACAATTCTTTTTCTGATCCTCCAGATCACACAAAGTGCAGGAGGAGAGCATACTCAAGAATTATTAATTTTTTTTAGATGTAAGAAATAAGGCTACCTAGTTACACTTCCCCGGCAACGGCGCCAAAATGTTTGGTCAATTTAGTGTGTCCTAAATTGTTAACATAAATTATCAACCAGGGATTCGTAAGCTGACGAAGTGTGGCGCACTATATGTTCAAGATAACCTATCTCTTACTTTTTGTCGTTTTTGGATTTTTATGAAATTCTAAAAGATAAGTATGGAGACAAATATTCAAGACAATGATGTCCTTCTAATGGTTTTCCAAACTTCAAAAGAATTTTAAAACACACAATGACAAAATTAATTCCTAAAAGGAAATGAAAATTGCATCACTATTCTAATCAAGCAAACAATGAACTATTGATCATGAAACTCATTATACTTGCTGCTGTCTAAACACAAAAGAAACTGTACTCAAAGAAAAGATTGCAAGTAAAGTAAAACTAAAATCAAATTACATCAACTCATATTCTGACCCCTCACCATTAGTCTAGCTATGGCTTTCGTTGGTAATCATAAACAACTTGAGCAATCTGATATCTAATTTGCAGAAAAAGAAACTAATATCAAACTACACACTCATACTTCAATCCCTCACCATTAGTCCAGCTATGGCTTTCGGAGGTAACTGAAAATGATATGAGCAATTTAATATATCTAACTTGCAGAAAAGTAAACTAATATCAAACTACACACTCATACTTCAATCCCTCACCATTAGTCCAGCTATGGCTTTCGGAGGTAACTGAAAATGACATGAGAAATTTAATATATCTAACTTGCATAAAAGTAAACTAATATCAAACTACACACTCATACTTCAATCCCTCACCATTAGTCCAGCTATGGCTTTCGGAGGTAACTGAAAATGACATGAGCAATTTAATATATCTAACTTGCAAAAAGTAAACTAATATCAAACTACACACTCATACTTCAATCCCTCACCATCAGTCCAGCTGTGGCTTTCGGAGGTAACTGAAAATGACATGAGCAGCTTAATATCTAAATCTAACTACTAAAGCAAATGTGCAAGACTGAAATAAACAAATAGTGCTGGAATTAAACAAAAACTAAGAAAAGTAAATTAGCAGAAGGACAAGATGGATTCCATGTCATTAGTCATTATAAAACTATGTGCAAATGCCCGGGCTGCCATGAAAAATTATGCTAAAAGCTATGATTTCAGAAAGCAATCTAAGTAAGGAAATATGACAAAACAAAATTGAAAGCAACTTATCTAGAAAACATGTAGAAGCCTCCTTGGATAGCAGGGGCCCTCTGCTACCAATTTGGTGTAATCCTTCTTCAGCTCCTTAAAATTGTAATCAAAACATTATCAAGGAACTTCTTTATTGAAAAACTCACAAATCTACATCCCATTCCATCTTAAGCTTTGTTACAAAACACTCTCTATTCTCCTTCTCCTATTTTTCACTACTTTTTCATTACCCATGATAGGAGAAAGCTTCTCCTATTTATACAAAATATGAGGAGTTATCTCATTAATGGGAGTCCATGAATCTCTCCCTCCATCTCTAGAGTTATAATCAAAATAGGAAATGATAAGACACATGTCTTTCTAGAGTTTCAACACAACTTGAGGAATGAGACACATATCCTCTTAGAGTTTCAATACAACAAGGAAGTGAGACACATATCCTCTTGATCACATAATCTTCTCCAATCAAATTCGAATTTGGCTTTAGAGTGCCACATAAGGGTCTTCTAGAAGTCTCCTTTTGACCTACACATGTCACAAAACTCATAACACATATATAGATATATGAAACTATGTTAATTTTCTAGTTTCTAATCATAAATTCACTTAAAATACATAAAATAAATAACTTTGGAAAACAAGGATCCTAACCTATATATTTATGAAAATGGTTACTTGATGTAGGGTTTTAGGTCAAATGGCTATGAAATAAGAGTTAAATGGTTATGACATAATGGAAATATGTATGAATATGGAGAACACTTTTGAGACTCAACAGGTGTCTCCTTCTGGTTGGTGCTAGTAAACATTGTAAATTGAAGATTGAAAATAAATAATATTTGTGGTTTTATCCCGCAAGGGTTTCCACGTAAAAATCGGTGTTCTCATGTGTTGTTGTGATGATAGTTTCTTGATGCATTGTTTCATTCATTGGTATGATGCACTTTATCTTTCTAATGAATTGTTACATACTCACTTCTTGATGAAATGTTTTGAAATGATTAAGTGAAAGTTCCAAGTACACAATTACAATGGTGAAACACTAGCCCCAATAGTGGAACATAAAGCTACCACTTGCTTCTCCAAAGAATGATATTCTCTCCTATGCTAAACTAGAGAAGCCAATGCTAACTCTCCAAAATTCCAAGCCCTTTGCTTGAGTTATGGGGGTTTATTTATAACAAGTGAGGTAACCTTTCACCTTCCCTTGTGACTCTTGAGCTCTATCATGACTCTTAAGCTTCCATATTCCTTTCAAACTCTTCTTATAAATTTGAGCTACCTAATGACTCTTCACATTCCATATGTGACTCTTAGACTTCCACTTACACATTTTACATTTTCTCATTATTTTTCAAAATACAAAATTACAAATGAAAAAAATGTTTCGATAACCATAGGACAAAATAATACATGGTGGTTAAACTTATGGAAATTGCAACTTGGCGACAGTGACATGTAGCTCTGTTGTAAGATATTGGTGCCAAGCTTTGTACTCTGCTGCTATGTACTCAACCTTCAACATTAGGTTTGGATTATATCAAATATTACCCTCCAATGCATTCAGATATATATCTTCAATTCTGACTGAATGTTGCTCAACAACATGATAAAATTCATGTGTATCTTTGTTGGCTTGGTCGCATATTGCAGAATAAATTCTTTGATCACCTCTAACTCATCTTGAGTGGTCACCTATTTGATACTATTCAAGAAATATTCTATCTCTTTTGCGATAGAGTTCTTTCTCTTTACTTCCATAAATGTACTAATAAAAGGTATCATGTGCATCCTTTACTAAGGCATCCAATCCATGATACAATTGTGAATATGTTGATATAGCTTTGGTTACAAAAGTATGGAGTTGCTCATAAATTTGTATAAAAATCCTCATTTCTACCCTGTCTGTTTCAACATCCTATCTTCCCTTCCTGGCCAACACTACGAGCATCTTCATATATTCAGTGCCACAATCCTCTATCACATCTATGGTTGAGTAATTTGTCTTAAGGACCTTAATCATATTTTGTGATCCTTTTTTTACTTCATGCAAGAGCACCACTGCCTCATGGAGAGTGATCATCTCGTCATATAACTGCTTCATGGTCCTCCAGCAGATTGATTTCTTCAATTATTATTTCTTTCAATTCCTTTCTACTAGCACTAGTGGAAGAAATCTCTGATTCTCGGCCATGAGGTGATCAATATGCTACCTTGCAATTCCTTTACTAATTGTTCATTTTCTTTCATCAAGAAGTCAATATTCTCTTTAGTGGCTTTTGCGAACGTTGCATTCACTGCGTCAACTACTCTTGGATTGTTACTGGTATTCGACAAAATCAATCTTTATGTGTTGATGGAAATTGGGTGGTTAGGATCATTCAGAAAATGCCTTCTCCTTTCCTATATTATTCTTCTCTTTAGCTCATTGAAGGTGAAGTTTGAAATATCCATAACCTTGTCATCCGGTGGAGGAACTATTCCCATTTCAAAAAATGGGATATGGCCACCAGTAAGAGGAGGTGGGGGATGATAGCTTGAATTTTATGCAATCAGTATAATATATGCTTCTTAGTCAACCTCCTCTTGTTCCTCATATACCTATTAGGCCTGCAAATCTTCCACCCATTTCCTCCTAATTTCTTCTTCTAATAACTTTCTTTTCCTCTCCACTTCAATTGCACCTTCGGAGTTTGGATCTTCTTTGAATATTTTGTTCCTCTCTTCTTCAGGATCATGCATGATCTTTCTCTTTGGCTTGACAACACTAACTTGAGTAGGCACTTCTTGTTGGTTCCCTTCTTGAACAATGTCTGATATACGAGCTGTCATAGAAGGCCCTGCCTCATCACCCGACCTAGTTTCTTTGGAAGCATTGTACCGACTTTTAATCTTTTCCTCATCTTCCTGAGAGATGGAAGCAAAGGGCGAGGTGAAATGCAACTTAGCATAGTTTTTTTTGCATACTCCCCTGAGGTTGTACCGATGAAAACTCATTTCACCAAACCTGAGGCGGCTAAGTTCTACAAATTTTTCTTCCACTGCCTTCAAACTCTTTAGCTCATAAGACCCCACTTGCAGGGGAAAGAGAGGCCATGGTGACTTATTCTTCTTCTACAATAGCTACAAAAGTCCTAATAAAAATTGATATCCAATATCATGCATGAACACCTTGTCATTCACATACATTGGCATGAGATGTCGAGATTTTTGAGAACATAAAACTTGGATGTATGTGCCCTGAGAAGAAGCAAACCGATTTGCTACTTCAACAATTGTTTCTTTAGATTGGATGGTCATGTAGGGAGCCTCAACTTCAAATATCATCTAGTACAACATAGCAAAGAAGTGCTCAGATAATTTGTCATAAAATCCCCTATACTGATTTCTGAAGGTAGCTTGCAATAAATGTTGACAAAGAACTATTGTCGAGTCCACTTCCACTCTAGACCTGAAAACTCATTTCTAGTGTAGATTCCATCGAGCGGGTATGCAGACATAAATAATTGAGGTTTCTCACTTTGTGTATCCTTCTTCACCTTTGACACATTAATCTACAATTATTGGGAAATTATATGTGGCCATTTGAATATCTTTCCCTTTGTAACCACCACATAAATCATGTAAATCCATCCTTCTTAACCAAGCTCAGTGCTTTCCTTCCCATACAGTATGAAGCACATAGCCATAAGGTACTGGTAGAATTTATTCAATTATTTTTTCCTATAAATTCCCTCTGGATTTTGGTGAAATTTAGTTGGTTCCTGCCACCATGATTTGATCACATCCTTTGTATTCAAATGAGACCAAATTGCATAATAATTAGAATTCAAGTATTCTTTAGGCTTCGACAATTTGTAGTATGAATGGAGATCATGTGGTTGATATGTCACGAGCTCTTTCACGCTCACACTACTTAGAATCATGTTCTTGGAGTCTAGACCCTACAATATCCATCCTATTTCTTCTGCACACGGTAGCACCAGATATCTGCATGAAGCCTTGTGAATCTAGATATGTTAACATTAATATAAATATCTTTGTCTTTTCAATCCTCTAGGAAATATTTCTTATTGAAAGCATCTTTATGTTTTGTCATGTTATAGTAGAATATTTATCAATGAAACACCTAGTATCTACTAAAATAGGTACTCTTGGTTTAGAACTCTCCATAGAACCTTCAACATTGCTTTGTGTGGCCTCCTTATTTGGTGCTTGTATTGCGACTGGAGGCATCGTGTTAGGCGAGGATGAGAGACTAATAAGCTCTTGATTGAAAACACCTAGAATTTGAGATGCAACCATGGAAACACAAAGTCAATTCCACAGAAAATCACCTATTCTCTCAAGCTATCGAATGCAACAGGAAATCACTGAGAGGGGGGATTGTGCAATCTCTAAGCACAATAGGGTATATGAGGAAAGGGTATGACTGGTCATTGGAAGTGTGCATTGCATAATGATAAGGAGGGTGGACTACACATGATGGATCAAAAAGAGGCAAAGGTGAATATTTGAGCCTTAGTACTGTGAAATGTGCAATTGATGAGAGAGAGAGGGTATCCTACTGTGCATTTTTCATCAACAATGGACAAGTAGATGTAGACTACTAGCTAGAAGTGCACAATGTGAAATTGAGGCTAGGTATTTTGTATTACGAAATCACAATGGGAAAGGATGACACTGTTGAATGCTAGAATTGCGCAATGCGTATTTTAGGAGAGGCAGGTCCTGGGAGGTATGCATGCAACATCAGTAAAGAGCCTAACTTGAGATCTACTACCTAGAAGGGAGAAATCTACAGTTGAAGATATGTGGATGTCGATTATCTCAAAATTTGACGATGTATTAAACAATAATGAGAAAGGAGAACAATGTGGGTGAGAAGGCTAACATGAATTCATATATTCACCTGCAATGACTAATAGAATGTGAAATGACTTGGAATATGAAATGCAACTAGAAACAAAGCATGCAAGATAGAAACGACACATGCAAAAGCTAAATATAGAAAAATTCACACTTGTAATTTAAAAAGTAGGAAAAAATGACACTTACAAAATCAAAAGCGACAATAAAATTGAAATTTACCCAAAATAGTGGTGCACATGCAACCAAAAGCTCCTTCTACTCAAGAAATGTGTAGAGCTCCAAAGATGAGTGTGAGAATGAGTTATGTGCTAGCTTCTTATATAGGTGAGCATTCATAGAACTAGGGTTAGGGTCTGCACATGCATGTCATAAATATAGGATCTAGGGTTAGTTAACTATCACATGTGACAATTTTAAACTTGGAAAGTGTTCCCACACTATCAACAAGTGATGTGCATTAGCTATCCAAAGGGATTGTGCATTATCTGACACCAAGAAATGTGTAGTTAATTGCCTCTTGGAACTGAGCAATCGATTGTCACAAGGGACTGCACAATTAACTGCCACAAGTGATCCACATGGATATTGGTGGCCACCCTCCTATTCCACTTGGACACCCAACATTTTTTCCTTTCAATTTCCTTAATTCTAGCACAAATTTCTATATTTGGCAGTTTTTTGTGTCCTAAATTTCTAGAGCCATTTTAAGGCCTTAAAATACATTTTTTGGGAAAATAGAGAGACCATAAAAGTGCTAGAATGTGTTCCACACATTATTTTTGTGCCTCCTCATGGAGATATTTGAAACTAGGTATTATGATAGCCAAAAAAAGAACGTATGCCAAAGTTATGACCCCAGGAAGTCGGCGGTCCAACTTACTATTGGTTGATAAAAGGTGCTTTTTAAAATCCTAATTATCCTCACATTAATTATCAATCCGGGCAAGTCCTTCTATTTCAAGAGTGTACACAGTATGTGGCAGCTATTTAAATCAGAGAGTAATGTTTCATAGATTGCAGTATAGATATTTTAATACAAGAGTAAATGAATGCAACAAGTAAATTCTGCAATTAAACGAAAACTCAATCATCTAATGAAATCAAATCCTACAACATTTCAAGTAACAACAATATCAGTGAAGAGTACAGTAGTGATAACCCTTCTCTTCGAAACTGATTGAATCTAAATCAAATGCAATCTTTAGTAAAACAATAATGATATCAATCTAAGAGCCTAACAGTAGTAGTTAATAATCGTTAGAGTTGATCCCGTTGAGCAGAATGATTATCTAAGAAACTCAATCCGAAACAGGAAGTAAACTGAATAGACAACAATACTGTAAATCATATAAAACCGAACTATTTAGTTTACACAGGAAAATAATGGACAACAAAGGAAACAAAATCACAGAAAGCAATAAAACTGTCAAACCATCACACTTGCGATAATCAGAAATGTATGACACAAATAGAGCAGTGAATTCCACCGGAAGCCGGGCCCTTAGCCACCAGCAGGAATTGCTAGATTACTTCAGATGATGCGAATGAAAAACAACGACTTCAATTAATCATCAAACTTTGAGTAGCATTACAATGTAATTTCGTTCTCCAACTACGTAATATGTAACTAAGCTTACAATTTGTAAAAACAACAGGTCTCCCCCTTTCTTCCTACAATCGTTTCCTTTTATAATCAGAAAGGGTAAAAATTAAATAGTAAATGCGATCCCTCAGGATCTCCCGATCCTGAGGGATTCACAACCAATTCCTATCTTTAAGACATATTCCTATATTTCGCGCTGATCTCACTGATTCGTTCTTAGCCTTATCCGCACCCAACTCATTCCTTTCTTTTCTTGTCGGATTTGGCTGTGCTAATAGCAGGGAACAACAATCGTTCCTTGTCCATTTTGTTGCATGAAGAAGGGTAAACGTTAGTTAAATCGCAACTGCAATCATTCCTTATTTCTTACCATAATTCCTTAATAGGTTAGCACATTAAGACATTAAAAAGATAGAATTAAGGATAATGAGGATGAACTTACTAGTAAATACATACCCATTTCACAACCCAACATACTCCCCTACTTACTCCGTTTCATGTCCTCATGAAAATAAGTAATTCCGATGGAGTGCAGTTAAAGAGTAGGCTGTATAAGGGGCATCAAAAATTGGTCTAAAACCATAATGTTGAGCTAATAGTGCAAAAGCGGTCCTTTCCTCTCCTTCAAGCAATTCATAGGTGGCCCGGCAACCTTTGGGAGGATACCAAATGATAGGGCTACGAAACCGACAACCTAACTAGTAAGGTTCCTCTCTTAATTTGAGGTTGCTATAGGTGTTAAAACGGTCTGCAGCTGCTTTAAAATTTCTATAATGAAATGGATCTCTATCCTGAACACTACCAGCAGAGATTGCCCACCTAATCTTGGATGCAATCTGTTAGTATGAATCCTTTGTCGAAGTGTACGAAAAAGGACCACTTTAGCTACGCATAACTAATAGCCCTAACAACAAAAGTGGCTGCCAATATCTTCAGATCTGCGGTTAGTTGAACAAGAAAAGAGCTGCAAAAACCAGATCTATGCATGGAAAGACATTAAGCAATAAAAACAAGGGTTTTCTCCATATACCAATAGACAAGACAAGAACGATTTTTAAAAGAATTTTTGTATTAATAGGGCACCTGGGAGGAAAACAAGAAGGCGTATCCAATTCTCCTCAGTGGGATGGGTTCTTGGAAGTCCTCAGCACTTCAGATCTAAGATTTCTCTCTCTTGTTGGTGCAGAAAACCCAATGCAAAGAAAAGAGCTCAATGGGAGCTCACACAACAAATGATGGAAAAATGTGACCAAGTGTATAGATCCAGAGTGATCTAATAGGCAACAAAAGGTGAAGAATGGTAGGAAAAACCCTCCTATTTATAACAAAATATTGGATCATTCTAGATCTTGGTGCATGGGTTAACCAGATCTAGATCCACTTTTTGTGGAATATTTTATTATATTTGTTGGAGGGAAAAGGTATTTGATTTGGGTCAAATCCCTTGATTTGTCAAAAATAAATAAATAAATGATTTATTTATCTTTTTAAGGAAGCGGTTAGAAGATAATCAAATAAATAATGATTTATTTAATTATTTAAGGAAGTGGTTGAAAGATAATTAATTAAATAATGATTTATTTAATTATTTGTGGGTGATTTGGTCATATTTAACAAGGAATATTATCTAAATAAGGTTTAAATAATTATTCCTAGAAAATAATAAGATAAATGAAGGTTTATCTAATTAATTTCTTTGTTTTTGGGTTAAACATGACTGGGAATAATAATTAAATTATGGTTTAATTAATTATTCCATGAGGAAAATCAAACAATTATAGGTTTGTTTAATATTTCCTTTTGGGGTTTCCTGTTTAGACCATAAACAACCTAATAAATGTGGTTTATTAATTTATTTTAACATAGTGAAGGAAATTTTACTTAGGGTAAAATTGGTCTTACATGGTGTACTTGAGTCCATCTAATGATAATAGGTTAGATGACCAAAAAATGGTGTAACACAATCATAGAAATTTCTCGAATGGATTGAAAATATGACACTCCAGTTTGTACAATCCCTTTATGAATAGGCCCTAAGACTTGAATTACCCCTTCCCATTTCATCAGACTTTTTTGGTTGGCAAGCATTTGCAAAGGATGCTTGGGTTCACTTCTTACCATAAGATCCAACCCATGCTCTTGTTTCTGGAATGCATTATGAGATTTGAACCATTTAACTTGATTAATTGCAAATGAAATAAAGGCCTGGAACTGAATATCCCCCACGAAAGAGTTGGGGTTCTTTTCCACTTCATCTGCTAATACAAGATTGTGAAAGTAAAATTCGGATAGCAACCTTTGAACCTTTACACCATACAATTTTCAACAATGTATAAATTCTTCGACTGTGTTTAAGTCAATTGGTTTTCCAGCTCTTGTGGTTTTAATTTTTAACAAGAAGTATTGTTCTAGCAGAAACAAGGCGTAATTAGTAGCGGAAGCCCTGCATGCCAAGACATCTGTATATAATGAACAGATAGTATCTGTGCGAGCTAGGACCTTATTCAATCTAAGCTTGATTTTCTCTATTTTCTCTTCTTCCTTCTTATATTTGTCGAAGGTCTCATTCTCTGTTTCATTCATCTCCCGAAGCTGCCTTTGCAATGCTTGATACTTTTGCTGGGGAACAGTTTCTTGTTCAAGCTGTTCTATTGTTAGTCCAGCCTGTGCTAATTCTTCCTGAAGATTCAGAATAGTGGGATCATTGTGTGTCATGTTGTCTTTAGCTGGTGTACTTGTATCGGTTTCTTTTTCATGAGAGGTCCTTGTCTCCGTCTGAGTAGCTATATTTGCAAAAATTTCATGCTATTCTTTTTTTATGATGATTGGTTGTATGGGCTCAGTTTGGTGTTGTTCTTCTTTGATGATGACTGGTTGTATGGGCTTAGTTTGAGATGCGTTTTTTTTTTCTGGGGTTTTGTCTGGGACCTTCCCCACTGTAATTTTCTTTATTTTCCTTCTGAGGTTCCTTATTGTTTTATGCAGCTTTTGTTGTTCCTTCCTAAATTTTTTCAATTTGGCTCTATAGTTTTTCGAAGGAGCCACTACTCTGCTTACAGTCTCATTAATATTTTCTACCTCAAGGGAGCCTAGTTGCTCATCCTCACTTTTTCCTAATAGAACCGTGTCTCCAGATTGAGTATCGGCTTCCTGAAGTATCTCTGTGTCTACTTCTTCCCCTTGGCCTCTGTTTTCTGTGCTTAGGCCTACCTAGATGTTTTCCACAGGAAGCGTATCACTGGATTGGTGTTCTGCTTCACGGCTTGCACCTCTCAAGGGAGATGGACATTCAGTGTTTCCAGTATTATCGGGGGATTGGATTGCTTCTCCATTAAAATTGAGTGGGTTTTCGGTCTGCATATAATTACTCATTTTGGCCAGGACCTGGGCAAAGTCGAAATCATGCAACAAGTCCTCTTGGGGGTCCATGCTTGGTGTTGAGGGGAGTCATGATTCATTTATTTGTTCGTTTGAATGCTCTGCTTCTTCCTCATGATTTGATTCAGGAATACCCTGGTCTTACGGTTTTGGCTGCGAGCATTGTTCTCTAACCGGGCTAGATAATTCTATCAGTTGACTGGTGCTACCTTGAGGTTTTTCGGCCACTCCCGCTCCTGACCTTAACCTTGTGGACCGTCTGCGCTTTTGAGGGATAATATTGTCCTGAGAATTTTTGGCCATTCCTGTCCTCAACCTCAGCCTTGCGGACTGTCTGTGCTCTTGAGATATGTCCCTTGAAAGGGGGTTCCTTTTCCTTTTTTGAACCTGGTTAGGTGCAGGCGGGGCTAAACCTCCTTCCGGAGCTGAAAGTAAATCATCCCAGCTTGATTGCTGTTGGGCAAGGTTATGGCTGACTACTATCCTAATCAAACAGTGATGGATTACCATAGTTTCTACATGTTGGGACTGTCTTAGCCTCTCGACAGTGTCATGCAATAAAGAGTTTAACAATGCAGGTAAATTAACAGAGAATTTTTGTTTTAAATCTGCTAAAAGTTTCAGTTGACACGGCCTTACCACATCTTTTTTCCCGTCGCATGTAATGTAATTTTGCACAATTTTTGCTAGCTCCCCCCATGGTTCTCCAAGAGAGGATGGTAGAACTCCCTTACCCTTTTTGACCAGCTCTTGTCCTTCATCTCTGAAAACTTCTATAGCATCCTGCAGCTTCAACCGCTTGCCAGACCACACAGGTCCCTCTGCAGGTAACCCGCATGCTTCTGCTATCACCGCGTCCGATACTGTGATTTTCCTTCCTCTTACCACAGAATGTCCATTCTGTAAATTCCATAAAAATTCGATCGAAATTTCCTCGCTGCGTGGTTGGAATCTTGTAAATAACGTTATCCACCCAGCCTGAGCTAAAATTGCCTTGGCTACATCAAAGATAGCCAATATCAATGATTCTTTGCATACTGCTCTTCCTCCCATAGTGTTGTAACTCTGCAAACAATAAGTGTAGAAACAAAACACAATGACGCATAGAGCCGAGTAATGGAACAACAAATGGTTATGTGATGTTTTATAAGTATACATACCGTTATTGAGGTTGTTATCATACCATATGCGCGGAAATCATGGAATGTCGTATTATTTAGCACAATCAAATGAGAGAACGACAACGCACTCATAAGTACACTAGGGGTCCCTACCTCCCTTCAAAATGATAGGTCGTCCTCGTCCGAATGAAATGAAAAGGGTAAGGCTGGCTGCAAGGTACATGAGTAATGGGTTGGTAAGGCGTGCACATTAATGACAAGATCATAAAGAGTATGGGCGGATTGAAATCAAGGCTTGTACCGTGAATTCTAAATGATAAGCTACCGTGATGTGATATAATAAAGAAAAAGGGAAAAACAACAAAAACACAAGAAATAATACTTTTAATGCCATTATTCCACTTAAACCATTATGATTGACTTTAAAAATATTCATGCATATAGGTTCAATGGGATGTTAGGACCATAATATCTTCATAGCAAAGATTTATAAGAAGAGGGTATTATAATAATTATTGATGTAAAATAAAGCTTCAATACCATCAGCAGAGCTTCTGCTTCCCGCAAGCATCCATAACCTCGACAGAGTTGCTTTTTAACCCTTGAGAACCATGGTCCTCTATGTATAACTAGGGAAATGTCTTATGATGTTATATAGCAGAGACCAATGTGCTGGCTTGGTGACTAGGTGAGCACGTTACCATTCACTGGGAAGTAGCGAGAGTGGTCAGGCCGGCTCGTGATGAGACCTCATGTTTCCAAGGACTTCATTTGTTCATGCATCCATTGGATCATATCCCTGGTGTGGTGGCCATAGTGGGAATGCCATTTTTCTTCTTCCTTATGATCATGGTAGGCTGGCTCGTGATGAGACCCCCTATCCTCCCCTGTGGAAAATCATATTTTTTAATCCCCATTTTATACATAGAGGGTGGCTCATCACTCCTTAAGAGTAGGGATGGCGGAAGAAGTTTGGCATATCAATATAAAATAAGAATATACCCATAATCTTATTAGTAATATATAGAGAGAGTTATACAGAAAAGGGAGAACCAACATGATATAGATAATCAATCAATTTAACTTATAGTGGAAATGAAGACAGTAAAGTGAGATAGATAACTGTGTCTTTTTCTTTTGATGGATCATCACAAAGCAATCTTGTTAAAGATGATAATATTCACGGTATTTTCCTGTTCCACTATACCTCCATACATATTGTAATTTTCATGTCATTAGGAGGATCATACAAAGTGAAACTAGGGTGGTTGAGGTATAAAAATAGGATGTCCTTCAAAAATATTTACAAAGTGTTGTTCTTTGAAAGAAAATGGCAAAAGAAATATTAAAAAAAATGTTTTTCCTTAAAGGGAACCACAGCTGTTCCCTGTAAAGAACAAAAAAACACATGAAAAATTGTTGTTCCTGTAGAAAACAACAAAGTGAAATACACAAAAAAATTGTCATTCCTTATAGGGAACATCAGTTGTTCCCTATAGGGAACATCAGTTGTTCCCTATAGGGAACAACATAGAAAAATTCACACAAAATTTGTTGTTCCTTATAGGGAACAACAACTGTTCTCTGTAGGGAACAACAAAGCAAAATTCACACAAAAGTTGTTGTTCCTTATAGGGAACATCAGTTGTTCCTTGTACGGAACAACAAAGCAAAAATTCACACAAAAGTTGATGTTCCTTATAGGGAACAACAAAGCAAAAATTCACACAAAAGTTGTTGTTCCTTATAGGGAATAGCAGCTGTTCCCTGTAGGGAAAAACAAAGAAAAATATAAACGAAATTTGTTGTTCCTTAGAGGGAACAACAGTTTTTCCCTGTAGGGAACAACAAAGAAAATAGATACAAAAATTGTTGTTCTTTAGAGGGAACAACAAAGAAAAATAAAATATATACAACAATTGTTGTTCCTTAGAGGGAACAACAGCTGTTCCCTGTAGGGAACAGCAAAGAAAATAGAGGAAAGAATAAAAAATAACATACAATCAAATCCAATAAAAAAATAAAAAGGAAAATTTATGTACAAGTTCTGAAAAAAAGTATACTCCTTCATTGAACTGGTGTTGTGGAAGGGTTGCCCTCCTCAGCAAGAATTTGTATAGTGGAATCTTCCCGTAGTTGTTGGCAAAAGGACTCCCTGGTAAGCAGTTTGTGATAGAGGCGTACTCGATGTCCATTTTCTTTAAAAGAGTAGCTAGACCCATCAATGGTGGCTAATGTGAGGGTGCAATTATCATGCACCTTCTGTATCTCATAGGGGCTTAACCATCTGGTCTGGAGTTTTCCTGGGAAATCCTGGAACCTAGAATCATACAGAAGTGCCCAATCACCTTCATGGAATGTCTTCTTCTTGATGAGGGCATCATGCCATTTTTCTCTTTGTTGTTGGATTAGTGCAGTATGCTGAAGAGCTGATAGGCAGATTTCATCCAATTCATGGATTTGATGTAGCCTGTTAATCTGTGCTTCATTCAGATCCGTGCCTACTTCTTGAGCTATCCTCGATGTCTGAATTTCAAATTCTATTGGGAAGATAGGCTCCTTGCCAAAAACTAGCTGATATGGGGAATAACTCGTGGTATTTCTCCATGTTGTGTGGTATGCCCATAGGGCTTCTGGCAATTGGGTAGCCCAGTCACATCTATGTGATGCGACTGTTTTTGTGAGTATTGCCTCGATAAATTTATTGGTGCTTTCTACCTGGCCATTTCCTTGCAGGTGGTATGGAGTTGTGATTCTGTGAAAGATATGGTGATTTCTTAATGTCGCAGCAATCTTATGGCCTATAAATTGTGGCCCTCCATCTGTGATTATTTCTCTAGGCAAGCCATATCACACGAAAAGTTGGAAAATAAAGTGAATTACCGAGTCCTCCGTTTCCCTTAGTAATGCTTCTGCCTCCACCCATTTAGTCACATACTTTGTTACAAATAATATATATGTCTTTTGATTAGATAATGGGTTTATTGGACCGATGAAATCTAATGCCCATCGCTCAAACGGCTCGATGACTAACTGCGGATGCAGGGGCATCTCATCAGACTGCCCAGGGCATCCCATTCTTTAGCAACTATCACATGCCTGGACAAAATTCTTGGCGTCTTTAAAAATGGTGGGCCAATAATATCCCATCTGTAAGACTTTGTGACCAGTCCTGCGGTCTGCAAAATGTCTGCTGCAAGGCCCATCGTGGCAAGCTTTCAGGATTTCAAAGATTTCGTCTTCCCTGACACATCTTCGAATGTGCATATCAGCCCCTGTATGAAATAAATAAACTCCGATCCAGGAGAAACACGTGCTATGATGTACTATTTGTTTTCTTTCATTAGGCATCAGGTGTTTAGGTAACTTACCCACTTCTAAGTAATTTACGACATCCGCGTACCACGGTGTTTTCAAGGTTACCGCAAATAAGTGTTCATCAGGGAACCGGTCTTCTACTGCTGTCGAGTCATCTGTCTTTGGCATACGTGAAAGGAAGTCTGCTACTGGATTTTCCTTCCTTGGTCGATCTTTGATTGTTATGGCGAATTACTGCAAAATAATCAACCACCTTGTCACTCTTCCATTTGTAACAGGTTTATTAGCTAGATATTTAATATTAGAGTGATCTGTATACAAAACCACAGGGTATCTTGTTATATAATGTCTAAATTTGTTAATAGCATAGATTATAGCCAGAAATTCCTTTTCGGTCATAGTGTAGTTCAATTCAGCAGGAGATAGATTTTTGCTGATGTAGTATATCACATAAGGCTTCTTATCTTCTTCCTGGCCGAGAAATGCTCCAATAGCCATGTTTGATGCGTCGAATGAGATCTAAAATGGCAAATCCCAATTTGGGCACCTTAGCACTGGGGCTGTTGATACAAGCCATTTTAAATCTTCAAAAGCACTGTCACATTTTTCAGTCCAAATAAAATCAATATTTCTTGTTAATGCATATAAGGGTGCAGAAATTCGAGAAAAATTCTTTATGAATCTCCTATAATATCCAGAAAATCCCAAGAAAATGCGTACCTCAGTTTGTGTGGAAGGGGTAGGTATTAAAAGAATTATCTGAATTTTTGCTGGATCTACTTGGATTCCAGCTGCTGAGATATAATGGCCCAGGATGAGGCCCTTGGTCATCATCATGTGGCATTTTTCATGGCTTAAACAGAGCCTGGTAGCAATGCATCGTTGCAGAACTTTCTTTAGCATTTGTAATGTTGGCTCAAAGTCATCTCCATAAGGTGTAAAGTCATCCATGTACACCTCGAGCCTTTCGTTTATCAGATCTGAAAAAATGTTTATTAGGTGCATGCATAGCTAGGGATCAATCCCTTTCATGTCAGGATAATCCCAAGCGAAGTCTTCTTTATATTTTCTCAGAATTTGGACAAGCCTCTATGCCTGGTCCTCAGTCAGGTTTTTATTGATATTTAGGGTTTTCCCTAGCTCAATTTCTACGGTTTTGCTATTATAAACAGAAGTTGTTGGGATTAATTGGTCGCTAAAATATTTTAAGGGATCCTCTTCGATCTTGTTATCCAGGGATGCTTTGATCATGTGACATTTTGGATGAGATACGACATCTTGTTGGTTAATATAAGTGTTAATGATGTCATCTTCTGTTTGAACCTTGATTCAAGAGCATCTTCTATGGTTAGTGGTGATCTAATGTTTTTAGTTAAATATGATATAGGTTGTTTCCTCGTTTTTATTATTGTTAGAATTGGCTGAGATGGAGGATATAAGGCTAAATTCTTCACATATTTTCCTCTTTGTATAGTCATGTTGCCTGTCCGACAGCTTATTTAAGCATCTGTGGTTGCTAGCCAAGGTCTTCCTAGAATCATGGGATGTCCATCTAGTCATTTTCTAGGATTGATGATCAGAAAATATGCTAGGTATTCCCAAGAATATACAGACACCATTACATCCTGTAATTTCCCCTCTGGTTTGACAATTGATCGGTCAGCAAGTTCCAAGAGGGTCGTGGTTAGGTCCAAGGATGTAATGCCAAGTTTTTGATAAGTTGTTGTTGTGAGAATATTGATTGCTGCTCCTAGGTCAACTAATGCATTGGGAAAGGAGCAGCCATTTATTTTCACTGTGACTATAGGGTTTCCTGGGTCCTCATATTTTACTGGTGTTTCTTTGCCTGATAATAAATCATACAAAGTACTGACGACATGGACAGTTGGAGTTGTTTTTGTTTTCCTCTTTGGATTTTTCATACATAATTCCTTGATAGTTTTCACATAAATTGGAATGTCTTGAATAGCCTGGAAGAAAGATATTTTTACACAAAAAAATTTCAATTCTCCCAGAAGATCAAAATCTGGATATTCGATTGAGCAGGGTATAATTAATCTTTCTGGGAATCGTGGAGAAGAGGTACTAGTTTGATCGTGGGTTTTCTGTTTAACTGGGTTCTCCACTTGTGGTGCTTGTTCTACAGGTAACAGATTTTCAATTTGTATATTTTTATCCCCCTCTGACTCTATTATCCTCCCAGACCTTAATTGCAGCTCATTACACTCCCTTAACTTAGTTTATGGCTCAGGTCCTTCAATCATTTTCACAGATTGGATAGGTCTATTGTTGGGGTTCGGGTTGGGCTAGGATAAGAGCTATGGTCATAGGTTGATCTGAGGGTTATGTTGCAATGTGTAGGGTGCTGGAAATGTAGGTTGAGGTAGGGGGATTGTTCCTGCTGGCTGATTTGTAGTTCGTTGCCAGCTTGATTGCCAACTTTGGTTTTGTGACGTAGAGGATGGCCATTGGAATGGATATGTGGAGGATGGCCAGAATGGTGGAAAACAAGGAAAATTTGGCCAAATATTATTTTGGTTTGATTGATTGGACCAAGGTGGCATAGAGAATGGTTGCTGTGACCAATTGGGAAAATGTGTCTAGTTTTTCCACATAGCTCCTCTGTATTGTTGAGAATTATATTGCGAAGGCTGAAAGGAAGAAGATGGGTCGGTTGGCATACCCGTTTGTCGTGGTTTCCATTGGCGACGCTAATTTAGCAGGTAGACTGGTTCTGTTTCTTCTTCTGCCTCTTTATAGACTGATTTTAACCCTAGAAGTGATAGGCAGCTTTCTGTGGCATGATCTTCAGTACATATGGCATAGGTTTGTACCATATCCAGCGGACACTCTTTGTGACTATGCTTCTTTCTACATCTCAAGAAAAATATCACCAGGTTCTGTTCTGCTTCCACCTACTTCTGCTTGGCCTGCATAATGTCTAATTGGGTCGTCAAAGTCCCCAAGATATTTGTTTTGACATCCTCTAGCAGATTTCCAATTTCTGTACGAGTAATGGTTCCGCCAGAGATTTTGCTGTCCTTGGTGGTCATGTTGCGTTCTGCTGATTTCAATCTCGTACTGCCCCTTGAGCACCTGATACACAATTTAATAATATCAACATAAAATTCTTGATATATATCACCTTTACCCATAATATTTAATGTCTCTATCCATTTTTCTTTCATCCATTTAATCAGTGTAGTTTTCAGCACATTATCAGGCAGGGGAAGATTTACATAGGGGGATCTTTGGAGGTTATATTGGAAGCGTTCTACATACTCTTCCAATGTTTCACCTGGTCTAGCTACCATTTGGAATATTTCATCTTTCAATTCCCTAGATCTGCAATAATCCTGATATTTTTTAAGGAAGGCATTTTTTATTTGATCCCAATCATTTATTGTCCCCCCACCTAGCCCCATAAACCAACACAAGGCTATGCCTTTTAATGTAGAGGGAAACAACTTTAGTTTTTGGGGGTCGGTGGTATAATCATAACCTCGACACAATACATCAAATTCAAATATAAATGCATCTGGATCCTCCGATGTGAGCCCATGAAAGGTGGGAATATTTTGTAAAGGGATAGCTTTCATAGGCGCGTTGGCAGCTGTGTCAACGATGGGGTACTGCAATGTGGAAGTTTGGGGTGCTTGTGGATTGTTATCCATTTGATCAAATATATGCTAGTATCCTTCTAGGATTTCTGGAGCTGGGGAGTTATCCCTAGGGTGTCCCAAAGGGATGGAAATAATCTTAACAACACTCCCTTTGTCTGGGATACTGGGTATTACTTGCTTAATTACTACATGAGGGGATCTTGGTTCTTCCCCTGTTTCTCCTCCTCCTTCACGAATATCACAAGAGGTGGAAATAATCTTAACAACACTCCCTTTGTTTGGGATACTGGGTGTTCCTTGTTCAATTACCACCTGAGGGGATCTTGTTTCTTCCCCTGTTTCTCCTCCTCCTTCACGAATATTACAAGAATTCCCTTCTTGTGAGGAAATTGGGCACAAATTTTCAATTTCTTGAAAAATTTGCTCAGTTCCTACAGCTTTTCTGTTGACCTTAGCATAGGCTACAGATAGTGAGCCTGTGGCCTAAAGGGAGACAGTAGGTTGTCTGGAAGCAACGTTGCGAGGACCTACTGATGGCTGAGATTCAGCTTTCTTTAATATTTCGTCTATGAAAGTTGATTGTCCAAGAGTCACTGGTCCCTTAGATTTTTCAAGTTTGGGTAGTGGAATTGGATTGATTTCTAGTTTTTTCTTCTTAGTCATTCATACAAACAATTCAAATGTTTACCTCTACCCTAAATTTCTAACAACTCTGCTAGAAAGCGGGCAAGGGAGCATACATTTTCCATACTCCGTACGCAGGTTCTTACCTTCCATTTTTAATACCCAGTTCTCTCTCAATAGGAAACTATCAAATATACATCACTCTTCGTAAATGGCTTACACTCTCTCCGGAAATGAAGCCAAAATTTTGGTTGATAAAAGATGCTTTTTAAACTCCTAATTATCCTCACATTAATTATCAATCCAGGCAAGTCCTTCTATTTCAAGAGTGTACATAGTATGTGGCAGCTATTTAAATCAGAGAGTAATGTTTCATAGTTTGCAGTATAGATCTTTTAATACAAGAGTAAATGAATGGAGCAAGTAAATTCTAATTCTAATTAAACGAAAACTCAATCATCTAATGAAATCAAATCCTACAACATTTCAAGTAACAACAATATCAGTGAAGAGTACAGTAGTGATAACCCTTCTCTTCGAAACCGATTGAATCTAAATCAAATGCAATATTCAGTAAAACAACAATGATATCAATATAAGAGCCTAACAGTACTAGTTAATACTCATTACAGTTGATCCCATTGAGCATAATTATTATCTAAGAAACTCAATCTGAAAGAGGAAGTAAACTGAATAGACAACAATACTGTAAATCATATAAAACAGAACTATTTAGTTTACACAAGAAAATAATGGACAACAAAAAAAATAAAATCATAGAAAGCAATAATACTGTCAAATCATCACACTTGCGATAATCGAAAATGTATGACACATATGGAGCAGTGAATTCCACCTGAAGTCGGGCCTTTAGCCACCAGCAGGCACTGCTAGATTACTTCAGATGATGCAAATGAAAAACAAGGACTTCAATTAATCATCAAACTTTGAGTATCATTACAATGTAATTTCATTCTCCAACTACGCAATATGTAACTAATCTCACAATTTTTAAAAACAACAGGTCTCCCCCTTTCTTCCTACAATCATTTCCTTTATAATAAGAAAGGGTAAAAAGTAAATAGTAAATGCGATCCCTCAGGATCTTCCGATCCTGAGGGATTCACAACTAATTTCTATATTTAAGACATCTTCCTCTATTCCACACTAATCTCACTGATTCGTTCTTAGCCTTGTCCTCACCCGACTCATTCCTTTCTTTTCTTATCGGATTTGGCTGTGCTAATAGCAGGGAACATCAATCATTCCTTGTCCATTTTCTTGCATGAAGAAGGGTAAACGTTAGTTAAATCGAAACTGCAATCATTCCTTATTTCTTACCATAATTCCTTAATAGATTAGCACATTAAGACATGAAAAAGATATAATTAAGGATAAAGAGGATGAAATTACTAGTAAATACATACCCATTTCGCAACCCAACACTTACCCCAACGGGGCCAAAAATCTTGGTGCTTCATCTCCTAGGGTCAACATTTCACACTTCTTCTTTATGATAAAAAGGCCTCTGATCATCATTGTAACACCACTCAGAAGGCTGTATTTGTCGTCACATATCTTCTCATAGATAAGATACCATTACCTAATCTAGTTTGTTCCACTTTGCATGTAAACAATTTTCAGTACTTGTTTTTAATCAATTGAAATTTTGTTCTTTCGTTGCATCTTTGTGTTTTTTTTTTAAATATGTTTTTCTTTTTGTTTCTTCATATATATGAATAAATGGTATTAAAGTGATTTGATATTTTTGGTTGTGCATGTCCCCAACAAGGTAAAGGTATAAGGAGTTGGGACTTGAACTGGTTAAACCCTTGCAAGACCATCCCTGCCGACACCGATGGCCTCCCATGGTGGAAGAAAATAAAGAGGAGGGAGCAGGAGATCCTATCAAATTTTTGCTCAAAGAATCCCTCTAGTGGCAAAGGAACTATATGATGGACAAGTTTGCCCAAATCCTTTGGTGAATGCCAATAAGCGATGGATATTCATCCAGTAGTCACTACGGAGGCACCACCCCCTTCGAGGTACAATTTAACTTCAATATTTCTATATTTGAAGATTATATAAATGCAAATGTTGTATAGAAATGATTAATTCTGTTGGAAGGTTATTTTCCGGTCCATAGTTTTTCTGATAGTGAAAAGATTACTTTTGCACAACTTAAGGTTCCCCCCCATGTCAAGGACTAGTGGGAAACTTATTGTGAGAAAAGGGTCAAGGAAACTTCTTTGTTTACAGTCACACCCTATTGGACCTCTTTCCAATATGTGGTCAAGGAAAAATATTACAATGTTGGGATTTATACATATAAGAACATACAATGGACCACACTACGGAAATAAAGGGACCAAGATGTACATGAGATCACAAATATTTTTCATACTCTACAGACAAAGTTGGGTATTAAAGACTATTAGTGACATTTGGTGCTCAAGTACCGCATCTGTCTGCACAAATAAATTTAGGAAGAAATGGATTTCCTGGAAATATCCTTGCTTAGTGCCATATACCGATATGTTTCCCAGATTGAACAAAAATTTAAATAAAAGAAGTGAGACTTTGGATCTGCAAATCTAAAGCATGACAAGAGAACCCAAAAGATACAGAACAAAGGAAAGAGCCAAGGTGGAATGACCTAGGAAAACCCATCAAAGCCAAAAGAAAATAATGAAACCATGAAGATAAAGAAGGACACAGGATAGTGGTGTGAGTTCCACAAGAGCCCCACCCACAACACAAATTAGTGTCGCGCCAAGTAGTTATTGGTGGCCAAGATAAAAGCTTCGAAGTTTGATGCATGTTCTAATTCTAAGTCATAACACTGTAAGGGGAACGAAAAGGGAAAGCATATTATTGACACAAAACTCAATGCCACCATTTCCACCACTAAGTTCCATAAGACTAAGCCCAAAGATCTAGAGGAGGGGGAGTGTCTCTTCCACTCACAGATGTGGATGAAGGGTTCTCCACTACAGTTCATTGTCAACAGTGATAGAAAAAATAACCTCATCTCAGTAGAGTTCGTTAAGGGGTTGGGCCTATTGACCACACCACACCCACAAACATTTACCATCGGGTGGCTCCACCAATGACAAGATCTTTGTGTTAGCCAATAGTGTCACCTTCCCTATAACATCAAGCCCTTCACAGATGAGGTACCACATGATGTTTCTCCTCTTGAATTTCGTGATGTTTTATTAGGACAACCATATTTGTGGAAGCGTCATGTTGTGTATGAGTCCAAGCCTCACACTGCTATTATTACTTTAGGCAGGAAACTATATAGGATACCAGAGGTAGTCCCACCTACTGCCATCTCTTTGATCTCTACTAAGTAATGTAGTAATACCATCTCCTAGAAAGGGAAATTTTTTTTCTTTCTGATTCATTCTCAAAGTCAGGGGAAGATTCTGGCCACATCCATGGCCCCTGGAAAGGGTCCCTCTGCATAGAAAAATCAAGTTGATAAGGTTGTGGAATAATACATGGACATATTATTTTCATCCACGGGAGTACCATTGCACTGTTAGGTCAAGAAATTGATCGATATGACTCTCAAAGCCCCTCTACAAAATGGGCCAATATATTGCTGCTCTCTGATGGAAAATGAGGAAATGAAGTGGCAGATCGAGGAGTTGCTATAAAAATGGAACATCCGACAAAGATCCTCACCTTGTGGGAGCCCAATTATTCTCATACAAAATAATGATGTGAACTTGAGACTGTACATTGATTATTGGGAACTAAATAAAATCATTGTCAAGAATAGGTACCCGATCCCACAGATTGATGACTTTCTTGAACAACTCAAGGGGACCAAGTACTTTAGCAAGATTGATTTTAAGTCCAGATATCACCAAGTTCCAATAGAGCCCATATATGTATGGAAGATTTCATTCAAATCCAAGGAGGGCCTTTTTGAGTGGTTGGTCATGCTCCTCGAATTGAAAAATTCTCCTGCAAATTTTATGAGCCTAATGGATGACATATTGCAGCCTTTCACCAACTCGTTTGTGGTTGTATATTTGAATGACAGCCTCATCTTCAACAAGAGATGGGTAGATCACTTGAAACATATTTGACAGGTCCTTAAAATCCTATGACAACACAAGCTATGTGCCAACTTGGAGAAGTGTTCCTTTGCAATGGACCATGTCAATATTTATGCTACATAATCATATATGGGCTAGACACAAGTCATTCAGGATTATCTAGCCTCAACGACTATGATAGAGCTTCGTAGCTTCTTGGGCCTTGCTAATTTCTACCGGAGATTCATGTTGGGGTTCTCTAATATTACTTGGCTCTTAAGTCAAGTTACCAAGGAAGGAGCAAAAGTGATTTTTTTTTGTTTGAGGTACACATAAGCCATTCATTAAACTAAAATACCACATTTTCTTTGCACCAATCCTCACCTTGTCATACCTACAATAACCATTTGGTATTGAGAAAAATTCCTTAGATTATTCTATTGGTGCATTTATCACTCTGCAAGGGCACCTAGTAGCCTATCATTATGAGACACTCTTTGATAGTGTTCATAGGTACCCCACCTATGATAAGGATATGTAATCTATCATGTAGGCCTGCCAACAATAGAAGCATTATCTTATGGGGAAGGAGACAATCATCCACACAGATCATCGACCTCTTCAATTTATGAAGACATAAGAGAAGTTGCAGAACGATCGCCATCAGAAATGGTCCACATACCTGTTAGTGTGAATTCTAATCGCAAGTGTATGAAAAAAGCTCACTTTAGACTAACATCAAAGATGGCTACCAATTTCTTTAGATCTAAAGTTAGTTGAACAATACAAATGCTACAAAATCTAGATCTATGCAATTAAAGACATTAAAAAACAAATAAGAAAGATTTGCTCCATGCATCCAATAGAAAAGACAAGAATATTTTTAAATAATTTTTGTATTTATGACACCTGGGAAGGGAACATAGAAATATGTTACTAGTCCCTCTCAATGGGATGGGTTCTTGTATGTCCTCAGCACTTCATATCTAAGATCTCTCACTCTTGATGTTGTAGAAAACCCAGACAAAAAATGGAACTCTAGGGGAGTTCATAAGTAAAAAGATAGAAAAATATGACAATGATGGAGGATCAAAGTCAGACCAAAAGTATAGATCTAGAGTGATCTTTAGGCAAAAAAAGGTAGTGAATGAATGGAAAAACCCTTCTATTTATAACAAAATATTGACTTAGTCTAGATATTCGTGCATAATTAAAATATTATTAACCAAATCTAGATCCAACTTTTATGGAATATTTTATTATATTTGTTGGAGGGAAAAAGAATTTGAATTTGGTCAAATCCTTTTATTTGTAAATAATAAATAAAAAAATGATTTATTTATTATTTAAGGATGTGGTTGAGTAATAATTAAATAAATAATGATTTATTCAATTATTTATAAATGATTTGGTCAAATTTAGCAAGGAATAGAAAATAATAAGATAAATAGTGATTTACCTAATTAATTTTCCTGTTTTGGGTTAAATATGACCAGGAATATTAATTAAATTGTTGTTTAACTAATTATTCCTTGAGGAAAATAAAAGAAATATGGATTTATTCAATATTTTCTCATGGGGTCTCTTGTTAAGACCATAAACAACTTAATAAATTATGGATTACTAAGTTATTTTTCATAGTGAAAGAAATTTTACTTATGGTAAAATTGGTCTTACATGGTGTACTTTGGTCCATCTAATAGTAACAGGTTAGATGACCAAAATTTGGGGTAACAAATTTCCCCCCAGTGTGCGAGCGTTAGGAGCTAATCATATGACTGACGTACGTTGTAAGAACTCAATCACTAGACGCCAAGGGGGAAGTCAGAGAGAGAGAAATATAAGGTAGAATAAAGCGTTAGAGGAAAAGAACTTGACGAGGTGAGACTTACAGGTGTGACAAGTCTCTTTTATGAGTGAGTACTTGTTCTATAAGAGACGGGGGAGGAATACCTATTCCTGCCGAGACAAAGTACAAAGAATAATGCGTCAAGTAAACAAGGGACTGAACTATATAGTACATGTTGGCATAAACATGAGCCAGATAAAAACATGATAATGGATCCCACATACATACTGTGCTTGGGATAACAACCAGGACTTATACAGTAATATCTGAGTACATGAGATATAAGTACAACCAAAGAGGCCTTGTAAATAGGAGAGGGCTCTGAAAATATGAATGGTACATGAAAACTAAAAGGCCCTACATGTGGTTGAGGCCAGAACCATCAAATTTATGGATATGCATTGAACGCTGTAATGAAGAGGTCATTTGGGCATGTGGGGGGCTACTTCGAGGGCCACCCCCTCGTGAGATCTGAAACATCTCACACACACCCAGGAATCACTGGTACAATCTGCTGCGTCATTGGACCATCAAGTATATAGAACTCGATCATGCCGTAAGGAGCTGGAGTTGAGAAACAATCAAGTCAAAGGGAAAGAAAGAGTCCCTTTGCCTGATCCAAGGTGTCGAACAAGAGTGGAAGATGGAACCAAGGTACACTGCCCTCTAGACCTGTCTTATGGAATGAATGAGTTGATGTTGACAGAAGGAGGTCCGCCATAGGTGAGGCAATAAGGGATCCTCAACTAAGGCACGGGAGATAATAGTAGAGTGACTGACAGACTGATACCAGGGATGATGATGGAATGGGGGGTACTGAGTAGCGGGCTGACAACTTCCCTTGTTAGAGCATGAAGGGCATGGATGACCTAGTAGTAAATAACACAATATAAAATGGGATAGGGGATAGTATGACTGGAGGCAACAATGTGCGACACGAGAGAGGAACCAAAAAATGAAGGATGGAGGACTATAGTGGGATACAAAGGGACTCAAGATAGACTCCATGGATGCGATGATGACTCAACTCGGAAAAAATGTGTCCAGGTGAAGTATAAAGTCACAAAAAATTAAAGGATACCCATTTGAGAGCTTAGTGATATCTTTTCAACGGTATGGACAGTTTGTCAAACTAAGCTATAGTTTGATTGCAACGGGCAAAAGAAAAATCTGGGGTTTTTTTTTTAATAAGGAATTTTCCCTCCAAATTCACTCATTTTCAAGTGTAGCTATGGTAAATGTAGAGAGGAGAGAAGGCCCTAAATCTTGTAGCGATCGTAGTGGGCAAATCAACCATTGTAATTGATATCTGTCAGTTGAGGGTAAGAGGCCTAACCCTACTCTTTCATTTTAGTGGATTAAAAGTTCAGTTTAGGCACCTAGAACTCAGGAATAGACCCTTGCTCTTCTTCATGGCCAGGTCACACTTTTTGGCACAATATCTGTGACCTGGGTAGCAGTTTTTGGGCCGAAAACTGTGACCTATCCCAGGATTTTCCTGAAAAGTGCGACCTGTCAGAGAGGGGGATTTTGATGTTGTTTCTAAGATGACATTTGGGTTTCTATGGTTGAATGTAGTATTTCTTTTCTGTACACTGACAAATATGATGTTTTTGTGCAGATATGGAAGAATTGCAGATCAACTAGAGAGAGAGTTACCTAGACACATTACAGTCGAAGATCTGAGAGGATCATGGTGTCCGCAGTGCATTGGCCAGGTTTGGGGTCCTGAAGTTTGTGGAGAACCCTTTGATGAGAACTGGGGAACCCTTGTTGGCCCGAATTATCAGTTATTGGAATTCGGACCATGAGGTATTTATAGTGCAGGAGCATCGGATCGAGTTGACGGTCTAGGATATATATTTTCTAACTAGTCTCCCACCACTTGGGATGATTTGGAATATGCAGCCAATGTTACCGCGAGGGCAGAACATCATGGAGTTTGTAGAGTGCCATTGCCGACCAGGTCTCCATGTCAAGGGGACATGGATACCTATCAGGGATCTAGAGAGGTTAGAGACCCATGCTATGGCCGCAGCGGTGCTGCGAATCCTGGGTAACCAGGCACTCCACCACATCACTGGGGTTTAGATGATGCTTGTTAAGAGTGTGTTGAGTGGGACCTACTATGGGTGGGCCCAAATGATGCTTTCATCGCTGGAATGACAGTTTTCGCTATGCAAGCGACAAGTGAACCATGACTGTGCATATGCCACAGCGTTGTGCTCGCTCTTATTTGAGAAGATCCTGACACTCCGACCTCACATACAAATCTAGGATGGGGGCCCAAGAGATCCCAGGATGCACCGCTGAGGGCGACTCCTGTGCAGAGGGGGAGGTGGGGCAGTCAGACGGGTGTTCCGACCTGATTTTTTTTCTCATTGGGATCAGATGCCACTGTACATAGACGACTATCCCTCTAGTGGGATGAGTTATCATGGGGACACAGACTTGCCACTGCTGCCTAATCGAGTATGGGGGCCCAATGGTAAGTGAAAATTTTCTAATATTTTATGTGCATTTTAAAGTTTCAGAATATTGTATGTGGTACTGATTCATTCACTTTTGGTATGAAAATACAACACCTGTGAAACCGGCCTGGTACATGGGACGGCCCACAGTAGTAGGAGCTGCATGACATAGTGGGACGAGGGCACCACAGAATGAGGATGCAATGGTCCTCCTGAAGGACATCCATCATAGATGTCATAGGCTTCTAACCACTGTTTTAGATTGCGGCTGACAAGACTTGGATGGCCAGTACATAGAGCCATGTATTGGTCTACCCTCGGAGTGGTGAGGGGTCATGCGGCGCATGGCGATGGCTGGAAAAGGGATGTGTGATTTATGAGTTGTAGGAGAAGAGCCATTGGCTCATGATCCTCCAGATAGTGATTAGGTGTAAGGGCATGTGGTGCCCCCATTTGTGAGTTTTTGTAACATGCTATGGGCATCTCAAATGTATTAGAGTGGATGGACTCTAAAACATTTTGTACGACACATATAATGGATATGCATCATTTTTATGATTTGTGTTATTATCTTGTGTTAAATGCATGTGCTAAGTGCCAATCTAGAATATTTTTTGCAATGCTATCTACATAGTGATTTTGTTCTCTAGGTACATGACTGAATGTAATGATTTGAAATTCATGCATAAAAAGCTTCACTCATAAATATCTTCTAAAAAGGATAGGATTATGCACACGATAGACACCATTCAATTGCATGACAAGAAGCAGGGAATATAAACGAACATGAAGGTGGAGGATGTGATGGGAAAGGGCATCGGATGATAAACCTCACACTGCATCATATTCGGCTTGGCTATTGGTGGCAGTACAAATGCATATGCTGTTTGAGAGAAAAAGTGAATGTAAGGGGGTAAAAATGGCCCAACCTGCCGAGGCTATATTCCGTGAGTAGCGACTTGCACCATCGGCATAACCAATATAAGGTGTGGACGGGGGGTCCATCTGAAAAGTGCCACAAGACAACGAATGAGAGGGTGATGAAAAATTCTGGCAACCTGAATGCTAGGTAGAAATTAAAAAAAACACTGCTAGAGGGAGTGCTCTGGATAAGATGTCTACCACCCGCACACCGAAAGGTAGGTGGTGTGTGGGAGTTGCCTTGGGGGAAACTTGTGATCAGGTCGTGAAAGTCACCATAGACACAGATGGTGCCATTCCTCTTATGGCCGGGAAAGATGAAGTCAGGGGCGGAAACAGCTTCCATGATGTGATCAACACAGTAGAAGATGGGGTGACTAGAGGAAGAGAGACCACATGATGCGGCGAAGATACCTGACTCATCATCATGAGAAGAAAGGTTCACATGTGCATCATCATGGGGGATGACGGGAGAACAAGCAGATAAGGGATCCATTGATGTTGATCCCAGGGTGATCGCTGAAGGGAGGTCTAGCGAAACAGAAGGGGAAGTCTCAGAGGGAGCTTCCACCGTGGATCTCATGAATGATAATACGTAGAGGATGGTGGCCGAGGGCTCCTACATCTCAATATTAGGAGGGGGAATGTCAGTGGGAGTGGGTAAATCCTCAAGTTGGCCCAAAGCATACTGCGCAAGGACGGGAGAGGTGGACTAGTTCTGTTCAATCTCGTACTCCCGAACTACCTCCAAAGAGGTGTGGTAATGCGTGAGGCGGGGAAAATAGTGGGTATAATGGCCATGGAGATCACATAAAGAACAGGGCTAGTTGGTGTGAATAGTCTTGGGGTTCTTGGTTGCATTCGAGTAAGGAATAGAGGTTTCCAGGACCGTAGACTCAGGGAACGTGACATTGACCATGGGTTTGATACGAGGCAATTCAGGACAATGATGGGTGGCATTCCTGACAACATCACACAAAGCACACGGGGGGGGTACTCTTTGGAGGTTGAGGAGGAGCGGGGTTTGTCAGGGCGACCTTGTCTTTAGGTGCCTTCTTGTGAGCTTTTACCCTCTCTCCTGAAGTTGTCACAACAGGAGTGGATTCATGTTGAGGTGGCTGAGGCACGAAAGCAAGGGGAGGGGTCATGGGAACCGGTTGAACCGAGGTCAAACCAAGGTATGGTTTGGACTGACCAGGTGGGATAGAGGCTAGGGGATCAATGAACCAGACTGGGATCCCCAAGGTCAGGTTAGGAATGGATAAGGTAGCCATAACATGTACTGAAAAATACTCCAGGAGGGGGGGCTCGAAACGGTATCTGACTGGAGGGGTAATGGCCAGGCGGGACAACTTTGAGATGATTAAGGCTAGGAGGAACCGTGAAAGGAGGGTAGAGAGGCTCATGGCTACCAGCTGCAGATGAGGGGCGTTGAGGAGGGGGTCCTGAAGGCTGAGTCGAGGTGCTAGGAGTAGGTTGCGGAGGGCGGGGCTGCTGACTAGTCGAAGCGGGCCGCTTGAGGTCGGACCGGGACAATTGCATCATGCAAACGTTTGATGAGCTGGGATCAGAGACAGGAGGAGAAAGACCAGGGAATGAACCAAGAAAAGAGGAGTCTTTGTAGACTTCGGGTGAAACACTGGTCAAAGTTTCGACTGTGTTATCACTATAAAATTTTCTGAAACTTGGTCAGTTACACTTGTTCCTAAGTCATAATGCTAGATAGGGTTAGAGTCATTTTTATATTTTTAAAGGTCTAGATCATGGGTTAAAGGTCTTATTCCATCACCAAACAATGTTCATCAACCTTGTTTCATTCTTCAAAGATCTTATGCCATGTTTTGAAACCCATTTTTAAAGTTTTTTTTTGAAGATTTGATGAATAGGCCACGAAACCACGTTTTCGTAGCACGCTCAGTGTAAAAAGTTGATTCTATGCTACGAAAACGCTGGTGATTTCGTAGCGCAAAAACCCGAATTTGAAAATCATGCGCTACGAAATCGGGGATTCTCAGTTTTGTGTTTGAGCTGTCACATCTGTCAAATATAGTTAAATTTTTCATCATTAGGTGTCATCCATGAGTTCTCATTCACGCATGCAACCATTTATTATAATTATTAGGGGTCATTTGTCATTGATTAGGGGTCAAATTGTCATTGGTCCTTTCAAATTTGAAAACAGTTGGCCGTTTTCGACTTCATTTGTCTCATGCAAGACAATAGTGCATGCATGCTTATGTTTTGGAAGAAGCAATTAGTGGTGAAAGACTAGAGTTCATTGAAACAAATTCAAGCGAGGCTGTGAAACTATATTTCAAGCGAGGTAGAACTGAAACAAATTCAAGCGAGGCTTCTCATTCAACAGTATTTTCAAAACTTACTATCAAGTGAATTTGAAATTCATTGCTGGTAGAAGCAGGATTGTTATCGAGCGAGGAAAAATTGTTATCAAGCAAGGCTGAACTCATTTACCAAGTGAGCCAGTTCATTCAACAGGAAGCTCTGATTGCTAATTTGCTAAAGACACAGGGTTTTCAGAGGGATTATCACAGATTGCTGAAGATTCAAGGTTTTCAAGAAGAAAATGGCTGAAGAAAGAAGGAGTCATAGGTCTAGTCATTGCCTAAGAACAGAACCTGAAGATGTAGAAACTCTTACAAAAGACAAGTCTGTTGAAGAAGCCTTTAAGAAAGTAGGTTTCTGGAGGTTTTTTGAAAAACTTCAAGGAGGACACACTTAAGTCACCAAAGAATTTTCCATAAACTTCACAGGATCAAACTCAAAGATTTGATTCCTCAATTTACCAATTTACCTTGAAGTGATATCAGCAGTTACATAAATTCTGAGGGGAGAAGACAGGTGGTTTAAAAATTTCAAGTTTGACATGGTGTAATAGCATCATTTTTCACCCTCAGGTGATTCATGATTGTCTTTATGGCTTTGGGCACCCATTCCTACAGACTTGAACAAATTCACTAAAAAATAGTGTTAAAATTCCCATACGCGGGTATTCCCATAATGTTGCGTGTTTATACGCGATTCCACATGTACTTTTCGGTGTATGCCATTAAAACCATTAAAAAATATATAAATTCCCTATTTTCGGACTGGGTTGATGGTTACTCCAATAGTTCAACCACCCCAGTACGTGGCCAATTGTTTCCAACTGACTGAAACTACTTTGAGGGAGTATAAAAGCCCCTCATGTGCATGGCCTAAAGGAGAGAGAAATTTTATAGACATTATACTCTGTTGGAATCCTTATTCAAGTCTGAATTCCTGTGCCTCCTGCACTTTCCCAGATTTATACAGGAAACCCTTGTTTCCTAGAGATTTTCATCCATTTATATGCCATCTCCAGTGAACAAGTCTTGAAAGTTTCTTAGCGAGGCAAGGGCGGGATGAATCTGGACGACGGTCTGCTCGAAGATTGTGGAAGGATTCAGGTGATCTCTCCACTTTTTACTGTTGTACATGCTGTTCGTAATAATGAAGAACCATCTTGTTCCTGAACTTCTGTGTTAGTATCTATTTGTATATGTGAAAAGCTTGATTATTAAGCAGTTATTATGGTTTATATCATATTTCACATGGATTAGAATAACGTTTAGGAGAAATATATGTTGTACAACTAGGTTTATGTGCATGTTCTTTCTTGTTTTCCAGGTTGAAGGAGGAAGAAAGGTTGTTGGGGGTTTGGACCCCGTGGGATCCACATCGAACGTAGGACTACGGGTGAGTTCTTCTATCGTTGTTATCTAGTTTTTTGCATTCAAGTATGGTTGTGTGTGAGTCCTTCTGAATGGCATGCCCTGCTCTGTGGAGGTTTTGACCCAACAAACCTCTAGGGTGATTTTCCCCGAAACACATGGTACCCTGCAAAATCTTTCTAAAACCAGAGTTTACAGAGGTTGACTTGAACAAGTTTGTGCCAAGAAGTTATGTTAAAGATACATTTTCCAATCTTCTCTATAATATTTAGAGGTACTTCACCTGCAAAGGGAGATACCACAAGGTGTATACATATCACTTTAAATTCTTGCTTCATTTCACAGGGATAATATCTCTAGATTTACCTTTTTATCTTTTCAGAAGTTTGGCTAAGATGTATGATAAGGTACAAATGAAACTTGAGTCATGTGAAACCTCATTATTTCACCATGGCTTCGTCAAGTTAATAGTCTTACATGAGTTGCAGAAAGAAAACAGAGATTGGGCTGAATTCCTCTTTTTGAGTAGAGTTGGGATTGAAGGAATAGGTGTTAGTCCTCAAGCTAAAGAAAAAACTCCATAAAAAATTACTGCTCCTGTAGAAAAAAATTCAAGAATATTTTTTAAGCTCAAGCCTCGAAAAAAATTTAAATAACCAATGATAGGAACAACAATGAAAATCCAAGATACTCCTAAATTTGCACAGAAGAAGAAAACTCTGGTTAAGGAGACAATTCTAGAGCAGTCAACTAGTAAAACAGATCAAATGAGGTTGACTAGGAGTCAAAGGTTAAAGGAAAAGGGTAAGATTGTAGTTAAAGAGGGGTCAAAAGGTAATTTGAATGATATACTTCAAGCTATTTACATTGAAGAGTCTCCCCTAGTACAAGTAGACTCATCAAACTGGATATAGGTGGCAGCAAATCGAAGAAATTGAAGACATCCAAAAGGTTATATTTTTAGGATAAAGTGGCAAAGTTTATCTTTAAACCTAGGAAACCCTCAACTAGGCACTCCAAGAAGTTGAAACAGTCAGACATGGAGATAGATCAAACAGGAGGTGAAAGTGCTAATGTTTTTGAAGAAACTACAAATACATCATTTTCAATGCCTGAAGAAGACTGAAACAGGGTTTTCAATATTCAGAAGGAAAAGATCAGCTACGAAGATTTCAAAGACAAACTTAGATTGGAAAATAATGAGATTGATAAGTTGAAGAAAAAGGTGAGAGTGCATGCAGAAGAAAGGGAAAAATTTGAAAGGATGAAAGCACTGTGGGAGTTGGAGAAAAATCCAAACCCTGAATTAATTGATAGTCAAGCTCAATTATTCATATGGACCCTACCTGCAATCAAAGAAGAAAAATTCATTAGGATGGTCAATAATAAACTAAGGGAAAACAATAGAAGGCTTAAGAGAAGAGTAGAAGACCTGGAAATTCAACTAGCACAGTTTGAAGATCAGCCACAACTAAAATAAGTGCAAACAACAAGTGTCATATTTTAACAAATTTTTGAGGTTATGAGGTAATATTTCATTTTTGGAGCTATTTAAAGTTGATGTTTATGGGTTATGGAAGATGACATACACCTATAGATATAGTATTAAGGGATTGAAGACTAAAATTTTGGAAGGAAGCTGTGAAAAGTGAAGACTCAGCAGTTTCGTAGCGCGCTACGAAACTGCTGTAGGATGCAGTTTGAAATATTTTTGCAAATTTTCAAAGGAGAAAAGGGTTTGGTGTTGAGATTTGATGCTGGTGGGAGGTATATGGAGAATATAAATGAAGTTTCAGGGGGTTTGGCACATAAAAATGGAGGTTTGAAGTATGATTTTAAAAGGAAAATTCTGCACCACGAAAACAATAGACTCAACAGTTTCGTAGCGCAGTAGTATTGACAGTTTTTGCACCATTTTAGAGGTTGGGATTTGCACAGCTGGAAGGTCAAATTCAAATGAAGATTATAAGACATTTTCCACATGTTTTGAGCATCATTTCTTCAGTAGTTGTTTCGAATGGACAGAAATGAGGCATTCAACTATTTTGAAGGAATGGATAAGAAGCAGGTTGATGGGATCTAACAACAAGAAGATGAACAACGCCATGGTCGAAGTCTAGATGGTAAGAATAGTTTTTAATGATTAGATAAGGATGTTAAAAGTTGTTAAGATATAATAAATAGTTTTTTAGTCCTAGTTGTATTAGGACTATAAGACAGACAGTTTAACTGTTAGTTTGTAAATAAAGTTTGTTTAGAAGTTGATAGGTGTCAAATTCGAATTTCTTCTCAAATATTTGGAAGGAATACAAGGATGTAATGACCACTCTATAAGAGGGAAGAAATTGAATTGCATAGGGTTGGAATTTTAATTGAACAAGCATACTTTTTGTGATATCAGAGAACTGTGTTTTTATCCTAATACAGAGAGTTTTGTTTCATTACTCAGGATTCAGAACAGGTTATGGATGTTTGATTGTCTCATTATGTTTCTCTTTAAATTACTTGCAGTGGCATGAATGTATATTACTTAGAATTCACTGAAGGTGCTCTAACTTCCTATATATGTTCATGAACTGTGTTTATCCTCTGTCCTACTGTTCCATTGATGCATTTAAACCCTGAAATGTCCTGACTTCCATATCAAACTGATCTTTATGTTTTGTGAAAGCACATTTGACTCCATTTACCCAATAGATGTTTGTTGATTAGTAGTACAAAAAATTATTCACTTTATTCAGTTTATTCACAGAGTTAGCCATCTGATCTTTATTTTTAAATCATTAACCTATTGAGAGAGCCCTCTCAGGTTGAGGAGGCTAAGCCTCAACTAAAATTTTGGTTTGAAATAGTTACTCAGGGTCGCCTTGAATAGCAGCCTATCAGGGTCTGATTTTGAGATAATAGACTGTTTGTTTATTAGCCACCGAAGAGATGATGGACTCAGGGGAGGTCTGAGACTTCGGTTCGTAATATGTCAACTGGTCGATGGTGACAATCATTTCATTGTGAGGAAAGCACATCTTACGGTGAACCACAGATGGGACAAAAAAAATCATATAAGTGTAGCTATGACCCAATAGAATTTTGTAATCTAAGGGGGCATCAGCGGCTTCTACGTCGACACGAACATTCTTACCATGAGGGTAATACAATTGCGGAATAGGCCAATGGCTTGGGAAGAGTGGCCATCCCACGCTCGGAGGGTGATAGTGGAAGGGGAAAACTCGGGAGATCTGAGTTACTTCCAAACTAAAGTGGAGATCATGTAGGTGGATACCCCCTCATCAATGATACAACGGAATTTGTTGGCATTCCGGATCTTGATAGGGATTTGGAAGGCGATGGAAGCAGGAAGGGGAGGATGTTCTAATCGGGCAACATCGAAGACGATCAAACGATCATCTGAAGGATCCATAACACCCATGGTAGTTAGTAGAGCTTTTCGTTTTGAAGGGCATGACTGGAGGAGTTCCAGTGTTGAGATGGTAGCAGGAGATTGTGCTAATTCATATACTATATTATATGAATGGGCAGCTTTTCCAAAAGCAACGTTTCGGCATAATGGTCCCTTGGGGATCTTGGTATGAACCTCTGCCTTAGGTTGAGGCATATGTAAAGGAAAATTTGTTGTCGAAAGAGGCTCGTGGAACCTAAAGAAGGGGGCTCAGGGGCAAAGGTAGTGAGAGGCTTATTGTACTGACAGGACCGAGTCTGAAGGTTGAGGTCAACGGTAATGGGTTGGTCAGAGTTCATCATGAGAATCTGGTAATCAAAGGTACCAGATGGAGGAGGTTGAGTGGTCACGACCTTGAAGGGTTGGGTAGCCATGAATCTTGGCGGGAAATATTGGTAAACACGATGGGTTGGATAGGTGGGAGGAAGCGAAGGGGAGCTTAGGCACCATGTACGATGTTTCTTGATCTCCCACATCGACGCATCTGAGGTAAAATAGGTCAATCATGGGTGTGGTGACCATAGACACCATGATAAGAACAAGGCTTATTCATGTGAACAAGCCTGTCTTGCTGTTATAGCATCATTTTTCACCCTCAGGTGATTCATGATTGTCTTTATGGCTTTGGGCACCCATTCCTACAGACTTGAACAAATTCACTAAAAAACAGTGTTAAAATTCCCATACGCGGGTATGCCCAGACTTTTCCGCGTGTACACGCGAGTCCACATGTAATTTTCCACGTATTCCATTAAAACCATTAAAAAATATATAAAAATTCCCTTTTTTCGAGCTGGGTTGATGGTTACTCTAGTAGTTCAACCACCCTAGTACATGGCCAACTGTTTCCAACTGACTGAAACTACTTTGAGGAAGTATAAAATCCCCTCATGTGTATGGCCTAAGGGAGAGAGAAATTTTATAGACATTATACTCTGTTGGAATCCCTAATTCAAGTCTGATTTCCCGTGCCTCCTGCACTTTCCCAGATTTATACAGGAAACCCTTGTTTCCTAGAGATGTTCATCCATTTATATGCCATCTTGAGTGCACAATTCTTGAAAGTATCTTAGCGAGGCAAGGGCGGGATGGATCCGGATGACGGTCTACTCGAAGATCGTGGAAGGATTCAGGTGATCTCTCCACTCTTTACTTCTATACATGCTATTCACAATAATGAAGAACCATCTTGTTCCTGAACTTCTGTGTTAGTATATATTTGTATATGTGGAAAGATTGATTATTAAGCATTTATTATCGTTTATATCATATTTCACATGGATTACACTAACGTTTAGGAGAAATATATGTTGTACAACTAGGTTTCCGTGCACGTTCTTTCTTGTTTTTTAGGTTGAAGGAGGAAGAAAGGTTGCTGGGGGTTTGGACCCCGCGGGATCTACATCGAATGTAGGACTACAGGTGAGTTCTGCTATCATTTTTATCTATTTTTTAGCATTCAAGTATGGTTGTGTGTGAGTCCTTCTAAATAGCATGCCCTGCTCTGTGGAGGTTTTGACCCAACAAACCTCTAGGGTGGTTTACCCCGAAACAATTGCTTGGGCTGAGTGCCTTGTTGCTGGTTAGCAGTGTTAGGTGCATTCCCTTGGGGATTAGGTCCTGTATTACCTTGGGAAGATTGATTTTGGGTGCCTTTCCTCTTCTTTTTGGAAGTAGGAGGATTAGTCGTGGCCTGTTGTGCATACACTTGCCCTCGGGGGGGTGGTGGCTACTGTTGCAGGGGTTGATAAGGTAAGGGAGGCGGGGGTGCTAATTTTGGAGGAGCTGGAGCACCAGGTTGTGAATACGGATAATAAGGAGGTTGGGCAAAATTTTGGTAAACAGGTTGGGCAAAAGGAGGAGGCATTTTGTATCCTGGATACATGCTACCGAGAGGGGGAAAATTGTTGGAGGAGTTGGCCCTTCCCTGAGGGAAACCATAACCCATGGAAGGATGAGTGTACGGATGAGAAAGGGCTCCAACGATATGGTCGGCGGCATGGGATGCCCCCGGTACGTTGGCACCACCAGGTCTAGGGAGATCAGGTAAGACAATATAAACATAACCAGACTGTGCGTAAATCAGGTCATATTTTAATGCAATCTAGAGAGTAGCTTCTCTGGTCTAAGGGAAATGAGATGCAAAATCTTTTCCAATAGCAAGAAAAAGGGATATGAGAAACCAATCCATGTAGACACGGTCTTCGAAGGTAGGGGCTCGAAATAGGCTCTTTCTTCTCTGCCATTCTTGGAGATGATCAGATAGGCGGGTCGCAGACGATTGACGGAAAGAGGTCAAAAGTGGGAAGCTAGAAGTAAGATAGAAAATCCCAGGCTGTTGAGATTTCAACAAGATGATGAGCTTAGTGAAAACCTTCACTAAGTGGGCCCGCAGGCTATTTTTGGCACAAGTCTATTTTTAGACATGTCGATCATATTCTATGAGTTGCAGGATGCTATTTCTGGATGGTTGGTAAAGTTGGAAAAATAGATGGACTTCTATTTTTAGACATATTGGATGGAATCTATTTTTAGATTTCCAGTCTAAAAATAGATATGTCGAATATTATTAGCTCTTAATAATATTTGGACTATAAACATTATCTTATTCTCTTGGAGCACTTCAGTTAAGTGCACAGATGTGGCACAGGAGCTAACAGAAGGAATTATGCTATTCCTAAGGGTTAAGTGGAGCTATTTCATGGATATTTTAGTTAGAACTCATGTAACAGAGTTTGGTGGAGTTATTGTGACAGTTTTAGTGGAGACCAGTGGAGAGATATGTGAAAGAGCAGGTTGACTATCAGTTGTGACTATAGTGTTGCATGATTTGTAACACCCAGTGATTGGAGATGCCAATGAGGATTGCATGAGAAAGGTTGGACCAATTTGAGTTCATTCAGAGCTAATATTAAGTAGGGATTGCACAGTAGAGGTAGACTAGAAGGTGGAAAATATCGATGCATGGATTTGCTAGATCGGGCCTGATTAGTGTGTAGCGATTGTATTGTACTGAGAGCTTGACATGATCAGCTTTGTATGAGGATTATTACATGATCTCTTAGACATATATTATATATATATAGTTGGGGTTTTTTAGCTTAAGGCTTTCCTGTTAAAACACTGTGTTCATATGTGTGAATTTTTATGGTTTCAATGTGTGCATGCAATTGATTTTATTTCCAGAAGTAATGATCAATAGTAGAAGAGATTCTGTATTGTGCATGAATTAAAATAGTGTGTGATCAGGATAATCTTGGATTTATAACACATTATTTATATAATTTATACATGGTATCAAAGCAATATTGATCATTGGAGCAATTGCAAAGCATTGAAGCGGTTGAGTTTTGTGCTGGTGGAATTTGAATTTGCAGCAGTGTTTTCTTGGTGCTGAAGTTGAGATGTATTTCAACGGATTGTGATTGGAGTATGCCCTTGAGGGTAGCTCGAATTATATTGCATGGAAGGACAGGATGGAGGCAGTGCTGGAGGACAATGGGTTGAAGGAGTTCATAGATGCAGAAATTCCAAAACCTACTTCTAGCGATGCTGCTGCACTTGACGCATGGCAAAATAAGACAGAAAAATGTCGAAGGATTCTATTGGAAGGTGTGAAGGATCACATAGTGTCCAACCTTCATGGTAAAGCTTCTCCATTCTTGATGTGGAAAGCTTTGACAGAATTGTTCCAAAGCAAGAGTGACTAGAGGAAGTTGGCGCTCAAGGATAAACTCAGGAAGATAAAAATGGAGAAAGGCGACAGTATACCCAAGTACCTCACGAAGTTTTTCAAGTGCAGGGATGAGCTGGGAAGTGTGGGGGTTACTGTAGATGAAAAGGAATTGGTGAGCTTGGCTCTCCTTGGGCTTCCGAAGAGTTGGCATTCCTATGAGGACTCTGTCAATAGTCGGGAGAAGCTGCCAGGATGGGAGCGACTTTGGTTGGATCTTGTGCAGGAAGAGATAAGGTGGAGTACCAGGGATGGAACTTCATTGAAGAATGAATATGAAGAAAATTGCGCTTTGGCTGCCAAAACAAGGAAGGGGAAGAGCAAGAAGAATGCTTCTCAATCTGGTGCGAAAGGAAAGAAGCAGGACATGTCCAAGGTGAAGTTCTTTCACTGTCACCAACACGGACATTACACCACTAATTGTCCACAGAAGAAGAAAAATAAGCAGGTTGCTAGATCTGCAGCTGGAGAGGCCTTAGCCTCATAGCTTGAGCTGGATTTTTCGCTGATCGCATGCTTGGTCTCAAGTATGATGGGTTCAGTGTGGTTTCTTGACAGTGGTGCGTCCTTCCATATGACTGGAGACAAATATTTTTTTACTGATCTGGATGAGAAGGATCTTGGAGTGCACATCGAGATGGGTGATGATGGTAGATACAGTGTGACTGGTATCAGGACCATTTCCTTTGAGAGGGAGTCAGGAAAACCTTTCATCTTGAAGGATGTCATGCATGTTCCAGGATTGAAGAAGAATCTTATCTTTGTGGCGATGTTGGAAGACAAGGGATATGATGTTGTCTTTAACGAGGGAAAGGCTTTCCTGTGTAGTAAGGCAACTGGTGAAACCTGAAGGATAGGGGTTCGAGTTAAGAACCTTTATCAGTTGCAGGTAGATGGCTACGTAGTAATGGCAGGCAAGGTAGAAGGAGTGGTGAGCCAGGATGAGGGCGAGCTATGGCACAGGAGATTGGGCCATCTTCACCATGGTGCTTTAAAAATTTTGCAGTAGATTTCTATTGGGCTTCCCAAAGTTACACTTGCGTAGTTGGATCAGTGCAAGGCATGTACTTTGGGAAATTTTTTGAAAGCCACCTTTCATGAGAAGGATAGCCGCGCCATGATGATCCTTGAGAGAATTCACACAGACGTGTGTGGACCTTTCTCAGTAGCTTCGACAGCAAAGCACAGGTATTATGTGATATTTTTTGATGAATTTTCTCGTAAGTGTTGGATCTTCTTCATACAGAAGAAGAGCAAGACATACTCAAATTTCTGTGAGTTCAAGGCACTGGTTGAGAAAGAATCGGGGAAGCAGGTGAAGGCTCTTAGGAGCGATAATGGTGGTGAATTCATCTCTAGCGAATTCAAAGACTTTTGCAGTGCAGAATGAATCCAAACAGAGCTCATAGCACCTCATAACCCACAACAAAATGGGGTCGTTGAGTGAAAGAACAGAACGATCGTGGGTGTTGTATGGGTGATGTTGCATGATCAGGGCCTTCCCATACACTTGTGGGCTGAGGCATGCAATATTGTGGTTTATGTGCAAAACCATTGTCCTCACAGAGTACTTGGCATGAGTACACCCAAGGAGGCATTTTCTGGTAAGAAGCCTGATATTTCTCATTTGAAGATTTTTGGCTCACTTGTTTAAATTCATGTGACGAAGGATGCCAGGAAGAAGCTGGAGCCAACCGCAGAGGTTGGGATATTTTTGGGGTACACTGATACACCCCACAACTATTGTGTGTAATTTCCATACAGTCGGAAGACTGTTGTGAGACGGGATATCAAATTTCATGAGGAGAAAGCCATGAAGTGTTCGCTTGAGAGGGAGCCACACTTGCATGCAGATGAGGAGCTATTATTTCCTAAGGATGAGCCTTAGGATGTGGATCAGCCACAAGAGGAGGTTCATGTAGTGGAAGAAACCACTCATGCAGCGCCAACCATCAGAGGGCGGAAGCGCACTACAAAAGCTGAGAGACTGAATCAAGATGCAGAGAAGATTGTAGGAGCACCTACATCACAATGCAGACAGAGACAGTCACTTGACCGATATACTGGATACATGGCTCTAATGAGCAAGTGTATCATGAAAAAACCATCCTCTTTCAAGGAAGCTGTGGAGGACCCTGCATGGGTATATGCCATGGTGGAAGAGTATGATTCAATTTTCAGAAACAGTGCATGGGAGATTGTCCCAAGGCCGGAAGGGAAATCAGTGGTAGGTTCGAGATGGATCTACAAAGTGAAGCAAGCAGCTGATGGGAGCGTCGAGAAACGGTACAAGGCAAGATTTGTTGCCCGGGGCTTCTCACATATTGAGGGGATCGACTATGAGGAAACCTTTGCACATGTTGCAAGGTATTCTTCCATACGAAGCATCCTATCTCTCTCAGTGCAGATGGGATGGCACATTCATTAGATGGATGTGAATACTACGTTCCTCAACGGAGTCATTTAGGAGGAGGTGTACATAGAGCAGCCCAAAGGTTTCGAGATCTTCAGCAGCGATTCGCATGTGTGCAGGCTCAAAAGAGCGTTGTATGGGTTGAAACAAGCACCTCGTGCTTGGTACACATGGATAGACAGTTATTTCACCGGTCTTGGATTCACCAAGAGTGAGGTAGATCCGAACCTATACCAGATTGTGGTGGAGGGTAATTTGTTGATCATTTTACTTTATGTAGATGATTTTATTTTGACAGGTGATGAACAATTCATACTCTCATGCAAGGCTGATCTTGCAAAAGAGTTTGAGATGAAGGAGTTGGGCCTCCTTCATTATTTCCTGGGATTGGAAATTTGGCAGTGCAGTGATGGATTGTTTGTGTCTCAAGGCAAGTATGCCCAGGAGATACTGGAGAAGTTCAACATGCATGGCTGCAAGTCTATCGACACTCCTCTTCCTGGTGGTTGGAGGAAATAGAATGCTACATCGGCAGAGGTAGTGGATGCCACTATTTACCGACAGTTGGTGGGGTCGCTTATGTATCTAGTCAATACACGACCTGACATATGCTATGCTGTTAACCAACTTTCATAAGCTATGGTTAAGCCTACCAATCTCTTTTGGAAGGCGGGGAAGCATGTATTGAGATATCTCAGAGGCACATCGGGATATGGATTATGGTACAGATAGTCAGATGAGGTGAAGTTGCATGGCTTCACAGATGCAGATTGGGCAGGGAGCCCAATGGACAGAAAGAGCACATCTGGAGGGATTTTTAGTATCGAGTCGACAGCAGGTTCTTGGTACTGTAGGAAGCAAAGATCCGTGGCACTCAGTTCGGCGGAGGCCGAGTACATGGCAGCAAGTTTGGCTGCATTTGAGGCTATATGGATGAGGAAGATCCTGGTCGAGTTGTTCAGTTCACACTTAGATCCTACTATGATATATTGTGATAATCAGAGTTGCATCAAACTCTAGGTTAATCCAGTATTTCATGATAGATCTAAACACATTGACATCCGGTATCATCATATCAGAGATTGTGTTCAGCAGAAGATCATGTTACTTTCTTACATTCCTACGGAGGATCAAGATGCTGATATCTTGACGAAGGCGCTCACCAGGAGCAAATTCGAATACCACAAAGGCAAGATTGGGGTGGCAGATAATCCATATATTGTTGAGAGGGAGTGTTGAGATTGCAACAAGATGATGAGCTTAGTGAAAAGAGTCGCCTTCACTAAGTGGGCCCGTTGCCAAATTTTTGGCGCAAGTCTATTTTTAGACTATGTCTATTTTTAGACATGTCGATCATATTCTATGAGTTGCAGGATGCTATTTGTGGATGGTTGGTCAAGTTGGAAAAATAGATGGACTTCTATTTTTAGACATATTAGGCGGAATCTATTTTTAGATTGCCAGTCTAAAAATAGATATGTTGAATATTATTAGCTCTTAATAATATTTGGACTATAAACATTATCTTATTCTCTTGGAGCACTTTAGTTAAGTGCACAGATGTGGCACAGGAGCTGACAGAAGGAATTATGCTATTCCTGAGGGTTAAGTGGATCTATTTCAAGGATACTTCAGTTAGAATTCATGTGACAGAGTTTGGTGGAGTTATTGAGGTAGTTGGTGGAGTTGTGTTCAGTTTAACTCAGTTAGACACAGTTGAGCTAGTTGTATCTAGTCCAATTGATTGATACACTAGTGAGAGTGGTGTGAATTAATTATTAATTAATTCACTAATTATTAACTCATTAATCAACTGAAGAATACATCAGTTAACTACAGTTCATGGACAGTTTCAGTGGAGACCAGTGGAGAGGTAAGTGAAAGAGAAGGTTGACTATCAGTTGTGACTATAGTGTTGCATGATTTGTAACACCCAGTGATTGGAGATGCCAATGAGGATTTCATGAGAAAGGCTGGACCAATTCGAGTTCATTCAGAGCTAATATTCAGTAGGGATTGCGCAGTAGAGGCAGACTAGCAGGTGGCAAATATCGGTGCATGGATTTGCTAGATCAGGCTTGATTAGTGTGTAGCGATTTTATTTTACTGAGAGCTTGACATGATCAGCTTTGTATGAGGATTGTTACATGATCTCTATGACATATATTATATACAGATAGTTGGGGTTTTCTAGCTTCAGGCTTTCCCGTTAAAACATTGTTTTCATATGTGTTAATTTTTATGGTTTCAATGTGTGCATGCAATTGATTTTATTTCCGCAAGTAATGATCAATAGTAGAAGAGATTTTGTATTGTGCATGAAGTCAAATAGTGTGTGATCAGGAGAATCTTGGATGTATAATGCATTAGTTATATAATTTCTACACGGGCAAGAGTCGCAAAAGTAGTATGAGAGGAGGAGGCCTGGTCAACGTACCACTTAGAAGCTTCTCTAGTAAGCATACAATGGAACAACCAAAGATGGACAGAGTCATCGATGATGGAGTTAGACGAACACCACATGTGGAAAGATCAAACATGGTTTGTAGGATATTCTCCAACAAGACCTTCAAACTTGGGGATGTAGGAAGGGAGCTTGGTTGGCATAGCAGGCCAACCAAGATCATGGTGTATGGGGTCATTGATCAACTGGTTAAAATAAAGAAGAATGAGGCCTGCCATATAAGGGAGCAAGGGAGTAGTCAGGATAGTTCCTGTTTTGGTCCCATTAGTAGTATTCCCAGCATTAAGGCCGAGGCTACCACCAAGGTTAGGTCCTGAACCAGACATGGTGAAGGTGACACGGAGGGAACCGGGGATAAAACTAGAAGGGGAACCCAATGAACCAGAAGCAGAGTCAGAATGGGGACACGGTGGAGGACTAACTCGAATCCTACACGGAGGAGTAAGTATTCCCAATGGAACTGAGGATGAAGGCCAAGAAGTCTCTAGGATAAACACCTTGGGGGCACAATGATCAAATAACAGACATAGATCACAGAAGGAAGAGAGACCAACAAGGGCAAGGAGGTGCGGGATAAAATGATTACAATGTTGAAACAAGGGCAGAGGGGTGCGGGATCAAATGATTACAATGTTATAGTCTTTTCCTGGTGGTGTAAACCAGGTGCTCTTCACTTAGGGTGTGCATGTTAAGTGTGTTAATTTTAATTTTTAAACCCAAACGTTTGTAGAGAAAAAGAAAAAATGTGTTGTATAACTGTAAATAAATCTGCAAATAACAGTAAAGTAAACTAAATATAACAGAAAATAAACAGCTAAAGATGCATCAATCTAAACCCAAGGAGGTGGGTTTCCCAAAAACTAGTCTATGGGTGGGAAAAAATCTAGTCAAAACACACCAAAATAGCCAATGGATCTAAATTCGGGAGGGACAATGATCTAAAGGTATGATCTGCTGGAAATAGGTGTAGAAAAAAATAAAAAACTAGAGGGAAAAGTGTTTCAAATGAGGTGGCGAAAGGCTACAACCTGAAGGGAAACGATGGGGACCCTAGAGGGGGACCAAACAAAACTAAAAAGAGGTGTTTTATGTAATGTCCCAAATTTTGCAATAAAGTATTTGGGACATTAATCTTGCTTTTATTATAATAAAAGGAATAAAATGGGTGAGGGAACCCATGTAGAAAATTAATAAACACTCCTAAGGTGCAAAAAGTCACTTAAGTGGCTTAAGATAGCAGCCCCAAGTGTGAAAAGGGCCAAAGGAAAGTGAGCTAGTCCATGGTTGACCAAAGTCAACAACGTACCCTAAGAGGGGAAGCTTGCACAAGAAGATTGCATAGTTGGAGTGGAGGGAAATTTTAAATGAGAGTGAAACCCTAATGTGAGAGGGGTCCATGCACACATTCCATAAAAAATGAAGGAGAGCATTGTGGAGATAAGTTTTTGGAAAATAGAATTCGAAGTTGAAGCTCTCTTCAAATTGTTGCTGTTTAGCACAAGAGGGATTCCTGTTTAGGAATGCCCTTCTCTTCCATGGGAGGCCATGGAGAGATTGTTCTTCATCTTCCTCACACCATGGCTTAAGGCCTAAGCAGTCATCTATAGCTACTGCGTTATTCTTGTAGCAAGAGAACCCTGGAGTTGTTGGTGTTGTAGTGAGGGACCTTCATCATCACACTTCTAGAGTTGTTCTGTAGAGGAGGAGCCATCTCTTTCTCTAGGAGATTAGAAAAGGAGATTTCAGAGCTTTTTATTGCAGATCTTGGCATTGGGCCATATTTTTGTCACATGCCCAACGCAGTCTCCTTCCCATACAACGTTATTTCCAGAGGTGGCTTACACAAGGGTTTCATTTTGTGCACTAGTGAGTGTAGATTTCAGTAAGGGGATCAGCCCCTTCCTTTTGGAGATCATTGGAGAAGGTTTGCACATCTCTTGCAGCACTTTCCATCCTCTTCCATGTTGTATTATATTTGAGTTTTAGTAGTTGCCCAACTACTCCGGAATTTTCGTATTTCATGTATCCTAGCCCATCCCTTGGAGGATGGAGGTAATAATGTTTTCTGGGGTTGAGATCTTGCTCCCCCATCTTTATTTGTACTCACCTTGAGAGGTATTTTCCTCAAGGATTTTATACAACATTTTCTGCTACACATTCTATATTAGATTTGTACTCTTCTCATATTGTATGAGTCATTATTTCACTGCTGTTACATGTTGGAGTTTTAATACTGCTGAGGATTCTCTCATTGTTCACTATTTCAATGTACCTGTTGGTGGGAGATCTGAATAGACCCCTTAGGGTTATTTCTTTGAGCTTATATTCTGCAGAGAGTTTTTACCAGACATATTCTAAGGCATCCCAGCATTGGATTGCCTTATTTTCACGTTGGCTTCCTTGTACATCATCCTCATGGGTAGCTGGTGCAGAAATTCCTTGAAGGGAATTATTAGCTCTTGACAAGTTCTATTAGCAGAGTCTGCTAGTGGGCCAGGTAGCCTCTAGATCTCATCCTTCCTTGTGAAGGTGAAATATCCAGTAAATTCCCCTACATTCAATCTCTAAAATAGTTCAGTGTTGATTTTTAATACTCCCGAAGGTGGAAAAAAATGGAACATCTAAGATGTTCCCAATGGAGCGGAAAATTTCCCATTTGGGACATTACAGTGGTATCAGAGCTTCAAACTTGGCTCAGCCTGTGAAGTTTGAATTTCAGAGAATAAGAGGTCAAAGATGATGTAGAAGATGAGATCAATCTCATCAGTTTTGGGTCCAGCAACAACCTCTCCAAGGAGGTTGAGGAGATAGAAGAAGGAGAAGAGGAAAAACCATGCACTTCCTATTCTCACAGAGGAGCAGAGAAAAAGCATGGAGAACACTTGGAATTCGAATTATAAGTGAGTATTTGCTGAATATGGAACAAGCCCTAGAGTCTTCCAAGAGGCTCTATCTTCTTCACACTTGTTCAGCAGAAAGAGGAAAGAACTTGGTGGTTTAGCCATGGGAGGAATGCAAGGGTTTCTACTCTTGTTGATCTTTCTCAGATCTTGATCAGAATATTTGGCCAAGGGAGGAGGAGCCCTTACCACCACAGGCACATGCCAGCGCTGTTACATTCATGGAGGAGCAAACTCCACCTTCAACTATTGAGGCAGCCAACACACTTGAGGAAGAGACTCTTGCAGCAAAACAAGATTCTTCAAAATCTCTCCAAGGTATGCATGAGTTTTCATCTATCATGGAGGATTTTACAGTATTGCATGCTGATTTTCTTGAGGAGGGTACTTTCACTGCACTGTGCTATTATTCTCAGACACCCTTGAGGATTCATGCACCACACATGAGGTTGGGGTTTGAGATATGGACCATGGAGGAGATTGCATTTCAATGTACCATGAAATGCAAAAGGGGAGAAATATGTTTTGGGACAATGGTAGCTCTTGTGAAGGAGGTACCAAGTGGTAGGATACTTACACCAAAGAGCAGAGCCTTATGGATAGAGTGTGCCCAGTGGAAATGTGGAGGATCCATAACCCACAGCTCCCAAGATCATTTCATAATTGTTGCTCTTGATGGACACAGAGGAGAGTATGGGTGCATCATGATGGGGTGGAATTTATCTTACCACTCATTATGTTCCCATTTCAGATTGAGAATGGTGGAATTATAGGGGAGCAGCAAACATTTTGTTGCTCAGATTTTGTTTAGATGTTGCGGGAGCAAGAGGACGCACTAGCATAGTGCAAGAGGATTTCTCTTTGATCTTGGATGCCAAGTAGCTCATTCTTCATGGGGGGAGCTCTACATTTGCAGCAACATGATGGGAGGATTCTTTGGCAAGATTCATTTCAAAGAGGGAAGCTTTGAGATGACAGTGGCCCCACTCCAAAGGCCAACAGCGCTGTCACTTGAGAGCTTGAGTTACTTGTTGGAGTGTCTTCCAAGCCACTTCACAAGTGATGCGTTTTGGAGGCATGTAGGTGATAAGCATGAAGGAGTAATGGAGGAAAGCACTCCTACCACATTTTGACTTTCTTGGCTTGGTTGCACAAGCACAAGAAGAGGAATCTACATGCAGAAATTTTTGGGTTCTTCTTTCATGCATTTCCATGCATATTCTTCATTGATGGAGGAGTCCACTTGGGAGGGAATCCTAATGGAGATATATCAGCTTATGAGCATATGCAAAGCCCAAGAGATGAAGAGAGGAATGGCACAACCACTTCCCTACTATGTTGTAGTAAGGGAGAACTTTCACTTGAGCCATTTTCAGCTCAAAGACCAAAGTGCATGATGAGGGAGGTAACCATTTGTTTTATGTCTTATGCTCTCTTATTATTATGATCAGCATGTTATATCAAGGAGGATCCTTCCTTCTTGCACATTATGTTCAGCCATACTTATGGTCTATTGCAGCAATAATGATGGCCATCTTATGGGTGGTTTGTGGGGGAAGCCACATGGATTTTGGTGTGCACGTTTGGCACCAAAATGTGTTTTCATGATCACATCTTGTAGGATGAATGTGGCAGCAAAAAAGTGGCTGTAAAGCACTTGTTATTTTTCATTTTGATGCAGGCCAGGAGTGCACTGCACAGGTTCCCTTGGTGGAACAATGATCCACTTTCTGGTTGTCATGAGACAACTTGCTTCTATTGATTTTGCTTCCATGCATTGCAAATTTTATTGGATCACGGGGAGCTTGTTTGGAGAGTGGGATATGAATTGATGATGCCCATTGGGAGTATAATTCTCCCTAATTTGCATGTGTATTTTTCAGGAGAAGCAATGGGTAGCCCATGATTGCTAAACTTCATCTCTTTCATTCATGTGGGAGGAACTATTTGGAGAGTGTGAATTTTTGGAGGAGGCACTTCATGGCTTTTATGTTTGATGGGGTGGCTTGGGTCTCTCATGAAGGCCATTTATTTCAGCCATATATCAGTAGCAGCCCCACATGTATCATGAGGAGGGAGAGACTCATTGGGTGGATGTGCCCTTTGGAAAAGAAGACCTCCATTCTTTTTGCAGCACATGCTCCAAGGGGAGTATGGAAGATGATATGGCCACCATGTTCAGCCATGTGTTTTTCCATGAGGTGGACCATATGATTGCTTGAATACCATATGTTGATGGATTCCAACTCATCATATATATGAGGATTTGGGTCAGCTTGATTTGCAGATCTTTTTGGGATCTAGACTTCATTTTTCCTCTTGAAGGAAACACTATGGCAGCCCAAGTTCAGATTTCACTCCACATTCATCATAAGTGGAGAATAGGACAACATGGGGTAGGCTATGAAGCTTACCAAGTTCAGAAATTTAGCCCACCTATTTCATGAGCACAAGGTGGAGGAGTACTTCCAGGAGTTGCCTAGTTGGAGGGTGACTCATTTCGTTGGTTGATTGCTTGAGGATGGAGGATCTACAGGAGGATATTTCAGACTCCATGCCTTGATTGGAGGAATTTTTTCAGTTCATCCTTGCTCTTGCTTGAGGACAAGCAAGTTTTGGGAGGGGAGGACTGTAATGTCCCAAATTTCTAAGGTTGAGATCTTGCTCCCCCATCTTTATTTGAGCTCTCAATGTTATATCATCATATGTATATCATATTGTAGTCATTTTCCCCTATAGACTTCATAGTTATAGAGTAGCTGGATCATGTAGCAGTGTATTTCCTCATTGCATGTATATCTTCCTTTGAGGCTGATTTGTACTCACCTTGAGAGGTCTTTTCCTCAATGATTTTATATAGCATTTGCTACTACACATTCTATATTAGATTTTTACTCTTCTCATATTGTATGAGTCATTATTTCACTGCTGTTACATGTTGGAGTTTTAATACCGTTGAGGATTCTCTCATTGTTCACTATTTCAATGTACCTGTTGGTGGGAGATCTAAATAGACCCCTTAGGGTTATTTCTTTGAGCTTATATTTTGCAAGGAGTTTTTACCAGACATATTCTAAGGCATCCCAGCACTGGATTGCCTTATTTTCACATTTTCTTCCTTATACAGCGTCCTCATGAGCAGTTGGTGCAGAAATTCATTGAAGGGAATTATTAGCTCTTGACAAGTTATATTGGCAGAGTCTGCTAGTGGGCCAGGTAGCCTCTGGATCTCATCCTTCCATGTGAAGGTGAAATATCCAGTAAATTCCCCTACAGTCAATCTCTGATATAGTTTAGTTTTGATTGTTAATACTCCCGGAGGTGGAAAATAATGGAACATCTAAGATGTTCCCGATGGAGCAGAAAATTTCCCATTTGGGACATTACATTTTGGATGGATGAATAACCAATCTGAAATGGATCTAAAGATACAAGATCAGATCTGAAAAAAGAGGCTGAACACACTGAAATCTCAGACGACCTGCTTTAGCTAAACTCCTCCTAGAAAGGTGTAAGTGTACTGAAGCCCTAGGGGTATATATTCCTAATTCAATGAGTAAAATAGAGGAAGTACAGGTCAAAAATGGGTGGAGACAGAGGTCAGACAACCTTGAAAAATGGCCCAAACAAACCTAGAAAAATCAGAGAAAAATTCCCGCAAAATGTACAGGTCGCAGTTTCTGACCTGAGTTCTACAGAGGTCGCAAGTTTGAGGCTGTTTTCTGCATCCTGAAGGTTGAGGTCACAGGTTTTTGCCCAAAAAGTGCGACCTACACTTTCGACACTCTCGGAAGCAGGTTTCAGAAAAAAGGTTTCGTCTCAGCTACGGTTGATGCCTATCACCTGTGCAATAGTTCCGAAAACACACAGAAGTTAGAATTTTTATTGTTTTAGGGTTTTAAAGGTTAAAAACAACATGAAAATCAAAACAAGAAGCTGAAGAAAAACCCTAGGTTTTGAAGTAGCTGGTCATGTAGGGATCAAAAAAATGACAGTGATCGTAACCGTAAACTCGTGTGAAGTTTCCAGTTGTTAGTGTGAATTCTAATCGCAAGTGTACGAAAAAATATCACTTTAGTTGTGCATAATAAACAACACTAACATCAAAGATGGCTGCCAATTTATTTAGATTTTCAATTATTTGACCAATACAAATGCTGCAAAATCTAGATCTATGCAGTTAAATACATTAAACAAAAAATAAAAGCAAGATTTGCTCCATGCATCCAATAGACAAGACAAGAATATTTTTAAATAATTTTTGTATTTATGACACTTGGGAAGGGAACATAGAAATATGTTACCAGTCCCCCTCAATGGGATGGGTTCTTGTATGTCCTCAGCACTTCATATCTAAGATCTCTCTCTCTTGATGGTGTAGAAAACCCAGACAAAAAATGGAACTCTAGGGAAGTTCACAAGAAAAAAGATAGAAAAATATGACAATGATGGAGGATCAAAGTCGGACCAAAAGTATAGATCTAGAGTGATCTTTAGGCAACAAAAGGTAGTGAATGAATGGAAAAACCATTCTATTTATAACAAAATATTGAGTTAGTCTAGAAATTGGTGCATAATTAAAATATTATTAACCAAATCTAGATCCAACTTTTATGGAATATTTTATTATATTTGTTGGAGGGAAAAATAATTTGAATTTGGTCAAATCCTTTATTTGTAAATAATAAATAAATAAATGATTTATTTATTATTTTAAGGATGTGGTTGAGTAATAATTAAATAAATAATGATTTATTCAATTATTTATAAATGATTTGGTCAAATTTAAAAAGGAATATTATTTAAATAAGGTTTAAATAATTATTCCTAGAAAATAATCAGATAAATAGTGATTTACCTAATTAATTTTCCTGTTTTTGTTTAAATATGACCAAGAATATTAATTAAACTACTATTTAACTAATTATTCCTTGAGGAAAATCAAACAAATATGGATTTATTCAATATTTCCTAACGGGGTTTCCTGTTTAGACCAAAACAACTTAATAAATTATGGATTACTAAGTTATTTTTCATAGTGAAAGCAGGTAAAATTGGTATTACATGGTGTAGTTTGGTCCATATAATAGTAACAAGTTAGATGACCAAAAATTGGTGTAATAATGCCTGCAAAAATTCCATCTGAACATAAAGCACAAGAAGGGAAGAAAAAATAATGCCACAACTTCCTCAGTCGACCCCCGATTGTGGCACTGAGTACAATTCACAACTCTTGTGGGCATGAGACCACTGGATGGCCAAAAATATATGAAACTGAATTGAAGTTCATTTTCACCTACAATATGTTGATGGATGGAAAGCCATTTCGAGACTTCCACCTTTAGGATGAATTGTTGTGCTTTATCAGACATATTTTTGTTCCTTCAAGCGAGCGTGCCAAGCTGATTTTGGAGGCACATTATAGTAGGGTTGTAGGAAACTTTGGTGTCGAGAATACGGTGGCAGTAATGTAGATATATTTTTTTTGGCCAAAACACCGACACGATGTTGGAAAATATATCATGTTGAGATTCAACAAGATGATGAGCTTAGTAAAAAGAGTCGCCTTCACTAAGTGGGCCCGCAGGCTATTTTTGGTGCAAGTCTATTTTTAGACTATGTCTATTTTTAGACATGATAACATATTTTAGAAGTTACAGGATGCTATTTGTGCATGGTTGATTAAGTTGGAAAAATAGATTAAATTCTATTTTTAGAATATTGGGCGAAGTCTATTTATAGATCGCTGATCTAAAAATAGATGCATGTCGATTATTATTAGCTCTTAATAATAATCAGACACTAAACAACAACTTATTCTCTTGGAGCACTTCAGTTCAGTGCACAGATGTGGCACATCAGTGGACTGAGGGAATTACGTAATTCCCAAGGGTTTACTGGAGCTAATGCATGGAGGACTCAGTTAGAACTCAGGTGGCAGAGTTATGACACAGTTGGAAGAAGTAGTTATGGAGTTGTATTTAGTTTCACTCAGTTAGACTCAATTGATCTAGTTGTATCTAGTCTAACTGAATGATACACTAGTGAGAGTGGAGTGAATTAATTAGTTAATTAATTCACAAATAATAACTCATTAATCAACTGAACAATATAGCAATTAACTACAGTGCATGGCAATTTCAGTGGAAACCCAGTGCAGAGATAGGTGAAAGGGCAAGATAGACTGTCTGTTGTGACTATAGTGATGCATTTATTGCATCACACACACATTGGATTTTCCAATGAGGATTGTGTAGTCAAGGAAATATTAATTTGAATTCATTAAGATCTATTCTTCAGTAGGGATTGCGCAGTGGAGGCAGGCTAGTAGGAGGCAAAGATCGATGCATGGATTTGCAAGATTGGTCCTGATTAGTGTATGAAAATTGTACTGTACTGAGAGCTTGATAAGTTTTGTATGAGTATTTTCATATGATTCCATGATACATAATATATATTTGGGGTTTTCTGCTTCAGTCTTTCTCGGTTAAAAACTGTGTTATGTGCGATTGATTATTTTTGTTTATGCTTCACATGTGTGTGCAATTAATTTTTCTGCAAAAGATTAACAAGTGGAATTGATTCAGTACTTTGCATAAAGTTAAATAGTGTGAGATCAGGTGAATCAAGGACATATGCATGCTTAGTTCATATAATTTCTACATGGTATCACAACATTGTTGATTGAAGATTGCAATTGTGAAGTGAGTTTGTGCTGGTGGACAATTCGAATTTGCTACAGAAGATTCTTGGTGCAAAAGTTGAGTATACATTGAAATGTATTTCAATGGGTTGCGATTGGAGTATGCCCTTGAAGGGAGCTCAAATTACATAGCCTGAAAGGACAGGATGGAGGCAGTTCTGGAGGATAATGGGTTGAAGGAGTTCATCGATAGCGATGTTCCTAAGTCGGGATCTAGCGATGTTGCATTACTTGACGCATGGAAAAAGAAGACAGCAAAGACGAGGAGAATTCTGTTGGAAGGTGTGAAGGACCATATTGTGTCCATCCTTCATGAGAAATACACTCCATTCTTAATGTGGAATGCTTTGACAGACTTGTTCCAAAGTAGAAGTGACCAGAGGAAGTTGGCGCTTAAAGACAAGCTCAGAAAAATAAAAATGGAGAAGGGTGTTTGGTCAATTTAGTGTGTCCTAAATTTCTACATTAATTTGTCAATCCGGGATTCGTAAGCTGACGAAGTGTGGCGCAGTATATGTGCAAGATAACCTATCTCTTACTTTTTGTCGTTTTTGGTTTTTTTCCTTTTTATCTTGGTTGGTTTCCTAATGTGAGATGGAAATTCTAAAAGACAAGTATGGTTATGATTGTTCAAGGCAATGATGTCCTTTATAATGATTTACCAAACTTCAAACTTCAAAAGGATTTTGAAACATACAATGACAAAATTAGTTCCTAAAAGGAAATGAAAATGTGCCACTATTCTAGTTAAACAAACAATGAACTATTGATCATGAAAACCATTACCCTTGCTGTTGTCTAAACACAAAAGAAACTGTACTCGAAGAAAAGATTGCAAGTAAAATAAAACTAAAATCAAATTACATCAACTCATATTCTGACCCCTCACCATTAGTCTCGCTATGGCTTTCGGAGGTAATCATAAACAACTTGAGCAATCTGATACCTAATTTGCAGAAAAATAAACTAATATAAAATTACACACTCATACTTCAATCCCTCACCATTAGTCTCGCTATGGCTTTCGGAGGTAACTGATAATGACATGAGCAATTTAATATCTATCTTGCAGAAAAGTAAACTAATATCAAACTATACACTCATACTTCAATCCCTCACCATTAGTCTCGCTATGGCTTTCGGAGGTAACTGAAAATGACATGAACAATTTAATATCTATCTTGCAGAAAAGTAAACTAATATCAAACTACACACTCATACTTCAATCCCTCACCATTAGTCCCGCTATGGCTTTCGGAGGTAACTGAAAATGACATGAGCAATTTAATATCTAATCTAACTACTAAAGCAAATGTGCAAGACTGAAATAAACAAAACAGTGCTGGAATTAAACAAAAACTAAGAAAAAGAAATCAGCAGAAGGACAATATTGATTCTATGTCATTAGTCATTATAAAATGATGTGCAAATGCCCGGGCTGTCTATTGTAATCTGAAACAAGAACACTGATCAGTTAACAACAACATAAAACATAAAAGATTATGGACAGAAGTAAAATGTAAAGCATGAAAGATTATGGACAGAGATGAAACGTAAATACCATGAAAGATGTAATATATATATATATACACGTGAATGACTATGGCACAATGAACTTAAAGAAGAAAAATGAAGCATGAAACTATACAGTAATACACAAAACCTCAGCTTGTGCAGGGGCCCTCTGCACAGACCTCGGGAAGCAGCTTTCAAATACGAATTACGCTTATGAACAGAGTCTTCTCATATATTAAAATGCGGTCATAACAGAGAAATAATGTCACAACACAATGGCGACGCAATTACATTACAGAGCTAACTATTATGCGTATGAGAACGCATTATTTATAACAGAGGGAGATATAACTAATTCCCTAAAGTCTGCGCTGATAGAAGACACGTGAACCATCACGTCCAGAGATCTAGCGTTATGGCCGCCGTGAGGATTAAATCTATGGAGAGTGGTTGTTGGATTCGACTTATGGAGCCATTTACAGGTGTTGATGTGTCTCCCGTGATCTAGAAACGGCCACGCAAACCTCCACGTGATGAGAAACAGAGTTCTGTCGCCATGGGACTCTTCGGTTGACCAACACTTGGCCACCTTTGACCACAGCCTTCTTAGGTGAATTCGATTGAGCCAATAGGACACGATCCATGTCCATGTCATTTCTAACTTGCCCATGTGGCTCGATTTTCCTGAAGATACCTGCAACATAGACTTTAACAAAATGGCTGCGGAAAGTTGCAGCAGCTGCGGAAAGTGACAAGATTCCGCAGCTAAATGAGAAAAAATATAAATCAAACAGCAGACACAAAACATAGTTAAAAACCATTTTAAATTCTCTTTTACAATTAATATGCAATGATATTGATGACTTAGAAGGTCCAGGTGAATGAAAAAGGTCTAGAAAGGTGTATAGGAAAGATGCAGATTTGAGACTCAACATACCCCCACTGTGAAGGTGTTGCATGTCCTCATGCAACCAAAATTTTGATAATCCTTCTTCAATTCATATGCCTTGACACCTCTGCAGGTACATCCAATCCTCTTCTCCTCTTCCTTGGTGCTGCTAACATCCTGGGCTTTTTCATCAAGCATCTGAATTTGATATTAACCAGTGCTCTACTTAACTTCTGGCATTTATTCTTCAATTTTCTGTTATTTTTCTGCCACAGTCCCAGATGTAGCATGGTATTGTCATGAATTATCTTGTCCAATTTTATTTGTTCCTTTAATGCCTCATTTTCATTTTTAATGTGTCTATTTAAAACCTCCAACTCAAAGACTTCTTGTTTCAATGATTGGATGAGATCTTCTTGTGCTGTGTGAGGTTGAGTGGATGAAGTGCTGGGACCCGTGGCTGCTCTTTCTAAAGATTCTATATAATCATATACTTCTTGCTTCTTTGGGTCTATCTCGGGTGTCGTTTTCATTGGGCTATCCCCAAAATGCCGTGGAGGAGAATTGTCTTCAAAATCTAGCTGAAAAGGGCTCATGTCAACGTCTAGCTGAGAATGAGATGGACTATGTTCAATGTCTGACTGAGAATGAGATGGACTATGGCCAGCTGGAGTTTTTTCAGGTGTTTCTTCTCCCAAATCAATAAAATGGGGTCCTTTCGTTTATTTTTTCCTCAACTTCCCTTTAAGCCTGGAACTTCTTCTTACACGCTGTGGACTACTGTCTTTTTGCTTCTGTTTTCCTTTCCCTTTCTTTTTGGCCATAGATGACTGTTCCTGAAGGTGAACTAGTCTCTCAGATAACACTTGATGATCTTCTTTTGAGGAAGGGGTTTGATGCATAGCCTCAATGCTTTTTCTCTCTTTTGATTTTATTGGCCTTTTACCCTTGGTTTCTTCCTTCCTCCTTTTTGACAGTCTCTCTTCAATCTTTTCCTTCTTTTTTTTAAACAGTTTTTCCTCTCTACTGATTCTTTCAACTGTGTTAGTAGGATTAATTTGAGTTTCATCATTTGTTCTCTTTCTCCTACTCCTTCTTGAAGTACTGCCTTCAGGAATTTCTTGGGGTTCTTCAAAGAAATTTCTAATCAAAAATTGTTCCCATGTGTCCTTTTTCTCTTTTAACTATTTTTCAATCAAAATTTTCACAAGACCATGGTGATACAAATGTGGTTCTACGTCCCCTAGATGCTTCTGGACGGTCACAGACATCTTCTTCAAACTGTTTAATAAAAATTATGGCAGATTGAGGGCCTGGTTATCCAGGAAATTCATCAACAGTCGGGTATGATACATGTACATTGACCCAAAACGGCCCTTACAGGTGATAAATTTTTGAATAACTAGTAGTAAACTGGCCCACTCTTCTTTCAAAGCATGAATAGGAATTCCCTTTTTAAAAATAGTTACATCCATACCTGGGTTACGTAGGATCATTCTCCAGGCTTCATCACTAATGCTTTTGTTCTTGAACCAGCGTTCACCTTCTTGAGGGAGTTCTGTAGCAGATGCTATGGATGCCTCATTCACCGTAAATTTGAGGTCCCCAATTTCTACCTCCAGACCATTGAAAGACCTTGCAAAAGATTTTGTCACCTCTTTATGGTAGCATCTAAACTTTTGGATAAACTGAAGCCACTTTTCCTTTTTCAATAAATCTCTGACTTGCGGGTATCCTTCCATGAATTTAGGTCCTTCTGGTTCTGTTCTCAACAACTGACCCATCCTTCTTTCTGCTCTTTAAAAATTGTCTGCGTGAGGAGGGTTTAACGGAGGTAAGACGGCTAAATGAGCGGAAATGAGCATGATTTATGGAGGAGACCAGTGACTGTAGGCGGATATCAAAGAATAGGTATACGAAATGTAGCGTAACAGAGAACAAAATGGGGTGAAGCGGAACAGAGAAGGGTTACGTGAGCACGGTGGAAATGTAGCTGTGAGATCAATAGAACAGTAGGAGGAGTATAACGCATCCGACAGTATTTAAAATTGGGTGGCTGCAGAGTAAATGTAAGCACGTTTATGAAACGGCTACAGATTTTATGCGGTTGAAAGAAGTCGTAGTCAAATCAACCACGTTTCATCATCACAGGTGGAGTATCGGAGTATGAGTGAAGATCGGAGGCTTGATTATGGGACCGTTTGAAAATGAATGCAAGGATTATGGGATGATCATATAGAGATCGTGGAATGGTTACGGAGTTTGTCAACACAATCATTGCATATAATGGAGCTATGGTTTATAACTATGCAAAAATGTGCTTGAATGCCATTTGAAATAAATTTTTACTCATACCTTGGAATTCTTGCCATTTTTCATTGGTCTTCAATTAGTTGCTCCTCATTGATATCTTGAATGCCCCATGTCTTCATAATATGTCTTCATACCTGCATTTGATTTCATGATTGTTGAACTATCATCTGGCTGTACATTTTTTTTTGAAAAACAGAGTGGTAGCTGCAGAATCTGCTTCCAGCTGCGGAAACTGACACAGCTATTATTTGGGTGAATGGAAATAGACGGATGATAACTGACTGAATGAAAATGGTCATGAAAGAAAATTTTATTGGTGAAATGAAATGAAATAGATGAAATGAAGTGAAATGGAATGAAGTGGAATGAAGTGGAATGGAATGGAGTGGGTGGTCACAAAACTTGTGAAATGAAAGAGAAATTTTTTTTTGGAAAATATAGGGTGTTAGGTGTTCCTGATTTTCACCCTACATTTTCTGTATAAGACTGCCAATCAATGATTGGTTTTCAGGCTTATACAATTTTTTTTTTTTTTTTATAACTGAAAAAGAACAAAGGCTAGGCTGGTGGAAAAGAAGAATTCTTCTGTACCAGCCTGATTGCAGAATTTTCTTGAAACATTTTGAAAAATTCCTCTTTTGAGAGTGGCTTATGATAGACTTTTAATCTGTGGCCATTCACAATAAGAGGAGTTTGAAATTCATCAATGGTCTTGATTCTTACCGCTCCATTGCTAAAGATCTTGCCAATCTCATATGGCCCAAGCCAATCAGTCTGAATTTTTCCTTTAAAATCTTTAAAATTGGAATCAAATAACAATGCCCAATCTCCTTCTTGAAAATTATTCTCTTTGATGTATTTTTCATGCCATTTAGCTCTTTGATATTGAACTAGATCAGTTCTTAGAATTGCCTCTTGTCTGATCTCATCTAGCTCATTCAACTGCTCCATTCTATACTTTTGAGCTTCTGATAAATCCATCCCCAACTGAACTGCTATCTTGAAGGTCTTGACTTGGAACTCAATGGGGAGCAGGACTTCTTTCCCATAAACAAGTTCATAGGGAGAATGTCCTATTGTATTTCTCCATGTAGTTCTGTAGGCCCACAAGGCTTCAGAATGCCTTTCTTCCCAATCTCTTCTGTGTAGATGAACAATTTTGGTGAAGGCTTCAGAAAGCCTTTCTGCCCAATCTCTTCTATGTAGATGAACAGTTTTGGTGATGATATTTTCGAGAACTTTGTTTGTAGACTCCACTTGACCATTTGCTTGCGGATGGTAAGGAGTAGATCTTCTGTGCTTGATCTTGTATTCTTCCATCAACTTCTCTACCAAGTTGGATGTGAATTGGCTTCCCTGATCTGTCACAATTTCTCTTGGAACACCAAAGCGAGTAAAAATATCCTCATAAAGAAAATTAACAATTGAATTTTCAGTAGCAGACACTAATGCTTTGGCTTCTACCCATTTAGTAACATAATCAGTACAAACCAATATATACTTCTTTTGCTTAGATGGTGGATTAATAGGTCCTATGAAATCTAAAGCCCATTTTTCAAAGGGTTCGATGAGTACTTGTGGTTGCAATGGCATTTCATTTGAAAGGGTAGGTTTCCCTACTCTTTGGCAACTGTCACACCTTTTGACATATTGTTTTGCATCTTTGAAGAGGGAAGGCCAATAATATCATAAAGAGAGGATTTTATAGGCCATCCTTTTGTCTGCAAAGTGTCCTCCACATGGTTCATCATGACATGCCTTAAGAATATCAGGCATTTCATCTTCCCTGACACATCTTCTGATCACAAGATCTGGCCCTGTTTTGAACAATTCGTTAGAAATCCATGAATATTTTGAACTCTCCTGAATAATTTTTATTTTTTCACTTGGAAACAAATGTGAAAGGCAGTTTCCCCGTAACCAAATAGTTAGCAATATCTGCATACCAAGGAGTCTTAATAGTTACTGCAAACAAGTATTCATCAGGAAACTTATCCTCTACAGGAGAATCTTCTTTAGTATTCTGAATCCTAGACAAGAAATCAGCTACCGTATTTTGTTTTCCTGGTCTATCCAACACAGTAATATTGAATTCTTGCAAAAGTAAGAGCCATCTTGTCACTCTGCCATTAGTAACAGGTTTGTTCATTAAATATCTAATTGTAGAATGGTCAGTATGAATAAAAGTTTCATAGCCTGTTATGTAATGTCTAAACTTATTAATTGCATGAACAACAACTAAAAACTCTTTTTCAGTCACAGTATAGTTCAACTCTGTGGGAGTCAAATTTTTACTGGTATAATAAATGGCATAAGGAACTAAATCTTTTTGATCCAACACAGCTCCTAGAGCTGTATCTGAAGCATCCGTAGAAATATGGAAAGGGAGTTTCCAATTTGGTCCTCTCAAGATAGGTGCTTCAGATATTCTTGTTTTCAAAGTTTCAAAGGCTGATTGACAATTAGGATCCCATTTAAATTCACAGTCTTTTGTAAGCAATTTGAAGAGTGGAGATGCTATTTTAGTGAAGTTTTCTATAAATCTTCTATAGTAACCAATAAATCCTAGAAAACTTCTAACATCTCTTTGACAATTTGGAATAGGCAACTTGGAGATGACTTCAACTTTTGATCTATCAACCTTAATCCCATCTCCTGAAATATGATGCCTCAAAACAATACCTTCAGTAAACATCATAAAGCATTTTTCATGGCTTAATGAAAGGTTTGTTTCTTTACATCTTATAAGGACTTTTTCCAAATTTTCTAATGCCTCTTCAAATGAATTACCATAAACTGTAAAATCATCCATATAAACCTCTACACAATCATGGATTAGATCAGAAAAATTCCTAGTACTGCTCTTTGGAATGTTGCGGGTGCATTACATAACCTAAAAGGAAGTACTCGATAGGCAAAAGTTCCCCATGGACAGGTGAATGTGGTCTTATCTTGATCTTCAAGTGCTACCTGAATTTGATTATAGCCACTAAAACCATCCAAGAATGAAAAGTACTTTTTACCTGCTAATGTATCTAATACCTGATCGATAAAAGGCAAAGGAAAGTGATCCTTCAAAGTTGCTTTGTTCAATTCCCTATAATCAATGCATACCCTCCATTTACCATTATTTTTAGGTACTATAACCAAAGGAGAAACCCATCGGCTATCTGAAATTGGATAAATGAAGTTTACATTGAGTAATTTTTGGAGCTCTTCTTTCACTATCTCCCTAAGATTTGGATTCATCCTTCTTTGAGGTTGTCCGATTGGTCTACTGTTTTCCTCAATATAGATATGATGGATGCAAGTCTTAGGATCAATACCTTTCATGTCAGTATACTCCCATGCAAATGCAGTAGAATGTTTTTGCAAGATTTTGGTTAGTTCTTCTTGCTGTGACTTTTCCAAATGTTTGTTGATATTTAATGTTTTTCCTGGAAAAATCTCAATAGTAGAACTACCAAACTCTTCCATAGAGTAAAGAGACATTTGTCTTGATGATAAATATTCTATGTCGGATTCCAACTGAAATTGTGTGGGGTCATATTCTGAAGATGTCTCAAAATTTTCTAATGTGTTCAGAATTTGACTATCCTCACTGATTTCAGAAATGGTAAAGACAGGTTGTATAGTGTCCTCATCATCAACCCATTCATTGTCTCCTACTTCTGTGATTGCTTTTGCCGGAGGATACAAATTGAATTTCTTTGTCGAATTACCATTAGAAATGTACATATCCCCAAATCTACAACTAATAAAAGCATCAGCTGTGGCTAGCCAAGGTCTTCCTAAGATAAGTGGGTGCCCTCCTAGATTACTCTTGGGAGTCAAAATCATAAAATCTACCGGATATTCCCAAGAATCTAAGGAGACTAAAATATCTTCTAATACACCATCTGGTTTAATAATTGATCGATCTGCAAGTTGCAGTAAAGTAGGTGTAAAAAGAAGGTTAGGAAGTTTTAGCTGGTCCATAGTCCGTCTACTCATAATGTTAATAGCAGCCCCTAAGTCAATCAATGTGTTTGGAATTTCTATCCCATTTATATGTGTCTTGACAATTGGACTTCCTGGATCTACATACTTCTGCATGGTAATTTTTCCTATCATAATATCTGCAATTTTTCCTACCAGGTGGATTCTTCTTGTGTCTTTTAGTTTCCTTCCTGGTCTTTTGAAACTCAACTCCTTTATTGTTTTTGCTAGAATAGGAATCTCTCTAATGGCTTGTAGCAAGGGAATCTTGATACAAACATTCTTTAATTCATCTAGAAAATCATAGTTAGGCAACAAGATTTGCTTTTCCACCCCTTTATCAATTTGTAATCTTTCAGGGAAAGGAGGTGTGGATGAAGATGCAGGTTGCTCAACTATAGGAGTTGTGGGGGTTAATTTTTCTTTCTCTTTTTGAATGTTTGAGTTTTGAAGAGATGTTTCCTCAGAACCCTTATTGGCTTTAAGAGAGTCCTCCTCAGAGGTATCTTTCTCTTGGACATCTATAGAAGGTTTTTCTAAAACTCTACCAGATCTGAGTTGTACATCATTAAGAGGAACAATCATATAGGTAGGAAATTGTTGTCCTTCTATCATGTAAGTATTCTGAGGATTTTTATTGTTATGATTTGGCAATGGTTGAGCTGGAAGTTGATTTGTCTTTTGTTGGTATGGAAGCATGAGTTGAGGATTTGGATTTTGTTGACAAGGTTGTTGTTGTGGAAATGGCAATGAAAGTTGTGGATTTGGGTTTGGAAGTTGTGGAACTTGTTGATTTTGAAAAGATGGAGGATATTGATAAAATTGAGAAAATCTCCCATACGGATTTTGCATCCCTTGTACCCATGGTTAATATGGATTTTGATGTTGGGGCCAAGGTTGTTGCCAAGGATTCCAATTTGGTGGGGTTTGAAGATTCATAGGGTTGTTAAACCCTTGATTTTGTTGCCCCTGCCAAGGTCTTCTTGCAACAAAACAGAGAGATTCTACTGAATTTGGATCTTCTTGAAAGACAACTTTGAGTCCAGGAATTGAAGGACAATCCTTGGTCTCATGATTCTCTGAGAAAATCATACATGTTTCTACAAATTTTGCATCCAAGGGACATTCCCTTAAAGCATGTTTCTTCCTACATTTCGGACAAAAGATGGCTAGAGCATCTGTTTCTGCTTTCTTCTTGTTTTGGATCTTAAGGGTGTCTAGTTGTTCACTAAGGCTCCATAAGATATCGGTTTTAAATTCATCAAGCATATTGCCAATCTCTGCCCTACTTACTGATCCAGTTGTAGATTTGTTAGCCCCGATAAGAGAAGGATCCCTAGGCCCTTTTCCTGTTTTAGATTTTCCTCTTGAGAGATGGACACATAGTTCTGTTATGTCACGAAGTGGAAGTTGAGAAATGTCTCCTTTCCCCATCATGTTTAAAATATCTATCCATTCATCTCTAATGGATTTTAATATGAGGGCTTTCAAAGTTTCTTCATCTAAATTTCTCATCTTTGCTCTTTTTAAGTTGTATTGAAATATTTCAAGTAAATCTTCCAAATTTTCATCTTCTTTTTACATCATTTTGAATACCTCATCCTTGTGATTGGTGGGCATACAATAGTCCAAATATCTATCCAAAAATGTTTGTTTCATGTCATTCCAAGTCCTAATAGATTGGGTGGCTAATCCCATGAACCATTTCAAAGCGGCTCCCTTCAATGTTGAAGGAAACAATTTGAGTTTTTGAGAGTTTTCCATATAGTCATAGGTTCGGCACACGACTTCAAACTCAAACATAAATGTTTTAGGATCCTCACTTCGCAATCCATAAAAGTTAGGGAGGATAGATGGTGAGATTTTTTTCATCGTTGTATGAGTTTCCTCATCAACTATAGGGAATCCAAACAAGTTGTCTCCTTCCCTATTTCTTCCATTATTACCTTCACCATTGTTGTCTCCATTGTTTCCTCCTCCTCTACCTCTACCTCTACCTTCGAATCCATCTATTATTTCCTTCTGCCATGATAGTTTCTTTAGAGTCCTCAAAGTCCTCTGGTTCTTCTATCAAGGGAGGATGAGAGGGAGTCTTTTCCTTTTCTTCTTCAGGTGATTCTACTTCTTTGATTACAATATACTCTCCCGTAGAAGTAAAGAAAGGATCCTTTTCTAAATGAGATTTGGTAGGTGGTGTAGGAGAATCCTCTAATTCAGCTGCTCCTTGAATTCCAAGAATCTTAAGGCTAGGGGTAGATGGTGGTGAATCTTGTCTATGCCTTGAAGAAGATGGAGTTGTGAAAATCAAACTCTTGGCTCTAGCTATAAACCTCCCCCTAGAATCTCTTGCTCTATGCATGTCATTTTTATTATTTTTTAAGTTGGGCTAATAATTCTCTTTCTGATCTTCCAGGTCACACTAGGTGCAAGAAGAGAGCATACTTAAGAAATTATTGAACCAATAACTCTCTTTTCTGATCCTCCAAATCACACTAGGTGCAAGAGGAGAGCATACTTCAAGAAGTTATCAAGTTTTCCCTTCTTTTTATTGTTTTTTTTTAAGAAATTGGCTACCTAGTTACACTTCCCCGGCAACGGCGCCAAAATGTTTGGTCAATTTAGTGTGTCCTAAATTGCTAAATTAATTTTTCAGTCCAGGATTTGTAAGCTGACGAAGTGTGGCACACTATATGTGCAAGATAACCTATCTCTTACTTTTTGTCATTTTTGGTTTTTTTCCTTTTTATCTTGGCTGGTTTCCTAATGTGAGATGGAAATTCTAAAAGACAAGTATGGTTATGATTGTTCAAGGCAATGATTTCCTTTATAATTATTTACCAAACTTCAAACTTCAAAAGGATTTTGAAACATACAATGACAAAATTAGTTCCTAAAAGGAAATGAAAATGTGCCACTATTCTAGTTAAACAAACAGTGAACTATTGATCATGAAAACCATTACCCTTGCTGCTGTCTAAACACAAAAGAAACCATACTAAAAGAAAAGATTGCAAGTAAAATAAAACTAAAATCAAATTACATCAACTCATATTCTGACCCCTCACCATTAGTCTCGCTACGGCTTTCGGAGGTAATCATAAACAACTTGAGCAATCTGATATCTAATTTGCAGAAAAATAAACTAATATCAAATTACACACTCATACTTCAATCCCTCACCATTAGTCTCGCTATGGCTTTTGGAGGTAACTGATAATGACATGAGAAATTTAATATCTATCTTGCAGAAAAGTAAACTAATATCAAACTATACACTCATACTTCAATCCCTCACCATTAGTCTCACTATGGATTTCGGAGGTAACTGAAAATGACATGAACAATTTAATATCTAACTTGCAGAAAAGTAAACTAATATCAAACTACACACTCATACTTCAATCCCTCACCATTAGTCTCGCTATGGCTTTCAGAGGTAACTGAAAATGACATGAGAAATTTAATATCTAATCTAACTACTAAAGAAAATGTGCAAGACTAAAATAAACAAAACAGTGCTGGAATTAAACAAAAACTAAGAAAAAGAAATCAGCAGAAGGAAAATATTGATTCCATGTCATTAGTCATTATAAAATGATGTGAAAATGCCCAGGCTGCCTATTGTAATCTGGAACAAAAACATTGATCAGTTAACAACAACATAAAACATAAAAGATTATGGACAGAAGTAAAATGTAAAGCATGAAAGATTATGGACAAAGATGAAACGTAAATACCATGAAAGATGTAATATATATACATACGTGAATGAATATGGCACAATGAACTTAAATAAATGAAACATGAAACTATACAGTAATACACAAAACCTCAGCGTGTGCAGGGGCCCTCTGCACAAACTTCGGGAAGCAGCTTTCAAATACGAATTACGCTTATGAACAGAGTCTTCTCATATATTAAAATGCGGTCATAATAGATAAATAATGTCACAGCACAATGGCGACGCAATTACATTACAGAGCTAACTATTATGCGTATGAGAATGCATTATTTATAACAGAGGGTGATATAACTAATTCCCTAAAGTCTGCGCTGATAGAAGACACGTGAACCATCACGTCCAGAGATCTAGCATTATGGCCGCCGTGAGGATTAAATCTATGGAGAGTGGTTGTTGGATTCGGCTTATGGATCCATTTACAGGTGTTGATGTGTCTCCCGTGATTTAGAAACGGCCACGCAAATCTCCACATGATGAGAAACAGAGTTCTGTCACCGTGGGACTCTTCGGTTGACCACCACTTGGCCACCTTTGACCACAGCCTTCTTAGGTGAATTCGACTAAGCCAATAGGACACGATCTATGTCCATGTAATTTCTAACTTTCCCATGTGGCTCGATTTTCCTGAAGACACCTGCAATATATACTTTAACAAAATGGCTGCGAAAAGTTGCAGCAGCTGCGGAAAGTGACAAGATTCTGCAGCTAAATGAGAAAAAATCTAATTCAAACAGCAGACACAAAACATAGTTAAAAACCATTTTAAATGCTCTTTTACAATTAATATGCAATGATATTGATGACTTAGAAGGTCCAGGTGAATGAAAAAGGTCTAGAAAGGTGTACAGGAAAGATTCATATTTGAGACTCAACAAAGGGCGAGAGTATTCCAAAATACCTCACAAAGTTTATCCATTGCAAGGATGAACTGGGAGGTGTGGGGGTTACTATTGATGAAGAAGAATTGGTGAGATTGGCTCTCCTTGGGCTTTTGAAGATTTGGCATACCTACGAAGACTCTGTTAATGGACGGGAGAAACTGCCGGGATGGGAGCGACTTTGGTCGGATCTTGTGCAGGAGGAGATAAGGCGGGGTACCAGGGATGGATCTTCATTGAAGAATGAAGATGAAGAGAATTGCACTTTGGCTACCAAAGCAAGGAAAGGGAAGGGGAAGAAACATCCTTCAAAATCCGATGCTAAATTTAAGAAGCAGGATTTGTCCAAAGTGAAGTGTTTTCACTGTCACGAACATGGACATTTCGCCAGTAACTGTCCACAGAAGAAGAAGAAAAATAAGGCTGCTGGATCTACAGCTAGAGAGGCCTTAGCCTCGCAATTTGAGCTTGATTTCTCCTTGATTTATTGCTTGGTTTCAAGCTGTATGGGATCAGTGTGGTATCTTTATAGTGGTGTGTCTTTCCATATGACGGGAGACAAATATTTGTTTAGTGACTTCGAGAAGAAGGACCTCCAGATGCATCTAGAGATGGGCGACGATGATCGGTATAGTGCGACTAGAATTGGGACCATTACCTTTGAGAGGGAGTCCGGTAATCCATTCTTGTTGAAGAATGTTATGCATGTTCCAGGTCTGAAGAAGAACTTGGTCTCGGTCGTAATGCTGGAAGACAAAGGTTATGATGTTGCTTTTAGTGAGGGAAAAGCCTTCCTTCGACATAAAAAATGGGTCAAACCAAGAAGATAAGGGTTCGAATTAAGAATCTCTACAAGCTGGAGGTAGATGGTTGCACTGCAATGGTGGGCAAAGAAGAAGAAGTGGTGAGCTGGGATGAGGGCAAATTATGGCACAGGAGATTGGGCCATCTTCACCATGGTGCTTTGAAGATTTTGCAGCAGATTTCTACTGGACTTCCGAAGGGTACTCTTGCGCAGTCAGATCAGTGCAAGGGATGGATTTTGTAGCAGATTTCTACTCGACTTCCCAAGGGTACTCTTGCGCAGTCATATCAGTGCAAGGGATGTACTATGGGTAAGTTTGTGAGGACCACCTTTCATGATAAGGAGAACCGTGTTTCGGTGATCCTGGAGAGAATTCACACAGACGTGTGTTGACCTTTATCGGTTGCTTCAATAGAAAAACATAGGTATTATGTTATATTTGTTGATGACTATTCTCATAGATGCTAGATCTTCTTCATGCAGAAGAAGAGTGAAACGTTCTCAAAATTCTGTGAGTTCAAGGCATTGGTGGAGAAGGAGTCGGGGAAGAAAGTGAAAGCTCTACGGAGTGATAATGGTGGTGAATACATCTCTGGCGAATTCAAATACTTCTGTAGCAAAGAAGGAATTCGAAGAGAACTCATAGCGCCTCATAACCCACAGTAGAATGGGGTCGTGGAGAGAAATAATAGAATGATCATGGGTGCTACACGAGTGATGCTACATGACCAAGGCCTACCAATGCACTTGTGGTGGAAGCATGCAACATTGTGGTTTATGTGCAAAATTGTTGTCCTCATAGAGTACTTGGCATGGGTACACCCGAAGAAGCTTTCACTGGTAAGAAGCCTGATATTTCTCATTTGAATATTTTTGGCTCACATGTTTACATTCAGGTGACAAAGGACGCCAGGAAGAAGCTGGAGTCGATTGCAGAAGTTGGGATATTTTTGGGGTACACAGAAACACCCCATAATTATCGTGTGTATTTTCCAGATAGTCGGATGACTGTTGTGTGACGGGATATAAAATTCAATGAGGTGAAAGCCATGAAGTTGTCACTTGAGAGGGAGCTACACTTGCATGCGGAGGAGGAACTTCTTGTTCCCAAAGATGAGCCTCTAGATGTGGATCAACCACAGGAGGAGATTCATGGAGTGGAGGAGTCCACTCATGCAGAACCAAACATCAAACAAGGCAGAAAGCGTACCAGAGAAGCTAAAAGACTGAAGCTTGATGGGGCATATAATGTAGGAGTCCCTACATCACAGTGCAGACAGAGACAGTCACCTGACCGATTTATTGGATACATGGCTCTTATGAGCAATTGTATCATGACAAAGCCATCTTCTTTTGAAGAAGCAGTGCAGGAGCCCACATGGGTAGATGCCATGGTGGAGAAGTATGACTCCATTGTCAGAAACAGTTCTTGGGAGATTATTCAAAGGCTGGTGGGAAAATCAGTTGTAGGATCAAGATGGATCTACAAGGTAAAGCAAGCTACTGATGGGAGTGTCGAGAAGTATACATCAAGATTTGTTGCTCGGGGCTTCTCACAGATCGAGGGGATTGACTATGAAGAAACCTTTGCACCTGTCGCACGGTATTCTTCCATACGGACCATCCTTGCTCTCTCAGCATAGATGGGTTGGCACATTCATCAGATGGATGTGAATACTGTGTTCCTTAATGGGATCATTGAGGAAGAGGTGTACATTGAGTAGCCTGAATGATTTGAGATCTTTAGTAGCGAGTCGCATGTGTGCAGGCTCAAAGAGTGTTGTATGGGCTGAAACAAGCACCCTGTGCTTGGTACACTCAGATCGACACCTATTTCACTGGACTTGGCTTCACCAAGAGTGAGGCGGATGAAAACCTGTACCAGATTGTGGTGGAGGGTAAGCTTTTAATCATTGTACTTTATGTTTATGATTTAATACTAACAAGTGATGAGCAGTTGATACACTCATGCAAGGCAGATCTTGCAAAGGAGTTTGAGATGAAGGATTTGGGCCTCCTTCATTATTTCCTTGGATTGGAAATATGGCAGTGGGCAGGTGAACTATTTGTGTCTCAAGGTAAGTATGCCCGGGAGATAATGGAGAAGTTTCACATGCAAGGCTGCAAGCCTATCGACACTCCTCTTCCAGGAAATTGGAAGAAAGAGGATGCTACATCGGCAAAGGTAGTGGATGCCATTGTTTATCAATAGTTGGTGGGTTTTCTCATGTATTTAGTCAATACAAGACCAGACATATGCTATGTGGTGAACCAGCTTTCACAAGCGATGGTTAAGCCTACCAAGCTCTTTTGGAAGGCAGGCAAGAATGTCTTGAGATATCTCAGGGGCACATCTGAGTATGGTTTATGGTATAAACAGATGGATGAGGTGAAGTTGCATGGCTTCACGGATGCAGATTGGGCAGGAAGCCCTATAGACATAAAGAGCACATCAGGAGGGATTTTTAGTATCAAATGTATGGCAGTTTCTTGGTACAGCAGGAAACAAAGATCCGTGGCACTCAGTTCAGTAGAAGCAGAATACATGGCAGCAAGTCAAGCTGCATGTGAGGCTATCTGGATCAGGAAGATTCTGGTTGGTTTGTTTGGTTCACATTTAGATCCCACAGTGATACATTGTGATAATCAGAGTTTCATTAAACTCTCGGTTAATCCCGTGTTTCATGATAGATCTAAACATATTGATATCCGGTATCATCATATCAAATATTGTGTGCAATGGAGGATCATGTTGCTTCAGTACATTCCTACGGAGGATGAGGATGCAGATATTCTGACGAAGGCGCTCACTAGGAGCAAATTTGAATACCATAGAGGCAGGATCGGGGTGAAAGATAATCCCTATCTTGTTGAGAGGGAGTGTTGAGATTCAACAAGATGATGAGCTTAGTGAAAAGAGTCGCCTTCACTAAGTGGGCCCGCGGGCTATTTTTGGCGCAAGTCTATTTTTAGACATGATGATCATATTTCAAAAGTTGCAGGATGCTATTTTTGGATGATTGATCAAGTTGGAAAAATAGATGAAATTCTACTTTTAGAATATTGGGCGAAGTCTATTTATAGATCGTTGATCTAAAAATAGATGCATTTTGATTATTATTAGATCTTAATAATAATCATACACTAAAAAACAACTTGTTCTGTTGGATCACTTCAGTTCAGTGCACAAATGTGGCACATCAGTGGACTGAGGGAATTACGCAATTCCCAAGGGTTTACTGGAGCTAATGCATGGAGGACCGAGTTAGAACTCAAGTGGCATAGTTATGACACAGTTGGAAGAAGTAGTTATGGAGTTGTATTTAGTTTAACTCAGTTAGACTCAGTTGAGCTAGTTGTATCTAGTCTAACTGAATGATACACTAGTGAGAGTGGAGTGAATTAATTAGTTAATTAATTCACAAATAATAACTCAATAATCAATTGAACGATACAACAATTAAATACAATGCATGTCAGTTCCAGTGGAGACCCAGTGGAGAGATAGGTGAAAGGGAAAGATAGACTATATGTTGTTACTATAGTGATGCATTGATTACATCACACACACATTGGAGTTGCCAATGAGGATTTCACAGTCAAGGCAAGAGTAATTTTAATTCATTGGTTTGCGCTGTGAGGGTAAGGGCAAGGTTGCCCAACCATATGTACAGTCTACTCTTGACATTGATGTCTCACTACATGGAGGCATTCCACCCAGGAGGCCACCAGATCTGGAGTTGGTAAGAGACATCTTGCCATTTGGTTCACCCCTCTCAGATTCTGGAGAGATGAAGACTTTGGAGGAGTCTAGTGCAGCACAGAGAGTTTGGGATAGAATCAAGGAGGAGGGATACATTCTCCCATTTTCAGCACCACCCACTCTCACTACATATACTGCGCTAACAGAAGTTGCTGCAGTGATGGAGGATGGCACCTTCATGGTGCAAGGGAGCTGCTCCATGGATTTGGAGAAATAGAGGGTAATTCCTTTGAGGAAGGGATCCTCCATACATTGGAGTAGATGGAGGCCACTCATGCTTACATTGGCCAATATTTGGAGATTATTTTTGGATGGGAGCTTCTCATGGGAGGCCAACTTCCAAAGATCACTACTTCTTGGGAGGATTGATCCATCTTGGAGGTCTCAACTCTTGGTAGAGTACTCCAAGGATCTTGGTGCTTGCATGATTCTTGATGACCCAGAAGGAGATGATAGATATATGGTGGATGATGTGGTCATCTATTCTTATGGAAGAGTCTTCTTGACTAGAGCTTCTGAGCTCAAGGAGAAGCTGCTACATGCAGCACATGATGACTTCCTTTCCATGCACTTTGGTGCATATTTTTCCTTGGCAGAAGAGTTCATTTGGGAGGGCATCCAACATGATATATTTCAGCATATGGAGAGATGCATAGCCTGGATGGTGATAAAGAGTGTAGTTTACAGGGTAAGTTCTGTAGATCAAAAACCAAAGGTCACTGCTCACAAACAGATCACGAATCAGTACACCAGTATAATCATGTGGTAAAACTCTCAAAGAGGGAAACAATACACGCCCTGAGCCAACGCGACCACTCCAGGGAATTTATTAATATAAAAGAAAATTTACATATGTTTCTCTCATAAACGGTTACCGTACAAATGACCCTCCATGCTATTTAAATAGAGATCATGGACGAATCAGGTGTTAAGCCACGTATCAAGTGTCATTAATACCGAGGTGAGAGATAACCGTCGGATCACTACAAATCGTGACCGTCAGATTATAAGTTACAAATGTACATGGTAAAGAAACACACTTTACCTAACTCTACACTAGACTAAGTTATTCTTAACTATTTCCTATGTGTCAGAATATCCTAACATCCCCCCTTAAGAACAACTTGGGATAGGATTGAAGGATTTACAAAGGTGACACAAAAGGAGCCTATTTCCTATGTGTCGAAATATCCTAACATCCCCCCTTAAGAACAAATTGGGATAGGATTGAAGGATTTACAGAAGTGACACTATAGAAGAAGGAAGGAGGCATTAGAGCCTATCCCCCCTTAATGACAATTTTCCTGAACTCCAAGCATGGATTGAATTTTGGTAAACTTCACTTCTCTGAGAGCCTTTGTAAAGATATCGACTACTTGATCATTGGTCGGACAATACTGCACTTCAAGAACACGATCATGAATGAGCTTTCTGATCAAGTGTACGTGGAGTTCAATGTGTTTCATACATTGATGCTTTGATACCATGTAGGAATTTATAGGGTAAGTTCTGTAGATCAAGAACCAAAGTTCACCGCTCACAAACAGATCACAAATCAGTACACCAGTATAATCACATGGTTAAAACCCTCAAAGAGGGAAATAGTCCACGCCCTGAGCCAACGCAGCCACTTCAAGGAATTTATTAATATAAAAGAAAAGTTACATATGTTTCTCTCATAAATGGTTACTGGAAAAATTACCCTCCATTCTCTCTAAATAGAGATCATGGACCAATCAGGTGTTAAGCCATGGATCAAGTGTCGTTAATACCAAGGAGAGAGATAACCGTCAGATCACTACAAATCGTGACCATCGGATTATAAGTTACAAATGTACATGGTAAAGAAACACACTTTACCTAACTCTACACTAGACTAAGTTATTCTTAGCTATTTTCTATGTGTTGGAATATCCTAACAAAGAGGATGTCACAGCCACTTCCCTACTCTTTTGAGGTGAGGGAGAATTTCTGGTTGAGCCATTCCAGCCCAAGGTCCCAAGTACATGGTGGAGAAGGTATAATTTCACATTATGTTTTTTACTTATTTACTTTATATGAGCAGCATGTTGTACCAAGGAGGATTATCCCTTCTTGGATATTATATGATGATGTACTTGAAGCCACTTGCAGCATTGAGATTCGTTGTCTTATTGGTGGTTTTTGGGGGAAGCCACATGATTTTTGGTGTGCACCATTGAAACCACATTGTACTTTCATGTTTCTATCTTATAGGATGATTGTGGAAGAAAAAAAGTGGCTAGGTGAGCACTTGTTATTACTTGTTTTGATGTAGGCAAGGGATGCACTGCGCTGTTTCCATGTGTGGAACTATGATCCACTCTCCAGTTGTCATATGGAAACTTGTTTTCATTGGTTTTTGCTTCCATGTATTGCTGATATTCTTATGTTCGTGGGGAGATTTGTTTGGAGAGTGCTAGATGAGTTGGAGATGCCCATTGGGAGTATGATTCTCCCTACTTTACATGTTGTATGTTTCAGGAGAAACAATGGGAAAACGATGATTTCCACACCACACTTCTTGTCTTCACATGGGAGGAGCCATTTGAATAATTTGTGTTCTCAGAAGAGGCACTTCATGGCTGATTTTGTTTGTGGGGTAGCTTGGGCCATTCTTGGAGGCCATGACATTTCAGCCCAAGATCAGCAATAGCCCCATACTTACCATAAATCGAGAGAGAAACCACTTGGGTGGGAGGATCCAATCTCTCCATGCAGCCCCAACACATTGTATGAACCAGGGGTTGAGGATCTCTTTGATGAGCTACCTAGAATGGCTCATTTCATTTGGATGATAGCATGGGTGTGGGAGTCACTAATTGGGAATGAGATTCCCCATGTTTGTCATCACTCCTACCTTGAGGAGGCCATGGGACAGCAAGGAGGTTTCCACTTACACCTTCCACCTTTGTATGATGTGAGCCATGTAGTTTTCCATACTTGGGAGGACAGATTTGTTGCAGATTATTTTGAGTTGTGGTGGGGACTATTGATGAGGATGCCACAAAAATAGGAGGGGAGGAATTTTTCTCCACCTTACAGTTGCTTGAGGATAAGCAACATTTTGTAGGGGAGGACTGTAATATTCCAAAAATTTAGCCTTCAAGCTAAATGGAATATTATAGTTGTTTTATCATTAGGTAGGTGAATAAGTGGGTGAGGAGGTCCATAAGTCTCTTGAGCAGCAATAAAAACACTTTAAGTGTGAAAAGAGACCTTTGTAGTAGCTAAATAAAGCTCCTCCATATATGAATAGGGTTTGGATCATGTTGATTCAGTCAACTTTGACCAAGTCAACATTGTTGTTAAGAGGAGTAGAGATTAACTAGAGAATAACGCAGTTTTGGAGGGAGGTGAACCTCATGAAGGAAGTGACCTAATTGAGTGGGGCCAAGGACATGCAAGCTCACATTATACTTAAGGAAGAGGATGGCAGCCATTTGAGATCATTTTTTGAGATTATTCTTTGATATTGTTCTACTTATACTATTGCTTCCTCTTGCTATTTAGTAGGGTTGTTGTGTTGTTTAGCACCGGGTGTTCCCGAGCGGGAATCCCACCTCTTCCATTGAGAGGTCTCTTGGGAGAGTTTTGCACTGCATTGATCCACATCCAGGCTTGAGGCCAAGCATCAGTCTTAAGCTACAACATTATTTCTTTAGAGAATAGTGCTGTGTTGTAGGGTGTTGCAGTGGAGGATTGATAAGACCACTTCCGGGTCTGTTTCTCAGTAGAGGGAGCTTTCCTTCTCTTGAGAGATCAGCTAGGAGTATTTTTGGGCTCATTTCACATCTTTGAACTTGGCCAGAGTATTCCTAATCTCCTACAGTGTATTCCCTTGCAGGAACTGCATCATTTTTCATAGAGCTGCAACAACAGGGTTTAAACCCTTGATTTTAAGCTAGTTTCCTTGAGAAAGGGCCAACCCTTCTCCCGAAAAGATAGAAGAAGGGATTCTCATTCCTCTATTGTATTATTCATCCATATTTCTATAATTTTTTAGTAATATTTCATTATTTCATAGTTGAATCTTCAGATCCGCTCTTTTGTACTCAAGCTCTCAAGAAACCCTTGCCGGGTTATTTCTATAATGTATTAAGGAGGTCAGATCTTTATTTTCTTAGCATATTGTTAAATAAAACTCTATATCCATGAATTTATATCACAATTTTGTATAAACTCTCACAAAATAACGTTATCATATGCTTTATAATTTTTTCATAGCTTAAGTCATGGGGTTTGGGCATTTTTAAGCTGATTTGAGGCCGAGAAATCTGTTTAACTTAGTAAAAGGGATTTTTTTCTGATTCCATTTCATATATAAGGGCCAATATATATATATTCTAAGGAACCTAAGTGTTATTTCTCCTTGTTACAGCTTAATTTTCTGGAAATAACGTTTTTATGGTCTAATTGCTGCATTTTCCCCACTTGGGATGATGTAGAGGAGCTCATTTTTGCTGTTGTTACATTAATTTGATGGATATGTGTTTATCAACACATTTTATGAGCTAATTTCCCACTAATACTCCAATTTTGGGCTTATGAATTGCTACACTCCCATTTTGGGATACTACAGATTCGAGGAACGAAAATCCTATTATAGATACGAGAATCGTAGATCTAATAAGGATTTCTCTAGGAATGAAAAATATTTTCTATATAAGTATCATGGACTCTTAAATATATGTGCCCAGACAAATAAAGGGATCAAAAGTTAACCAAGTGTTGTTAGGTGTCGCAACGTCCTCTTGAAATTTGCCACATTACTTCAGAGCCAAAAAAGAAAGATTTCACAAAAAATATTATTTATGTACAAAATAAAAATAAGGCATGAAAGATAAAACTCAAATTCAAATAAAAGGCGAAAATAAAACAATTCAATAAATAAAACTAAACTATACCTACACCTATACTAGCAGATGGAAGTTCAAGACTACATAAAATCAAATTTCCAATGTAGCCACAAAAGCAAATTCTGGCCTGTAAGGGAGAGGGTAAGGAAAGTTAAAACTCGAGTGAAAAAAAGTGCAGAAATGAATAATTTAACTTGAAATATTTTCACATCAACTTTAAGGTTTGACTTATTGGCAGGAAAATATGACATGAATGCTTCTGCTAACTAGTCTACCATTTTATCATGATGAACATACCAAACTTGATAGATTTTCTTGAAAGTACATTCATTCACATATTCTAACTTGGAAAACACCATGAAAGATCAAAAATTATTATTAGTGACAGAGCTTTCCAAGTAAGATTCTTCTAACCATTCGGAAATCAGATCATGATATTGAAAACAATCTGTCGAGGAACCTTGAAATTTGAAAGAAGATAAATTTAGATTTGCATAATAGGGTGATGAAGAGTATCTTGTGAAGCAATGTTGATCTGATCATGTTCTAAAACCTTTTCAAGATCTTGAGAACCTAATATAACCATCAGCGAAGGTTGAAGTTCCTCTACTTCTTGCAAGTCTCCAAACTCTAAAATGGTGAATCATCAAATATAGGTGGCTTACAAATATGACTAATCAATATACATGAATATTACTAGATTTATTGATAAATTCATTGCCAACACCACCAGCTAGATCAAATTTCTCATTAAATACATTTAACTCTTCATGAACAAAGGATCTAAATGAATAGAACGAGGGACTCACTTAAATATTTAGAGTTGTAAACCTTTCTTCTTTATATATTCAAGATGAGGAATAACAGAAACCATGAAAACTGTTCTTCCTTATCCTCTTCTAACCAAGGATTAACACAATCTGATACCTGGTTGTGATTCAAACCAATGGAATAAGGATCAAGAACATTAAAAGAAAAATTTGGTGTTAGAGATTCATTAAAATTTTCTGGAGAGGGAGTGGAAAACTAGGATGGAATATCATCAATTGTAATTGATTCTTGTTCAAACTATGAATACCACACACAATTATTAGTTAAAAATGGATCATCATGAAAAAAATTGTATCATCATGCTCCTAAATTTGAATAATACATCCCTCTTGTGCTTGACCACCATTTGAACCAGTATAGTGAGAATCGGGAGAGTTTGCAACAATTGTTGGTGAAACAAATTGATCAAGTGGATAAAGACACAAATTATCATAAGGTTTAGATAACAGAGGACTATAGATAACTCTTGAAAGAGAAAAATCATCAATCAAATCAGATTCAAGATTTAGCTTATCCACATAAATATTTGTATTATGAGGGGAAGATGGAGGTGGGACATGTGGACCAACAATAAAATTTTCAAGTTCTCCAATCTCAACATCGGTACATGAGACTAATTTTTTTGGTAAATTAAAAGGAGGGGGAGAAGGAACAAAATGGATATTGTGTTCCTCTAAAATTTTAAGTGTCCCAAGACCGAGAAAGGCTAGGAGACTCGAAGATGATGTAGATTCAAATGGTTCCAAATAAATTTGAACTAAATATTGAAATATTTCATAAATAAAATCCATATCCATATCTTGCTCAAAATATTCATAACAAAAGTGAAGAAAGTGATCAAGAAAATATTCTAACGATTCATCAAATTAAATTATAAGTCGAATAATATTCATATACACATTCTGGTAATTATACCTGTCAAAAGATTGATGAAGCTCCATGAAAAGTTGCTTGAATGAGTGGATGGAAGAAGATGGTAATGTATGACACCATTATTTAACATGAAATTCAAGAGTGAGGGTGGATAACCTAGAAGTAACATCTTCACAATTAACTTCATAAGAATCACAAAATTTAAGAAACCAAAGAGTATGCTCAAAATGATTGTTTCACCCTCGCCATTAAACTTTAAATTTGACAAGTTATGAATTATTATCGAGTGATTTTAATGTTTACACTCTTAGTAAAACACCCTGAGATTATTCTGAATGACCTACATCTTGGCTGGGTCCACATCTTGGAGGGGGTTCCCTTCCCAAATCTGGCTGAAGATCAGGAAGTCATCCAAATACACCACCACGAGAAAATTGGACAAGGGTCACAAGATGTCGTACATCAGCCTCATGAAGGTTGCAGGGGAATTCATCAACCTGAAAGCCATGACTAACCATTTGAAAAGGCTCTCCTTGGATTTGAAGGCAACCTTCCACATATCAGAGGATTCGATTGGTACTTAGTGATAATTGTACTTCAAGTCAATCTTGTTGAAATATTTGGCCCCCTTTATTTGTTCCAACAGTTCATCAATCCATGGAATCCGATACCTATTATGGAAAATGATATTTTTCAATTCCCAATAGTCAATACATAGTCTCCATGTCCCATCCTTCTTATGTGCAAACATGACCGGCTCCAACAGGGCGATGAACTTGGCCTATTATGCCCTTTCTTTAGCATCTCCTAATTATCCCTCTTGATTTCATCATTCTCCCAAATAGAATGTCGATAGATTGGGTAGCTACACTCCCTAGGTCAGATCGATAGAGTGCTTGGCCCGATAGTGTAGAGGTATCCCTACGGGATATGTGAATATGTCCCTGTACTCCTCCAAGACCTTAGACATCAGTTTTTGTCATGCAGAGGAGCCCTGTCTGAAGGTCGTAGCCACAATATTCTTCTGGCCCTAAGGGCGAATCATAAGAAAAAAAAAATTCTTGGTCTGGGAGATGATCTTAATGCATTGCTTCGCAGTGATCAGAGAGATGGCGGTAGGTGGTGCTGCCTCCGATATCATTTACAATTTATTTCCCAAATTAATAATAACAATGTGAGGCCTATATTCATACACAACATGTCTCCTCCACAAGTATGGTTGACTTAATAATACATCACAAACTTTGAGAGGAGAAACATCACACAATAACTTATCTGTGAAGGGCCTGATGCTATAGGGGAGGTGACATTGATCATTGATGTGGAGATATATTCCTCGGTAAGGCCACCCAATAATGTATAGTTGTGGGTGTGCCCGATAATGTATAGTTGTGGGTGTGTTGTAGTCGATAGGCATAGCCGCCTCACAACCTGTTATGAAATGAGGTTCTTTTGGCTCCCACTATCGATAATGAACTGCAACAGAGAACCCTTCACCCACATTTTTGAGTGGAAGAGGTGCTCCCCCTACCCTGGATCTTCGGGCTCATCCTTCTAAATCTTGGTGGTGGAAACGGTGGAACTGGGCTCCGCATCAATAATTTTCTTCCCTTTGTCATTCTCCTTATTAGGTTTTGAATCAAAGTCAGAGCATGTGTCTGATTCGGAAGCCTTTAGATCGACCATCGGTGACAGCTTGGCCCAACATTTATTCGTGTTGTGAGAAGAGCTCTTATGGAACTCACACCACTTTCCCGTGTCCTCCTTTATCGTTGTGGTATTGTTATTTACTTGCAGCTTCGATGGGTTGTCCTAGGTCGCTGCACCTTGGATTTTTCCTTTGTTCTGTGGTTTGGGGGGGACTTTCCCTTGCTTTATATTCATAGATCCAAAGTCTCTCTTCTTTCATTTAAACTTCTGCTCGATCTTGACAACATATCAATAGGTGGCACCGAGCGAGGAGATGTCCAGGAACTCAATTTCATATTGGATGTACTCATTCAAACAACCACAGTACTTGAGTACCAAATTTCGCTCTGAATCCTTGATACCCATTGGTGAGCCCTGGTATTGCACGAAGAGTGTTGCAACTCCCAAGGGCTGCCCTACTTTACTTTATCAACCTGAGGTTTATACAAACTTGGAGGTGACAGTGCTATATACACAACATATGCAATCTTTTCATGTCATCCTCTTCTGCTTTACGAAAGAGTGTTATTTCTTAAACTATGATAAGAATTGGAAATTAAATTGATGGAAGGAAATGACAGAAAGGAAAACTAAATTGCTAAAAAGAAATGACAGGAATGAAACTAATTTAATCTACATAAAAGGAAATGACTAAAAATAAACTAAACTATATTTTTGAAAAGAAATGGCAGAAAGGAAACTAATTCTAAACCACACTTAACTTGGTCAATCAGCTAAACACGCTGTCCTTATCTTATACTCTATCTACCATGCTTCTATCCATGCAGCTAAACTATCCATGACTTAATTCTGATTGAGAAAAGGTTGATCTGCAATTTGGAGAAGAAAAGGGGTAAAAGGTGCTAATGGAGGGCTTAACACATGAAATGGGGCTTAGAAGTGGAAAGAGGGGGTTTGAAATTTATTATAGTAAAAAAATGTCTTTGGAGCGGAATAGTTCAGAAAGTGTGACGACGAAGATGCGATGGAGAAAAAGTCGCGAAGTACGAAGTACGATGGGTTAAAAACTGCGACAAGCGAAATGTGAACTGGAAAGAGTTGCGATGTACGAAATGTGCTGAGTGACGTGGTGGTGGGACCGACGGCGGAGCACGATTGTAATATCGCAATTGGTAGATGGAAGTGGAAATTCTAATAGAAAAAAAGGAAAATGTGCAAAGTGCGATTGCGATGGGTGATGTGGCGGTGGGACCGGTGGCGGAGCACAATCGCAATATCGCAATCAAAAAATGGGATTGGTAAGTTTTAACAAAAGGAACTAAACACTGTGATTTTCAATTTGATATGTATGGTAGTGGGAAGTTCGAGGAGTAAGGGCGGAAGGTCAAATTCCGATGGTTTTCAAGCGTTTTGCATTAGAAAGGGTAAGGCAACCGTGAATGATAAGTCTTGAAGGGAAGAGGAAAACAGTGCAACGTGCGATTGCGATGGGTGACATGGAGATGGGACCAGCAGCGGAGCGCCATCACAATATTGCAATCGGAAAATGGGAGAAATAAGTGTTAAAAGGAACTGAATTAAAACTGCAATCTGCGATGAGCAGAGTACGGTAGCAGGGATTTCGAGGAGGAAAGGCGGAGGTCAACTTTGATGGTTTTTCCAGCATTTTTGCTTTAAAACAAGTAAGGCGACCATAACCAATAGAAACAAAGGAATAAGGCAGCTGAAGGGTTTAAGTGTTGTTAGGGAAAAAAGGTGTGTGCAGCAATTAAAATAAATGGAAGGAAGGAGGGAATGGAGGCGTAAAAGCAAGGTTTATAGGCGTAACGCAGAGATGGAAATAGTGAACAGAAATCAATATTTTTGGTCTGTGGGAAGGTTCACCCTCCTCGAGCTCTATCGATAGAGATGAGAAGGGAAGTCTAGATCCACAACTTTTAGAGTTTTATCCTCTATTCTACTACTCACAAGAAAATGAAAAACTACAACAACAAACTAAAAGCAAAGACTAAGCAACAATGAAACTATCAGAAGCAGATCTAACTAAACGGCGGAAGCAAAAATAGCTTAATGATAGAAAGGAAAGAATGAAAACAACATAGAAGATGAGGCACATGGATTGGGCCCTAACCCACGAGCCTTGCTCTCTGAAACTTAAATCAGTAAAAGGAAATGAGTATGCTCATTTCATAAAAGAAATAAACTCATACATCTATGAAAGTTTTATTACTGAGTAAAATAAAAATCTCAATAGCTCGCAACAATAGTTCTAAAAAAAACTAACTCACTGACTAACTAACTCCTTCCTAGCTCTAGCACTGCTCTATTTATTCTACATGTCAGCTACCAACAACTCCCTTGAAAATGGTCATTGAGTCCACTTAACTCCTAGTAAACATAGATTGAGTGCTCTCCTCTTTGAGTTTCTTGGCTGACTCCTAGAACTCGAATTGCTGGAGAGAATATTTGGGGTGATTGAGTCCACTTAACTCCAAGTCAATAAATTTTGAGTGCACTCCTCTTATATTTTCTTGGCTACCTCTGCACTCGAATTGCTGGAGAGAATATTTGGGGTGATTGAGTCCACTTAACTCCAATTCTTTATGATAAAATCCTTATGAAAATGCTTAATAATTCATGATTTTCTACACTCAACCTCATATTAGGCACTCAGAGTATGTTAGCCTTAATCAGCACCTATGCTAGCATCATTAAACTAAATAATAATAAAAATGCAAGAAAAATATATGTAAGAAGGAAAAAATGTGACCATTAACCCCTCCAAATATGTCTAATGATGGAGCTCATCATCACCCCCCTACTGAATGGTTGCTCATCATCTGAGCAACTAATCCTCTTCCTACATTTCCTTCAAGGCTTTGATAACCCCCCTGATTTCCTGAGGAAGACGTCTGGGAGTTTCCCCACGGGGGTAAAAACCATTTTTCTTTTTTGCATTCTCCCATTCTCTATATTGTGCATCTGTTTCCTTTTCATCATTCAGCCCCAGCAACAAAGGTGGGCTGAGCTTTAGTCCCAACCATTGGATCATTTTGGCCTGCATGGCCCTCTTGTATAATGGTGCCCTTTCCAATGCACCCCTCATTCTTTCTGGAGTATGGTACTCCCTCTTCTTGAGGCTGTGAGGGAGGTTGTTCCATCTCCTCCGGCTGGCCATAATGCACTCATCTATTATTTGCCTAGAAACATCATCAAAGTTGCCTATTACTTGTGTTTGAGTCTGAAGGTAGCTTTCAACTAGTGCAGGGCCCCTTTCAATCTCTTGACGATTAAGGATGAATCCTCTTGGGCTGAACAATTCCGGTCTGATATGTAAGGGTTCTCTATTTCTTCTTCGCATGACCCACCATATCTCTTTTGCTCTAGTGTCCACATTCATTATCCAAGATACTAAAGACATCAACTACATATCCCCCATTGTAGGATTGGGGTCCCAAGTATTCATATTTGTTAGCACAAGGTTATTCACATAAAGCTCTGCCATCTTTGCCTCATCAGCCATGTTAGCTTGCTTGTAGAAATCCATGAAATTCCTACAATATTGGAAAGGTAGGGATCCATGGGAGGCTAGAGTTTTGATTTGAAATAGGAGCCATTTATTCTTGAGGTACACATCATATGATTCAAAAGGGAATCTGTGTTGAAGGGCTTCTATCCATAAGTCTTCTAGGGTGGCTACTTGTTGTTCTTTTTGCTGCAATTACTCCTTCAGTGCTACATTCTCTATATTATCCTTTTGCAGTTGCTCCTTTAGAACTGTTTCTTCGATTCTTTCTACCTCCCTTGATGATTCTTCAATGATAATCAGGCTCGTGGGAGGAGTTTCTGGCTCTCTCTGACTTATCCTATGACTCTTGTCAGCTCTGAAATACATAGAGGTCTGGCCTTTCTGCTTTGCGCTCAGAGGAGCTAAGGTGGAAACTACCTCTTTGTCTTGATGGGATGTGGTGCCGTGCTATGAGTCTGCTTCTGTCTCATTTTCTGCTACCTCTATGACTTCTATTGCCATCTCTTCCATTTTTCCTTGGCTCTTTGTCTTCAGTTCCTTTTGTCTTAGGAGGCTGGGAAAGGGAAATGCGGCAAGAATCCTCTTTTTCTTCCGGTTCTTCCTCTTCTATTGGTTCTTCTTCTGGTTCCTCTTCTTCTTCTGGTTCTTCTTCATCTTCTCTAAGTCTAGGATTCGAATTTTTAAACACACACATGGTGTATGAGAAGATAAAACACACAAATAGAAAGATAAGCATTCATTGTATTTCTATAACTCATAGATGTATATTTATATTACATTAATGTGACTCTTCGATTTCGCATTCCAAGATCACTTGGACTCCTTTATGACTATTCGGCTTCCACACATACCCATAAGGGATTAGGTGTCCAACATTCCCCCCCTTAATCTGAAGGGGTATGTGTGATTCCAAGAAGAGAGTTGTAATACAAATCTGCAAAGTATGCATGGCAGCACTTAGGCTGAATCATCTCTCTGAAATGTTGGCATAAAGAGGTGGTTTAAGGATGGCCACCAACACTGGAACGCAATGCTTATTATAGTTCCTGGAACTCTTCCAAAATTGGCAAGAAGCTAAGGGCTTCTGCTAGAGGAAGTGTCCTTCATATTTGAAGAGGTAGATCTTCAACCTAGAAGAAGGGAGGTCTATAACCTACGATGGTTTAAGGATGACCACCAACACTGGAATGCTTAATGCATTTCCTAGAACTCTTCCAAAGCTGGCAAGAAGTTGAAGTCTTCTGCTAGAGGAAGTGTTCTAAAAGAGGAAGAGTATCAACCTCACATAGATGGTTTAAGGGTTATCCACCAACCAAAGGCATGCTCATGGGCATCCGTGTCTCTGGCTACAACTCTGAATCTGGAATGACGAATTGTGGCTCAGGCTCGCTTGAATTGCTATGTATCTGGATACAACTCTAAATCTGGAATGCGATATTGTGGATCAGGCTCGCTTGATGTGGCTTCAAAGCTTGTAGATGACCACCATTTTCCCCCCTGTCAGGTACAAGGTGAGAGGATGGCGAAAACTCAACTACAAGTTTTCTCAATATTCAAGAAAAAGTTCTGATAAGCGACTTAAACATCTTCTTGGTTGTTGATGCCCATTTCCAGGAAGCAATCCATCCAAGATGAATCTTTGTTCTTGTAGGAGGCTTGTTTATGAAGCATCTATGTGAATAATGGGTGTGCCGACCACAGTGCTTGCATGGGTGAAGATTGTAACAGTGATATTTTATATGGCCAACATGATCACAGTGTTGGAATTTTACAATCTATTGTTGCTCCTGTGGAAGAGGAGCAAGATCTGGAATAGCTGAAGTTGAACTATCATAAAGAAATCCAGCACTCTGAAATTTGATGGGCTTGGAGTAGTCCAGAATATGAAAGGAAAGCTCATTGTCATATCCAAGACCTGTTCGGTGCTTGTTGTGGACAAGCTCTTCCCAAGGTCTGATGATGGGCTTGGGAAGTGCAGGCTGGATTTTTGCTTCTGCATTCAAATCTACGCTTAAAATGGGTACTGCATCTGCAATTTCTTGTTGCTGATGGGAGTTTGTCTTAGTGTTCTGAACAAAAGCAAGTTCAGAATGATGACTCTGCTGTTGCAATTCTTCTTGTTGTAGTTCTGTCTCAAGCTACAAAAAATCTATCTTTTCTTTTTCATTTTGTAGACATGTTCTAATGTCGGAAAGAGTGTCTTTACTGATGCTTATCATCTCATATACAGTGGTATGAATTAGGGTATTTAATAACTTTAATGTATCATAAATTTTTCCCATTTTTTTTTTCAACAAATAAACTCATCTCTCAAGGCATATAAGCTTCATATGCCATTACATATTAACCATAAATGCTTCACACTCTCCAACATATAAAATTTCTAACATGCTTCTCACTCTCCAACATATAAATTTTCTACCACATTAGAAAGAATTAAATCATAACATCAGAACTAGACTTCAAAGCAAATTGAGTGCAGTCAACATTGAATTCAAATTTTGATAACAAATCCTCTCAATTATACCCAGGAAAGATTTTGAGAACTATAAGTTTAACACACACTCAGATTCCACGAGGCCTATCTTCTCTTGACGTGTGGAGGAAGAAAATGGCTTGCGTACTTAACCACCTCTTAGATTTGGATGGAAAATTCCCAAATGAATGAGGTATATTCCAAAATCAAATTAAGAGAATTCCTCCCTGCTAGTCTGACTTGAATATAAAGATCTGATGGGGCCGCCCTCTGATCAAAGAACCAAACTAGACATTCAAAGCCTATTTTTGTACAGGATTTGAAGCCTATTTTTATACAACCCTGTATGATGACGAAGACATTGTTCTTTTTCCAGCGGCATCAACTTCTCATCCTCGTCGCTCAGCTCCCACAGATGGCTCCTTTAGGTCCCCCTGTCCGCAGAGATATCTTGGTAGCAAGCATTGGTCGCCTGCGAGCAGCTAGTTTATCCATAGATTTACATCGAAAATAAAATTGGCTTTTGATAGAATAGCCAGTTAAGATTTTGTGACACTTCTCTGACGTGGTTCTGTGATAACTCTTCACTACATCTCCTACTACCTGATGCTACAGAAAATTACAGTAAATTACAGTATCTACTGTCAAACACTGTAACCAATACTTGCAATAATTTAGTCTTGCTTCTTGGTCCAAGAGGATGCGGCAAGTGGGTGAGAGGTGAGGGGGAGGGGTAGTGTAGGGAGTGAGGGGGAGGTGTAGCATATAGGGTCGAAGGGCCGAAGTGAGCCACGGAAGAGGTAGGGGCTGGCCGAGGTGGAGCCGACGAAGGAAGTGGCAGGAGTGGTGAAGCCCGCAAGGTGAGCTGAGGAGCTAGGGGAATTGAGGGAGATGAAGCGATGGAGGAGGTGGGAAGATGAAGCGGTGGAGGAGGTAGCATGGAGGAGCAGAGACGGAGGGAGGACGAGAGCCAACAGGAGGGCAGAGGATGGAGCAGGAGGAGGGTGGAAAATGAGAATTATGATAGCATAGAATTAAACCGAGGTAGGTTTCCAGTGGAAAGACTGTAGATATGGAATGGAATGCGCTCCTTTCATCCACATGATTCATAAGTAGCGATTGGGTTGCACACCTCCGAACAAGAAACCATAGCTTGTTTTTTTTGATAAGAAGCAGAATTGCGTGGCGTTCTTCTTCTTCACAAGAAATTTTAAATTTGAATAATAGCTAAATTATTCATCGAGATTATCCTGATTACACACTATTTAAGCTTCATGCATAATACATAACCTCTTCTACAATTGATCATCAATTTGCAGAAATAGAAGCAGTCGCATGCACACATTAAAACATAATCAAGCACACATATAACACAGTATGTAATGGGGAAAGCTTACAGCTGAAAACCCCCAACTATCTGTATATTATAATGATAGAGAACATGTAAAAATACATAGCACAAAGCTCCTCACAAGCTCTCAGCACTATCTCACATGCTACACACAAAACAAGCTCAGATCATACATATCACATGCTCCAATCTGCTCCACCTGTCTGCCTGCCTCTACTGCGCAATCCAATATGGAAAAGAATGAGATCCAAGTTCAAATCCCACTGGCTTATACTGCGCAATCCTCATTGGAAATCTCAATCAATGTGTGTGCAAATCTCATGCACTAGTATAGTCACAACTGATAGTAGACTCACCCTTTCACCCACCTCTAACACTGGTCTCCACTGAACTGTCCATGCACTGCAGTTAACTGATGTATTATTTAGTTGATTTATGAGTTAATAATTAGTGAATTAATTAATAATTAATTCACACCACTCATCACTAGTGTATTTATCATTTATACTAAATACAACTAGTTCAACTAAGTTAAACCGAACACAACTCCACCAACTGTCTCATCAACTCCACCAAACTCTGCCACATGAGTTCTAACTGAAGTCAACCATGCAATAGCTCAACCAACCCTTAGGAAAAGCGTATTTCCTTCTGTCAGCTGCATGTGCCACATCCAAGCATCAAACTGAAGTGCTCCAAGAGGAAAAGATAATGTTTATAGTCTAAATATTATTAAGGGTTAATAATATTTGACTGTTCTATTTTTATCCCGGCAGTCTAAAAATAGAAACCGCCCAATGTCTAAAAATAGAGGTCCATCTATTTTTACCAACTCGACCAATCATCCACAAATAGCATCCTGCAACTCATAGACCATGATCCATATGTCTAAAAATAGACTTTGCGACAAAAATCACTTGTGTGGCCCCTACCTAGTTTTGGTGATCACTTTCCAACTAGGATCAGGAAAGATGTTTCAGGATGCCTCCTTCACTGTTTCTTGTTGCAATCTTCAACGCTCCCTCTCAACAAGAAAGGACTGTCTTTGCATGCGACATGCAACTCCATGCATTCGCCATGCAACCTTCACAAGCGCCATGCAACTCCATGCATCTGCTCTGCAACTCCTCTGAAATTGAATAGGCTCCAAACAACTCAATCAGTCTGATGCATCTATCATCAAAGTATTCGACTTCTACTGGTACCAATTTCACATGTCATTAGGAACCACTGCGTTGTTGAACTCTTGCACCCATGCACTCTGCACTTGCTGTCAACTCTGATTCGTGCTCCAGTATCCGACACTGTCACTTTGATTTTCCTGCATCAATCCAACTGATCATGCTACTGCTGCGCTGTGGGCACCTCGTAGCCAGGTTCATTCATGAGATCCACACCATCTCAATGAATCCTACCCAGAAATCTCCTCTTGGGATTACTCATGCATGTCGCCCCACCTCTCACCTGGTGGTATAGCTGCATGCACTCCCTCTGCCCATCTGGCACGAAATTTCTCTGCATGAGTGGTTGCTCCCACTCCATGATCCTCATCTTGTGGCTGCTCCACATCCCGAGGTTCACTATTACCTGCATGAAAAACTTGCTCCCTCTCAAGCATCAATTGCATGTATTTCTTGCACTTCCCAAAAGTAGGAAGCTCCGTAGACATCCCATATACTTCAAGTCTATAGAGATTCTTTGCTCGAATCCCAAACTTCTTGACTTGTCCTGTTGCCTTGTGCCGAAGGAAAAATTTTCCTTCACAGAAGACAACTTCATACTCTTTATCCTCTAACATTGTGACTGAGATAAAATTCTTTTTTAAACCTGGAACATGCACTACATCTTGTAAAAGAATGAGTTTACCTGACTCCCTCTAAAAGGTTATGGTACCAATGTCAGTCGCATTGTATCGTCCATTGTTTCCCAACTCAACATGCAACTAGAGATCTTTCTCCACCAAGTCACTGAAAAGATTCACATCTCCCGTCATGTGAAAGGAAGCACCACTATCAAAATACCACCCCGATCCCAATGCACTAGACACCATGCATGCGATCAATGATAAGTCCAGCTCAAATTGCGAGGCAAGAGCTTCACCAGCTGCAGCTCCAGTAGCCTGCTTCTTCTTATTCTTCTGTGGACAATTCGTGGCGTAATGCCCATGCTCGTGACAGTGAAAACACTTCACTTTGGACATGTCACGCTCTTTACCATCCGCACCGGATTGAGAAGAATTCTTCTTGCCCTTCCCTTCCTTGCTTTGGCAGCCAAAGCGAAATCTTCTTCATCAGATGCCTTTGATGAAGATCCATCCCTGGTACTCCGCCCACAAGATCTGACCAAAGTCGCTCCCATCCTGGAAATTTCTCCCGACCATTGACAAAGTCCTGATAGGAGTGCCAACTCTTTGAAAGCCCAATTAGAGACAAGCTCACCAATTCCTCATCATCCACACTAACTCCTACACTCCCAAGCTCATCTCTGCAGTGGAAAAACTTTGTCAAGTATACCGGAATAGTGTCATTCTTCTCCATCTTTATTTTCCTAAGTTTATCCTTGAGCGCCAACTTCCTTTGGTCACTCTTTCTTTGGAAAAAATCTGTCAAAGCTTTCCACATCAGGTATGGAGAAGCTTTTCCATGCAGGCTGGATACAATGTGATCCTTCACGCCCTCCAACAGAATCCTTCGACACTTTGTTGTCTTCTTTTTCCAAGCCTCAACTTGAGCAGCATCAGTAGGCTTTGGGACTTCAGAATCTATGAAATCCTTCAGCCCATTGTCATCTAACACCGCCTCCATCCTTTCCTTCCATGCAACATAATTCGAGCTTCCCTCAAGGGCATACTCCAATCGCAATTCGTTGAAAGACATTTTGACTTCGACACCAAGAAAACACTGCTGCAAATTCGAATTCCACCAGCTCAAAACTCAACCGCTTCTGATCTGTGAGAACAAAGTATTTCAGTACGTAGATCAACTCGTAGGGGAATTTACCGGATATATCACCTTCAAAGAAAGGATGATCCGTGACGGCTACCTCGGCCCACTTGGTTGCACTGCTCAATGTAAATAAATTGTAATCACTGTAATAGATACGATGATCAATTCTCCCTTTGATACCATGTAGAAATTTGAATAATAGTTGAATTATTCACCGATATTATCTTGATTACACACTATTTAAGCTTCATGCATAATACATAACCTCTTCTACAATTGATCATCAATTTGCAGAAATAGAAGCAGTCGCATGCGCACATTAAAACATAATCAAGCACACATATAACACAGTATGTAATGGGGAAAGCATACAGCTGAAAACCCCCAACTATCTGTATCTTATAATGATAGATAAAATGTAACAATACATAGCACAAAGCTCCTCACAGCTCTTAGCACGATCTCACATGCTACACACAAACTAGCACGGAAGATGAACAAGTCACAGGTTCAAATCTCCTCCACAAGTCTGCCTACCTCTACTGCGCAATCGAATATGAGAATGGATTAGATCCAATTTTGAATCCCACTGGTTTATACTACGCAATCCTTATTGGCAATCTCAATCAATCTGTGTGCACATCTCTATGGCACAAGTATATTCAACAATCGATAGTCACACTCACCCTCTTCACCCACTCCTAACACTGTCTCCATCAATCGTTCCATGCATTGCATTTAATCGATGTATTATTTAGTTGATTTATGAGTTAATAATTAGTGAATTAATTAATAATTAATTCACACCACTCATCACTAGTGTATTTATCAGTTAGACTAAATACAACTAGTTCAACTAAGTTAAACCGAACACAACTCCACAAACTGTCTCATCAACTCCACCAAAATCTGCCACACGAGTTCTAACTGAAGTCAACTATGCAATAGCTCAACTAAACCCTAGGAAAAGCGTATTTCCTTTTGTCAACTGCATGTGCCACATCCAAGCATCAAACTGAAGTGCTTCAAGAGGATAAGATAATGTGTATAGTCTAAATATTATTAAGGGCTAATAATATTCGATTGATCTATTTTTAGACTGGCAGTCTAAAAATAGATTTCACCCAATGTCTAAAAATAGAGGTCCATCTATTTTTACCAACTTGACCAATAATCCATAAATAGCATCCTGCAACTCATAGACCATGATACATATGTCTAAAAATAGACTTTGCGACAAAAATCACTTGTGTGGCCCCCACCTAGTTTTGGTGATCACTTTCCAACTAGGATCAGGAAAGATGTTTCAGGATGCCTCCTTCACTGTTTCTTGTTGCAATCTTCAACAAGCAGAGACGGAGGGAGGACGAGAGCCAACAGGAGGGCAGAGGATGGAGCAGGAGGAGGGTGGAAAATGAGAATTATGATAGCACAGAATTAAACTAAGGTAGGTTTCCAGTGGAAAGACTGTAGATATGGAATGGAATGTGCTCCTTTCATCCACATGATTCATAAGTAGCGATTGGGTTGCACACCTCCGAACAAGAAACCATGGCTTGTTTTGTTTGATAAGAAGCATAATTGTGTGGCATTCTGCTTCTTCACAATAACTTGAAAAATACTCCCCCTCACCTTCTTAAGGAGACAGTATTGCGTTGACAGTTTCTTGGTGCAGGTGATGGTCGCAGGCCTTTTTCTGGCAACCATATAGAATTTTGACAGTTATGTAATGGCACATATTGTCTGCAATCCTCTCACACGAAATTCATTACAGCTTCCTAGGATAGACAATGGTTTTATTTTTGCAATGATAGGAAATGAAGTGGTAGAGTAGAGAGAATAGGAATTTTAGTGTGCAGGGGACAGTTCTGGACAGTTCTGCTAAGAGCAGGTAGAGAGCGTTAAAAACTAGTGTAGATCTGTCAATCTGCAGAAATAATAAATAGAGGCAGAGTTGCAATGCTTAAAAATAAAACCTAGGTCTTGGAGGTTTACACAGGCCACAAAAGCAAGTGGCTCAGACTTGATCAGGGCAGGAGATCGCCTACTCTGATACCATGTTAAACACACATATGGTGTATGAGAAGATAAAACACACAAATAGAAAGATAAGCATTCGTTGCATTTCTATTACTCATAGATGTACATTTATATTACATTACTGTGACTCTTGGATTCTGCATTCCAAGGTCACTTGGACTCCTTTGTGAATGTTCACCTTCCAAACATACCCCTTCGGATTAAGGGGAGGAATGTTGGACACCTAATCCTCTATGGGTACGTGTGGAAGGCGAACAGTCACAAAGGAGTCCAAGTGACCTTGGAATGCGGAATCCAAGAGTCACATTAATGTAATATAATGTATATCTATGAGTAATAGAAATGCAACGAATGCTTATCTTTCTATTTGTGTGTTTTATCTTCTCATACACCATGTGTGTGTTTAATAGGAATCTTGCCTTGTTTGGGTTGCTATAAAAGCTTCCCTACTCATATTCACGAGAGAGGACCAGGCCATGGGTAGGGTGACGTTGTTCTACTGCTGCTATTGCGCATTTTTCAAATACGCAACTAGCTCTCGGTATTGCTGTGCTGCAGCTCCCTTTGGTCTCTTTCCCTAAAAATTCTCAATTTCCTGGTTTGGATGAGATGGGATCTCTTTTTATTAGACTGCGTAACTAATTTTTGGAGCGCTTATGTAGCTTGGCTCAGCTCCAGTTTCTGTTGTAGGAAGTTGTTTCCTTCTCCCTATTAATTCATGATGTACTGTGTGTTTCCTGCCCTCGTTCTTCTCTACTCCACTTGATTTAAATTATTTTCTTTTTCATGCCCAGGTGGCGTGACTTTGCAGTTCTCCCTATTCATACTTTCAAGATGGTGGCCAAGCTAACTAGCCTCCTTCCTGCCCCTTAAACTCTAAGTCTACAAATTTAATTATTTCTGGCTACTATGGATGCATAGTGAGGGGTGAGAAGCTATACCTGAGTTTACCTATTGTTTTCGAGGCATCTGCAGGAGCTGGAATTCGGAGACAAGCCTCTTATAAGCTGCATTCTTCTTTATTTTCATGTTTTCTAAGTGAGAAACTTATTCAATGAGCATCTCTATGGGTGAGCTGCTGATATTTCCTTGATGTTCCTTTCCATTGTAGATGTTGTGTGGGGATGATTCAGATGCCATGGGTGGCACTCTTGTCTTTCCTGGGGTATTCTTCATGATCTCCTCCATTGTTTTTCTTGATGTTCAAGAACATATGTCTGCGCTGTAGAAATTCCCTGATGCCTGTAGCAGTTTTTGTTTTTCTTTCCTTGCTAATTTGTGCTCAGGAATGGAGGAATGTGGTTCATGGAGGTGATGGAGGAAGTTAAAAAAATGAATGGAGAGAATGATGGGATGAAGCGAAAAAAATATGAATGCTTCCCTGTGTTTCCAGAAACCATTAATAGCCTGTAAAACAGAAAACACAGAAAACATAGAGATGCAGATGTATTTTTTTGTTTTTTTTTTAAAGAAAGTGGGCTGCCTCCATGGAGGTTTTTAACCTACAAAATTTCCTTGGGCGCATTAGAGAGGTTTTCACCCATGGATATTTATTATTATTATTATTATTATTATTATTTTTGTCAGGAGATGTGGGAAATTATGGAGTTTCCCATCACATGCACCTCTCTAATGATTGAATTTATGAACTCTGCCTTTGACAAAGTATTTTTGTAAATTTTAAGTCTGTGACCATTGATAAGCAAGGGGATTCCTTCCTCATCTATGGTTCTGATTTGAAATGTGCCATTATCAAAACGTTTTTCCACTGTGTAAGGTCCCAACCATCTTGTCATCAGCTTTCCTTTGAAATCTTTAAACCGAGTAATTGCACGTGTAGAGATTCGCAGAAATATCGACTTGATTCAAGTCAAAATCTATATTGGATTTCCCAACTTGTTGTTAATAGAAGGTAGGGGTCAAGGAATTGAAAAATTAAGAAACAATGTACTAAATATGCTCGATTCTGTGGACTGAAAACTTCACATTGCTATAGAAAAAGTTGCGAAACCTTATAGAAAACCTAAATTCCACTGAGCTTGAACGAAATGCTGATAACCCAAGTAAACCAAAGTCATCGTTCTATAGTTATTCGGCTTCAACCTGGGGTCCTTCCATCCATAAGTTGAAGGTTTAGTCATGATGAAAAAATATCTTTAGATCCCCATAGATCTGGAATTTATCTAACCTTTAAAACATTCTGTGTCACTATCTTGGAACCAAAAATGTGTTTCTCTTTCATCATTTCAAACCCAGATTATGAGAAGGTATGTTATTCCTGGGCATTCATAGGGAAGGGTTTGAGCCTATCTAGAAATAGAGCTTTAGATGGATCTTTGATCCATGAAAAAGATCCTTCAACTATTTGAGTTGATAATGTAACGAATCACACTTTTACCACTAAACTATACCCGCAACGATCTGATTATAACATACGGATCGATCTTTATGAATCATACAACAACACCCAATATCCTTGTTGGAAGGTCTTTTCTTTGTTGTTTTTATCATGCCAGACCTTCCTTTTGCAGTTGAACTACCTCCATGTGAAGAATTTATTGCATTCTGAACTCATCCAATCCATTTAGTTGCAAAAACCTCTCTTTTTGGGCATTTGATAGATCTAGATTTAATTCAACTTCCATTCTTAAAGTATTGAACTCAAACTCAACTGAAAGTAGAGCCTTCTTACCATAGACTAGTTCATAGGGAGTGAATCCTATTGTTGTCTTCCAAGTAGTGTTGTAGGCCCAAGTAGCTTCCACCAATATGTCTGCAAAAACTTTTTTGCTGCTGCTCACAACCTTAGTGAGGATGCTCTCTAAAGCTTTATTAGTTACTTCTACTTGGACATTTGCTTGAGGGTGATAGGTAGTAGAAGTTCTATGTTGAATCTTGTGCTTCCTCAAAAGATTCTAAATGGGGTGAGAGGTGAATTGTGCTCCCTGATTAGTGATTGTTTCTCTGGAGTATCCAAACTTGTAAAACACATTCTCCCTCATAAATTGTGCTACTTTCGCCTCAATTTCTACCGTCACTGCTTTTGTTTCAGCCCACTTTGTTAGGTAATCAGTGCATAATATGATATACATCTTTTGTTTGGATGGTGGATCGATAGTTCCAACAAAGTCCATGACCCACTTGTCAAATGGCTCAAGAGCCACCTGAGGGTGCAAAGGCATCTCATCCCTTTGCATGGGTTTCCCCATCCATTGGCACTAATCACGTGCTGGTGTATCTTCTGGAATCTTGGTGAAGGGTAGGCCAATATTATCCTGCCTACAAAGCTTTGTAAGTAGTTCTATTTGCAACAAAGTGGCCTCCACATGCACTATCATGACATGCAGAGAGGATATCAAAAATGTCTTCCTCCCTCACACATCTCCTTAGGAATTGATCAGGGCATAGCTTGAAAAGGTTTCCCCCAATCCATGTGAAAGGGGCACTTTTTTTGATGATTATACTCCTCTCCCTGAATGAAATATTAGGAGGGAGTCTCCTAGAAACCAAGTAGTTGGCTATATCAACAAACCATGGTGAGAGTGCTAATATATAAAAGACGTGCTCATCTGGAAACTGGTCATCCACCATTCCTTCTTCTCCTACAGGGAGAGCTAACCTGAAAAAAAAATCTGCAACAACATTCTCCTTTCCAGGTTTAGCAATAATAGTCCAATCAAATTGTTTCAAAAGTAATAGCCATCTAATTATACTAGCATTCACATATGATTTGTTCATTAAATACTTGATGGTTGCATGGTCAGTGTGAACAAAGGTCTGATATCTAGTTACATAATGCCTAAATTTGTTCAGTGCATGGGAAATGGCTAACATCTCCTTCTCAGTAACAGTATAATTCAGTTCGGCCTTTGACAAATTCTTGTTGATGAAATAAATGGCATAAGGGATTTTGTCCTCTAATTGTCCTAATGTTTCCACTATAGCTTTGTCGGATGCATTAGTGTGGATGTGGAAAGGCAGAGTCCAATTTGGACCTCGGAGGATGGGGGTAGTATTCAACTATTCCTTAATGAGCTTGAAATCCTCTTGACAAGGACCGGACCAAATAAACTCAGAATCCTTGGCCAGTAACCCAAATAATGGTGAAGCCATCCTACTTAATTATTTGATGAACCTTCTATATTAACCCGCTAAGCCTAAGAAAATCCTGACATCTTTCTGCTTTTGAGGAGCAGGTACCCTTTTGATGATAGTGATCTTGTTCAGGTCTACCTATATTCCTACTTGGAATATGGAGTGTTCTAATACAACCCCTGCTTCCTTCAAGAACTCACACTTTTCTGGGCTCAAGGAGAGATGCATCTCAATGAACCTTCTTAGTAATTTACCGAAATTGGAGAGAGATTCCTAGAAGTCATCCCTGTATGGTGTGAAATCATCCATAGATTTCGACAGAGTCATGGGCTAACTTAGAAAAGATGCTCAGGACAACGCTTTGGAAGGTAGCTCAGGCATTGTACAACCCAAAGGGTAAGACTCTATAAGTGAAGGTACCCCAAGGGCAGGTGAAAGTAGTATTATCCTGGTCTTCAAGGCTTATTTGAATCTGATTGTACCCACTGAACCCATCTAAGAAGGAAAATAACTTCTTCCCTGTAATGTTCCTAAATTAGCTTCAGCTAATAGGAACATTAATTTTTCCTTGTTTATTTTTGCATTTCATAATTGATGAATAAATTGTAAAGGAGGACATGTAAAACTCCTAAAACAAAGAATAAATCAATGCCTATGTGAATAGAGACATATCTAGGCTATTTAAATAAACTCCCGCAAGTGTGAATGGGTCTAAATCACAAGAGTGGGCCATCTTTGACCAAGTCAAACAACGCAGTCTAGATGCATTGAACCTCTTTGAGGGACAATGCAGTTCTAGAAGGAGGGTCTAATGTGAAAAGGGTTAAGTGACTCAAGGAGGTTTAGGGTTTGGCAAGGCTCCTATATTATAAAAGGAAGAGGAGGGCAGCAAGGAGGGGTTGTTGAAGATCATTATTTCTGAAGGTCTGTTTGCTTAGACATCCCTTGTTGGGACTTCCTATTCAGGAATCCCACCTCCTTCCTGGAGTAGCTCTTGGAGGGGAATTGTGCTAAACTTGTCCACTATCAGGCTTGGGCCAAGCTTCACCTTACATTACAGCACTGCTCATGTTGAGGGTTGATTTTTCTTGTGAGCTACAGCAAGTGGAAGACTAGATCTACTTAGATCTAGATGATAACAGTGACTCTTCTCAGTGAGTGTGTCTTCTAACCTCTTGGAAGAGTTCATTTGATGATTTTACTTCATATCTACATATTGGCATCAGGAAAAATCATTCTCAGAAGCTACAACACTTTTCTTCTCCCTAAGACAACATTATTTGCAGATTTATAGCTGTAGGGTGTTTTGCTTGCTTTTTGGAGGAGAGATATTTGGTGTTGGGATTCTTCCTTTCACTGTGGTGATGCATGGATTGGCCATCCAATCCATGTTTGTTTCAGATATGATCTATTATGTACTTGTATTATTCAAAAATTATGAATCATTCCGCAGATCTGAAGTCTTAGATCTCAAATCTACTTCCAGTGCTTCATGTTTTGAGAAAAACCCCAAGGGGAATGTATAGATCAGCTTTTCTTGTACATGGATCTGTATTAGATCTATATTTTTATGTAAATATATGATATAGATCTGAATAATCAATAAAATATTTCTTCAGCCCTAAAAATAACGTTGTCATGGTTATGCAGTCTTTTAACATGGTTGTAGCACCTCTTTTCTGAGGATTTCTTCTGTATTATTTCATTATTCTTCTATAAAGTGTATGAGTTATGCCTCTGATATTGTTTTTCATTTTTCATACCTTATTCCATTCATACCCTTCAGAAAATCACGCTCACATGCTTCAGTAAATTTCTGCATACTTCTAGTCATGGGAAATCAGGGTTTTCTAGCCTAGTTAGGAAAGGAGGAATTGTTTAACATAGAAAAACTTATTTTTTTTGCTGAAATTTTACATGGGAGTCCCTAATAACACTAGCTATCAGATCCAACTGCTTTCCCATCTTATTTTTACATATATCTCTGAATACACTCGTTTTAGGGCCTAAACCCTCATTTTTCCCCACCTTTTTCCTTATAAAACGTTGTATAAGGTTTCTGATGCATTTTTTATTGAATTTTAAGTGATTTTTTATCTGTATATGACATATTTATGTAGCTCCACATTGTTAATAACTCAGATTATTCCCAATAGTGTAGTTGTTCCTAATTTGGAACATTACAATGGTATCAGAGCAAGATCTTTGGCTCAGCCTGTGGCTTCAAGACAAAGTGATTTACAGAAAGGAGAAAGGTTAGAATTATGAATAATATGGGTTTATTCTCATCAGATTTTAGATCTAAGAAGAACCTCTCCAAGGAGGTTGAACAAGAAGAAGAAAGGAGAAGCAGTGAAACTTCTAGAAAGTTTCAATACCAGAAAGATCTTCTGATCAGATCTACAAGATATATACATGAGGAACATTCTGAATCCTCATCTCAATGATATGTGCACTCATCCATATCACCAAATCTTCATTGTTCAGTCTATGTTTTCTTCATGAAGAGGAAGAAAGGAGGGGTGCCTAAGAAGGAGACTCTTAGAGAGTATTTGGAGGAGTATGAAGCTCAGTCCAAGGAGTTCAAAGATAACTTGAACTTCCAAGGATTCTGCAAGATCAAGGAGGGAAAAGTCACAAAGGAGGAGCAACATGGTAAGCGTAGATTCTATCTATCTATCTTTGATGGATCACCTAAATGTCCAGTCATGGTTTGGGTGAAGGAGCTGGATAACTTTGTGCAACAACATCAAGTTTCAGAGATTGAAGCCATCAAAGCAGCAGCACTAAATTTTGAAGGTAAAGCATATGCTTGGTCGTTTTTTGAGTCTTTTTCCTTGAATAATGCCAATACACCTACTTATGCAAGGTTTATTGCAAGATTGATAGAAAGGTTTGATGAAGCTCCATGTGTATCATCTTCTCTTGACACTATCAAACCACTTCAAACAAATCTTTTGCATGAGTTGGAAGGGTCTATGAATCCAACTCCATTTGTGAAGACCATGGAAGAAGGTGTAAGTTTTTTTGATGCCTTTCCAAGGGCAAGATCTCCATTGCGTGAAGGGTCCTCTTCTCAAGAGGAAAGCATGAAGGTTTCTTCTTCAAGAGATGACCAAGATCTAATGTCTCTCATTGATGATGGGAAAATTTCAGTTATTGATGAGGAGGAGAAGGCAGGAGATGATAACGCAGTAAAAAAAAAGGCACCTCAAGCACCTCATGAAGAAGAAGTTGGAGCACCTGCTCCAAGGGAAGAAACTCTTGCACTCTTGCAAGGAGTTCCCCAAGATCTCACACATAGAGCTCTTGGTACAACACATGAGCAACATGTACCATCATTTTAAAATGATGGGTTCTTGATGATAGAAGAAGGAAAAGAGGAGGAAGGGCATCACAAGAAGAAGAGCATGGATCCTTCTCTGTTTCAAAGCTTTAAAACAAAAATAAGGCAAGATGACTTATGCATTAAAGGTAGGGGAAAATCTGTCTACCTACATCCTCATTCTACTCTATGCCTTGACACCTCTTTGCAAGGAGGTATTCCACCAGGAGCACCTCTTTATAGGAGGAAATATAAAGTGTTCTCTTAAATATGTGCAGCATATACATACTTGTCTAAGGAGGTAGCCTTGGGAGAAGCTAGCACAGCGCAGAGAATCTCTCATGAATTCAAGAGAGAGATGAGCAGTTTCCTGAAAGGGACATTACTAACCCCCATTCAGAAATCTGCGTTGAGAAAGGAGAAATTGGAGATCTATGATGGAATGAGCATGAGGGCACATGGAAACTCCATATCTTTGGGGCAGCCCGTGATCTCTTCATTCAAAAGGAATATTTCTAAAGATAGCAAGGGGATCCTAACCCTCTTGTATACATGGGCCAAAAGGAGGAGGTTTTGGAAAACAAGGAATTTCCGAGGGGAAGTTGATTTCCATGTACTCCAATCTTGTCTTGAGAAAGATCAACTACAAATGGAGCAGCAAAGGGAAGATTAAGATGCTCCAACATGTGCTTTTGATATCAAGGATGTCAAATATGGGAGCCATGAGAAGACAGAAGCTACATTTCAAACCTCTATAGCACTGTCATTCTTGGAGAACTTGGATCCTTATTGGAATTCCCAACTCAAGATGGAATACTCCAAGGACCTTTTCACATGTGGGATTATTGATGGGGAAGTAGTGGATGAAATGTTCAAGGTGGTGGATGGAGTTATCTATTTCTATAATATTATTCTTTTGGTTAGTGACTCCAAACTCAAGGAGGGACTACTTGATGCCATATATGAAATCCTGCTTTCCAAACCCACTGGCTTTGTCAAAGCATATCATACTCTCTTGGGTGGATTAATATGGGAAGGTTTCAAAGAAGAGGTGCACTCTCACATGAAGATGTGCATGGATTACTTGGTAGAGGAGGAGGAGCATAGCTCTTGGGAAGAGCCATCATTCACATCTCCTTATCCATTGAGTGTGAGAGGGAACTCATCCATGAGTTACCCCACTAATGTAAAACAAGTATATAGAGAGGCTTTTCCTTTTGAGCATTATCATGTATCTCCTATATGCTTATATTTTTCTAACAGTCATTTGCAAAATATAGCTCCAAAAGGGGGCACTATTTATGATGGGTTTCATGGGCTACTCAAGGCCATGAACCATGTTGATGCAGGTCATTCCTTGGAGGGTCTTGGAAAGCTATTCCATTCTTCATGGTGTGATTTTTTTACACCAATTATGATGCATTTCCTCCAAGCATTTAGAAGAGATGATGCAACAAACAAGTGTTGGGGAAGGCACTTGTCACATCCTATTATATGGCAGTTAAGGATAAAACTGCGCTGGTTGCACATGAGGGAACATATTCCTTCTCATTTATCATACATGGCAGCTAGCATGATCCTAATCATGATCCCACAAGTTGAAGATGTCCTTATCTTTGTTGGGGGCATAGTTGGAGGAGAGGCACACTTGTTGAATGTGCCCTTGGGGAAAGGAGTTCCCCATTCTTTTTTCATTTCATGCTTCAATGGGAGCATGAGATTTTATATGGCCACTATGATAGATCACTTGTCTCTTTGTAAAGTGAGCCATATGTTTGTTGGTAACATGCCTCTCATATGAATTAGGGAGGATTTTTTCTATGGATTTCCAAGATGGGAGGTAGTCCACTTCATTTGGATGATAGCATGTAGATGGGAGACTATCATGAATCATAAAAATCCCCATGATTTTCATCACTTCTATCTTGAGGAAGCCATGGATCAGCAAGAAGGTTTCCACAACAACCTTCCATTTCTTCATGATGAGAGCCCTTGGGTTTATTCACCAAAGGCCAACTTGCATATTGAGGGAGGACCATTGGAAGACAGAGCTATTGCAGAAGATTCAAAGCAATGGTGGAGACTAACAGATGAGGAGACCACAAGAGAAGAAGGGGAAGTTTTGAAGCACCCTTGCAGTTGCTTGAGGACAAGCAAAATTTGGGAGGGTGAGACTGTAATTTTCCTAAATTAGCTTCAACTAATAGGAACATTAATTTTGCCTTGTTTATTTTTTCATTTCATAACTGATGAATAAATTGTAAAGGAGGACATGTAAAACTCATAAAACCAAGAATAAATCAATGCCTATGTGAAAAGAGACATATCTAGGCTATTTAAATAAACTCCTGCAAGTGTGAATGGGTCTAAATCACAAGAGTGGGCCATCCTTGACAAAGTCAAACAGCGCAGTCTAGATGCATTGAACCTCTTTGAGGGACAGCGCAGTTCTAGGAGGGTCTAATGTGAAAAGGGTTAAGTGACTCAAGGTGGTTTAGAATTTGCCAAGGCTCCTATCTTATAAAAGGAAGAGGAGGGCAGCAAGGAGAGGTTGTTCAAGATCATTATTTTTGAAGCTCTGTCTGCTTAGACATCCTTTGTTGGGACTTCCTGTTCAAGAATCCCACCTCCTTCCTTGAGTAGCTCTTGGAGGGGAATTGTGCTAAACTTTTCCACTATAAGGCTTGGGCCAAGCTTCACCTTACATTACAGTGTTGCTCATGTTGAGGTTTGAGCTTTCTTGTGAGCTGCAGTAAGTGGAAGACTAGATCTGCTTGGATCTAGATGATAGCAGTGTCTCTTCTCAGTGAGTGTGTCTTTTAACCTCATGGAAGAGTTCATTTTCTGATTGTACTTTATATCTACGTCTTGGAATCAAGCCAAATCATTCTCAGAAGCTACAGCACTATTCTTCTCCCTAAGACAACGTTATTTTCGGATCTACAGCTGCAAGATGTTTTGCTTGCTTTTTGGAGGAGAGATCTCTGGTGTTGGGATTCTCCCTTTCACTGTGGTGATCCATGGATAGGCCATCCAATCCATGTTTGTTTCAGACATAATATGTTATTTACTTGTATTATTCAGAAATTCTGAATCATTCTGTAGATCTGAAGTCTTAGATCTCATATCTACTTCCAGTGCTTCATGTTTTGAGCAAAACCCCAAGGGGAATGTATATATCAGCTTTTCTCGTACATGGATCTGTATTAGATATATATTTTTATATATAGATCTGATCTAGTTATGAAGAATCAATAAACTACTGCTTCAGCCCTAAAAATAACTCTGTCATGGTTATGCAGTCTTTTAACATGGTTGTAGCACCTCTTTTCTGAGGATTTCTTCTGTATTCTTTCATTCTTCTTCTGTAAAGTGTATGAGTTATGCCTCTGATATTACTTGTCAATTTTCAGACCTTATTCCACTCATACCCTTCAGAAAATCACGCTCACATGCTTCAGTAAATTTCTGCGTACTTCTAGTCATGGGAAATCAGGGTTTTCTAGCCTAGTTAGGAAAGGAGGAACTGTTTAACATAGAAAAACTTTTTTTTTCTTGATGAAATTAAACATGGGAGTCCCTCATAACCCAAGATATCATATCCAACCACTTTCCCATCTTATATTTACGCATATCTCTAAATACACTCGTTTTAGGGCCTAAATCCTCACTTTTACCCACCTTTTGCCTTATAAAACGCTGTATAAGGTTGCTGCTGCATTTTTTATTGAAGGTTAAGTGATTTTGTATCTTTATATGACATATTTCTATAGCTACACATTGGTAATAACTCATAGTATTCCCAATAGTGTAGTTGTTCCTAATTTGGAACATTATATTCCTAGCAAAGCCATCCAGGACATGGTCTATAAAGGGTAAAGGGAAATGACATTTCTTGGTGGATTTGTTAAGTTCTCGATAATCAGCACAAATTTTCCACTTCCCATTCTTCTTTGGGACTAAGAAAAGAGGATATATCCACTCACTGTCGGATATAGGATATATGAACCCTACATCCAATAGTTTTTGCACCTCTTCTGTGACTATGTCCTTCAGAGCCGGGTTCATCCTTATTTGGGGTTGTCTCATGGGATTGCTTCCTTATTTGATTTAAATATTATGTTTCCACACTGAAGGATGCACCCCTTTCATGTCTTTGTAATCCCAAGAAAATGCATCTAGATTCTCTTTCAAAAGCTGGCACAGTGGCTTCTCTTCTTCATTCGAGAGGTTTGGGTTGATTTTCAAAGACCTGGATGGGACGAAATCAATAGCCTTGGTGGATTCATAGGTTGAATCAACTGAGTGCACTTCTATCCAAGGTTGGCTTTCAGACTCTTTAACTAAGGTTTCGAGAGGAATGTTAGTGGAGGACTGGTTTTGAATGGCATGGTCGATGAGTTCATATTCTTAAAGAGAGAATCCATACAGGTGAAAATAGATTTTAGAAGAGAGGAATAACCTGTTTCTGAGTTTTTTTTATATTAACCCAACGTTTTGGACTTCCCAAGTGAGTCCATCATCAGGGGTAGACACCAAATGTATTTTGAAAAGTTGAGAGGAATAGGGAAAATGAGAAGAATAAATAGTGTGTTCATATTCATCAAGTTTCCCCCCTCTAAGAATAGTATCTATGGTACACATAGGGGCAGTTTTATATAACTCATCTTCTTCATCCTCCAACCATATAGGGATATCATGATCAATGGAAGGTTGAGCTGGAGGATATAACACTAAGTTTTTAGATAAAGGCCCATCTTTTATAGTCATGTTTCTGGCCCGACAGCTAATATAAGCATCTGCAGTGGCTAACCAAGGTCTCCCTAAGATGATGGGATAAAAATTGAACTTGGTTTTTGGTTGCAGGACTAGGAAATATATATGATACTCCCAAGAGTCAATGGTAACCATAACATCCTCAACAATTCCTTCTGGAGTTGCTGTGGATCGATCTGCAATTTGCGGAATTGTTGTGGTTTTCCTTAAAGTTCCTTGGAGATTAAGTTTCAACATAGTTTACTTGGTCATGAAATTGATGGAATCCCCTAGATCAATCAGAGTGTTGGGGACTATGACACCATTTACATGCACATAAACAACTAGACTACCAGGGATCCAGGTACTTTGGAAATATCACCCTTCCCAACATTAGGTCAGACAATTGTCATACCACATTGATGGTGGGGGTATATTTCTTCCTTCTCCCAGGTTTCTTGAAGCGCTTTTCTTTGATGATCCTATTGTAGATAGGGACATCCTTAATGGCCTGGAGAAGTGGTACCTTTACACATAAATTTTCCAATTCTCCCAGGAGTTCAGTCTCCTTAGGGGTGTGTTGACTAGGGTGGATCAAACGCTCAGGAAAAGGAGGTTGTTGGATCTGAGTGTTACCTTCTTCCTTTTCCTCGTCAACCTCTACAGGTGGAGATGGAGGATGGTTGTCTGGGATTACTCTTCCCGAACTAAGATTAACCTCTTGTATCTCCACAACATAAGCTAGATAGGATGTTTTTCCACTGGGATCCTTTTGTGCCTGTCTGTTGTTTGGGTTCGGATTAGGCTGTGCAGGTATAGGTAGCCTAGGTAGAGCAGCATGAGTATGCTGAGGTTGAGGTTGGGGTGGATGAATTAGAGCAGGTGGTTGATTTTTTTGAGGCCTCCACATTTGGGATATATTGTTCCACTAAGTTTATTATGGAACATATTGCTGGAATGGTTGGTTTATTGGCTGAGGATGATATGAAGGGTTGTAAGGCCAAATATGAGGTGTAGAACAGGATGGAGGAGTGAGGGTCTATGAAGGTTGCATGGGTGCACCCTAATTGTTGGGATATTAAGATTAAGGTGCACTTTGCATACCTTGTTGATATTGCCGAGGGCCTTGAGGCCTTCTTTTGTTGATAAAACCGAGTTTCTCTGGCATTGCTTCCCCACCTTGATATACATCCTTAAGTCTAGGTAAGGAGGGACACTTTTCTGTTGCATGATTCTCCTCACAGACTAAGAAAACCTCTATGACATTCACTTGACATTCATTTCTTGAGTGCTTCCTGGTACATCTAGGAAAAAACATGGCTAGGGCTCTCTCTGCTTCCTCTTGCTTCCTTTTGACCTGCATTGTGTCCATTTTCAAAGCAAAGGTGTGCAAAATTTCACTCTTGAAGTCCTCTAGCATGTTTCCAATCTCATGTTCTATTAAGGTGGAAGAGGAAGGGGTATTGGATGTACTTTGAATAGCTCTGCCCTTCTTCCTAAACACCTTAGAATGGTTCTGGAAGACAATTTTAATTACTTCATAGGGTTGTTGGTAGATATCTCCTCCTGATAGTGTATTCAAGGTTTCTATCATCTCTTCATTGATCCCTCGAAGAAGTACAAGTTTAAGTGATGCAGGATCAAGAGTGCAGTTGGCTCTCTTGTAGTTTAATTGAAACCTCTCTTCATAGTCCTCTAGGGATTCATCAGGTCCTAGACTCATCCTAAATATTTCATCCTTAGTTTCCTTGGACCTACAATAGTCTCTGTACTTCTTGTTGAATATCTCTTCCATCTGTGCCCAGGTAGTGATGTTGTCCCCAGGCAGACCCATGAACCAGCACAAGGCTTCATCCTTAAGGGTGGATGGGAATAGCTTAAACTTATGATCATCAAAGGTGTAGTCATAAGTCCTACAAACAACAAAAAATTCAAACATGAATGTGTCAGGGTCCTTAGAGGTGAATCCATGAAAGTGTGGGAGAGCTGAGGGACTAATGTTTTTCATCTTATTTTCCCATCTGCCTCTCTTATGGGAAAGGCTCTTGGTTAAGACAGGTGAAGCAGGTCCCTCAGTTGAAACAAGGTCTTCTTCTTCTTCCCCAATAGAATCCTCAAAGTATTTAGAAGGCTCTCCTATAGGGGGTGTTAGCAACCTATAATATAGGGGTCATAATTTTGACTTGAATATTGGTAATTTTGTAAATGTACATACTTTGCCTTCTGCAAGTTGTATTCACATATTTTGTAAAAAATAAAAATAAAAAATTTAAAAAAAAAAGGTGAAAAATCAAAAAGAGGGTAAAAAGTCCTAAAAGAATAATCAAAGGACTTAGAAAAAATAAAAGACCCTAAAAGAAAAAATGAATAAAAGATGAAAGTGTGCAAGCATAAGTGCCACTACTCTTTACTTTTTTACTATGGCAGAGTGTCAATAAATTCCATAGTCCACGATGGGTTAAACAAATTAATATTAACTTATCATTTTTCAATTTCACTTGTTGTAGATAGAGAATAATGAGTTGTCATACAGTTTAATCATGACAATTCAGTAGTTAGGTAGAGAAATAAAGTGAATCCAACAGTTTAATCTGTATTCATGGATGAAATAAGTGTAGAATTAGATAGTTTTACTTGCTCTCAGAAAGAGTTAATGTTGTGAAGGTTGCTAGCTTAAATGCACCTCGTTACAAAAGAAGAAAAAATGTTAGTATGGTAAGATGGGTAGGTAGAAGAAGGTGAAAAGTATCAATGTAAATATCATTCATCATGGGCTACAAAATAACTAACTTCCCCTTCCCATAGTCATGAAACATTCTAAACTATCAGTCAGAAAGGCTCAAGGCATTTCCTTTACTTTTGTTGGGACCGGACCCAAGGATCTATGACTGATCAGTTAAAAGTGTGAAATGTCTATATTAATCCTTTAATCACATCATTTACCATACATGCACTCATTCCCTTGAAAAATTCTAAGTAAAACTTCATTTTTACTTAAAGATGCTCTAATCCTCATTTGACTAACCTCCCACATCATTTCAAAGCATAAAGCCCTCAAAATCACGTTTTATCCTAAGTCAAAGTGATGAAGTTATTATAATGCAATTTTCTTTTAATCTTCACTTTCTTGGTTATATTAGTGTGTTTTGAGTATACATTGTCCCCTTGTCATATTAACATTAATTTTATGTATTAATTCCCTATATAATTAACCTTCTCCTATTATATAACTCCTTTTATAAATAAATCTCAAAAACCCACTTATTATAACTTAAGCCAAAGTATTTTATTCCCACATGTTTAAATTAAACCCCCCTTATAACCCCTTTGGCTAAAAGTTTATCATTATATTTAATCCCGCCCCTATGGTAATTAAATCTTTTCGATTTTATTAAACCATATAATAAAATATGAAGAAAAAAAACTTAAAACATGTATTATGTGTGTTTTAAACAAATCTTGCCTGAAGTTTTGTTAAAACTAAACTTTAATAAAAAACAAACCTTTCCCCTATATATTCCAGCTCCAAGTCCCTTAACCTAAGGTCAAGACCTTAATCTTACCTTTCCCCCCATACATTATACTGCATACCCCAATTCTTAACCTTGGTTAAATCCCTGCTTTAATCTTTTCTCGATCCCTTTTTTCATTCGGAAAAGGTCTTTTTGTATATAAATTTCCAAATCCCTTTACTCTATCGGGTTGAATTTTGACCCTCCGATCCCCAATTCCCCTTTAATCCAACAGCTCTAAACGAACGCGATCAAAAGCTCCCTATACCTTACCTTTTCCCATCACGTTAGTTATCAACCGTTCGATCTTCACTTACCTTCAAGATCTAACGATCCTTATTTAACCCGATATTCCCCACCTCCCGCTCTCATCATCGTCCATCGTGCTCAATATATACCGTCGATCTTCCACTCATTTGATCGAAGGCCAATAAAAAATCTCCCAGACCCACTGATTATCCCCACACTTTCCCTTTTAATCTGGACCGTTCGCTCCCAAAGGCCCGATCCAACATTGATTATTCATTTTTGCGCTCCAAACATAAACGTTCAATGTTTCGGCAAAGCCTCGCGAAATGGGTGGTTTTTCCAAACCACCCCGCACTTACGTGTTGCCACCACGTTGTATCGCGTTCAAAATGCATTATACCATTTACCACCCTTCACCAATGCGAATACCATTGGCAGTATTCCCTAAAACCAACCCGCTTAACCCGAGTTTAATGTTATTTAACTATGGTTTTACCATCGGTTCAATACATTAAAACTTAAAGTTTTATCCAAATTTTTCACTATTTTCCTTTTAAACTGGTGAAAGCGTCCATAAACCTTTTTTCCTCGGATTTGCACCATTAAACCTTAAGAAACCACGCAGAGCCTTTTTCGACTTACCAGTGCCATTTTTCAATGCCCATTGGCCTGAATTTCAATTACAAAGTGCTACATTGTCCTCTAAGAAGCCATTTTCGAAGAATTGAAGACTACGCACCTCTGCGAACATCTTCAACCGAATTTCACTGGTTTTTCAGGTATTTTTCTTCGAGCTCGCCCTCTAAGACTTCAAAATTTCGGTTACTTTCAAAATAATTGCCAAAATTGTACAATTAAACTGCATAAAAGTGTCCATTTTATAGGGGAAACTCTGTCAATATTTCCCTGGAATATCTAATTTCCCTTTCTCAAAGTTTTTCCCAAACCCTGGTCTATTTCACTATTGAAATCAATCCTAATATACATTATGAGCTTTAAAACCCTTGCATTACTCAAAACCCTGCTCAGAAACCCCATTTTTCAGTAGAAATTCACCAAGAAACCCCTGTTTCTCGTAAAAGAACTTAGAAAATGGTTTAAGCTTGCTTTGTTCAGATTAAAAATGACAAAGAAACAGGTAACCCCCAAGAATGGAGGCCCAAAGTCTCAAAATAAGCCTTTTGCAAAAATCCCTCAGCTTAAGTCCTTCAAAATCGACAAGCCAACTCCTACACTCATGGTCGATTCTACAGAAGTGGTCAGACCAGTCCAGCCTCTAGTCATTTCCCCAGAGAATAGCCCTTTAGTTGATCTGGACTATAGAATACTAGACCCTAATGTATAATTTAACCTGCTTGATGTCTATAATTGGTGCTATGGGAAATCAGTAGAAAAGGGTGACAAAGATATTCCAATTTGGGAATCCAATCTGCCTAGATATATTGTCCCTCTCACTCATTCAGTTCCTAACTTTATCAGATTATGCCAAGCCTATTATATGTCAGAACAATGATGCATTGTACACAAAGAAAAATAGATCATGTTTTACATCACTGAAGAGTCAATAAATTCCATGCTGCAAATGAATCATGACCCCAATTCTGCTTCCCTATCAATAGAATGTTTAACCCAACTATATCTTGACTTGGATTTCAAAACCAGATTCAAAATATACCAATTTTTTTTTCCAAACCAAGTTGATATTCCTAAGTTAAATCCTCCTTTTGACACCTTTGATTTCCCAGATGAGACTAGACAGATTGTCTCAATGCTCTCCTTCATACTAGGATACACCAGTGATGAATTCACTGATGTGGCTATCCTAGGTTTTCTGTCAACTCTAAACCCTGGTCAATCACCATCCATTCTGTTCAATTTTGCTAGATTCATTGCTGAAAGTATGCATTATCAGTTATCTAGATTATCAAAAGAAGGAGTCTTCAGATACTCCTCTTATCTACTCCAACTCTTCTTATATTATCAAACAGATAAGTTTCCCATTGAATGTCAGAAAGTGGATGCAGAAGGAAAAGTTCTGTCAGTAGTATTTTGGTCATCTATTCTAAGAAAATGGAACAGAGAGTATAGTTTTTCAGATTTCAATGACTCATTTATAGCTCCTGCTATGTATCCTTTGGAAAAATAGGAGATCCCCAGGATCAATGATGAAACAAGAAGAATTCTACAGCTATCAGAGAGTTATAAAACTGGCGATTGGTATTTATATAAAAATCACACAGAAATCAGAGTGTATGGCTCATCCCTGACCCCATATAAATTACCGAGATTTGTTTCTACAAGAATATTTGCTTTGGAATATCTGAGACAGCTATTGAATGTAGATGAAATCAACTTCATAGCTTCCAGGAAAAAGACCCAATTTAAGCTGAAGAATCAAATTGGGTCATTCATTGTGAATAACATAGAAGCTGCCAATGAAATAAATATCAAACTTAAAGAGTACAAGTTCCCATGTAGTTTTATATGGAATTATGACCCACAAGGTATTTTGAGTACAATAAGGGTAAAATGCAAGTTGCATGTTTACTTGCATGATCCTAAGCCCCATATTGAAAGATATGCTAATAAAATTGAATGGGATCCAAACACCCTATTTGATGATGATTCACAGGTAGTAAAAGTAATACAGGTAGACGATGGCAAAGGCAAACAGATTGAACAGACACAAGTGGCTTCCACAAGCCAAGAGACTGATAATGTACATAAAAGAGACAGGGAAGGAGACAGTTTCATAGCTGAGACTATTGAGGACAAAAAATTTGGAATTCCTTATAGTAAGAGAAGTAAGATAACATAAGAAGAAAGGGATAAGGCTGTAAATATTGAAAATAATGAAACAGATGATGAAACTACAAGAATAGTCACCAAAACATTAAAAGAGCTTCAAAATGTAAAAATTGGAACACAACAAAAAGATACAGTCACGAAGGAAAACCAAGCTACTGTTGATTTTCTCCTTCTTCTAAGAAAACTGACAATGCAGAGTCAGAGATTCAGATCAGATTCAGACAGATTAAAGAGAAGAATGAAGAGATTAAAAATCAAGCATATTCTAGATTTCTTAAGGAAAAGCCTGAAACAAAGACAGGTTTCTTTCAGCATTTGATTATTCATCTAATAAATTGGTAATGTCATTCTTAAAGCCTACAATGGCTGAGCCAAAATCAGTGGCAGATTATTCCAAAACAGATTTTGAAGTGGATGCAGATGCCATTCATGAATTGGATCAAATTGAATTTCATAGGAGCAATACTGAAATGCTATATTCCAAAATTGTTAGTAAGACTATGAAATCAATTAGGCTTGAGAAAACAATGCTCAACCTCCAGAATCAAATGAAATTGGACAAGGCCTCACTATATGCTAATAATTTGAGGATCAAAGGACTAGAAGATTTGGTAATTGAAGCAGGAGCTGATCCTGCTAATATGGAGATTTCAAAAACTTTGATTAAATAGAAAAATGAGGATATAGCTGCCCTAAGAAAGCAGCTAAAGTTGCCCCAAAATGAAAATCCGCAAGCAAAGGATATTCTTCAACAGAACACTGAAATTGATGAACTCAAACAACTTGTTCATGAGATGACTGCACAAATAAAATAAATGGAAAGCCAATTGGAATCTTCCATAAGGGAAAATGGAGTCCTAAAGAAAACTCAACAGGTTCACATTCCTACAGTAATTCCTACTGTAAGTACTACTATTCCATCCACATTAGCTGAACACTTAGCGCCACAGGGAGTAATGGCCACTGCAGTGCCAATTACTTCTCAGGAAATATCTGCCTCTTCTTCTTCCTCCTCACAGATGAGCACACTACAAGACCAAGCAGCCGTGATCAAAGCCATGGAGGACATATCTATGAAAGATAAATAAATTCTTAGTTTGAAAGGCATTATCAAAAATCTAGAAAGTTCCAAAAATGATGCCTTGATTACGTCTAGAGGACATGAGCAAAGGGCCGATCGACTACAAGAATAGGTAAAGATTCTGCAAGCACAAGTAAACCTTACAGATCAAGTGGCCTATATAAAAAATCATTTATGGACCAAAATTATTGAAGGCATTCATTCTCAATGGCCTTCAATTTGGATAATTTATGAACAGAGAGTGTTACTTCAAGTTGCTAGTGCAGAGATTGACAAGACTAAGAGGGAAATTGACAATAAACCAGCCCAAGCAATCCAACTCATAGATTTTTTTAACAGTAAAAACAGGGAAGAGTTGGAAGAATTGAAAATTGTTGATAGGACAGAAACCATTCTTCAAATCAAAAAGGTCTTGAACAAAAGAAACATAATGAGTAACCTAGAAGACATGTGTAAAGACATGAATGTATCCATCTCAAGATTTTGTAACCAAATACGAAACATTATCAGAAGTAGGTTTTCCTGACATTCATGCATTGAATGATAAACTGATGCCTGAGAAAGATTATGATATAAAAATAAGAAATCATGCAAAAGAACAAGCCAAACAGCCTCTGCCACAGGGATCACCAACTGGCAAAATACTTCTTCAGTATTTTGAAAATATGTTCTTTTTAGATAATGAGATCCAACATATGTTCACTATAAAGCCTAATTTTTCCAAGTATACAGAGGCAGATGAAAGTTACAGAAAATTGAAGACTATGAAGATCCCCTCTGTAGAAAAATGGCAAGAATTCACAGATATGCTGTGAATTTGATGGATAAAAAACAGGAAAATCACCTGGAAATTCATATTTTACTGTTACCTCAAAGGTAAAAAATACAGAGTTAGAGTGTATTAGTAGGTAAAAGAGTATCAGTGAAAATAAAGTTACTGTTGGTTACTTTTTAAATACCACAGTAAAACAGCTTAGATCAGATGAATAAATAGTATCAGTGTTTAAAGATAAAGGAAAGAAAATAATTCAACCACTTTCCACGATAAGATGCACCTAATGCCAGCAGTACTCACAGCACATCAAAAATCCATTCCAATTAGAATAATCAGTTATATTTTTTCTTGTAAAAAGGTAACAGCTTGAAAACTGTTTTGCAGCTGTCCCCCTTATTATGCTTTCTTTCCTATTTTTTATTAAAACATTATCTCAATTTCTGAGATATTTTGTAAACAACTTTTTGTATAAATACTTCACAATTCAAAGTATGCATTGTGAATAAAAATTTCTCAAGACAACTATAGTCTTATTTGTTGGTTATATTGAAGTTGGTGAGTCAATTAGCGAAAGCAGCAGAATGGAAAGAGATCAGAGACATCATAGCTAAGGATTCTCGTGGTGACAAGATAAGTCTCGTTCTTTCCTAGTTTTCAGTGTATTTCTTTAAAGCTTACATTCATTCATATTATGTGTTTCTAGTCTATATTGATACTCTAAGGAAAAATTAAACAGGATTAGTGATAATAAGCTCCCTGTTTTGAAACTTGTTGGCATTTTAATGTTTTCTACTTGATAACCAGACCATAGAATTCTTAATTTCTCTAAGTCCCAGTTAAATTCCCTTCTTCAATCTTCTTATCTGTAGCTTAAGGATTCTTAAGTTCCCTTTTGCTCAGATTCCACCCACTCCATCAAATCAAGCCTATACAAATCCTTAGAAGGTCACCTATCTTCCCCTCAGCACATTTGCATCTCTGAGCCTTATTTCTTAGTTCTGCTTGCCTAGAGAGTTGACTCAATTTCCCAATATTCTGGTAGATCCTTCTGGTTTACCTTGAAATATCTTTATTCCCAACAATCTTTTAAAATCAAACCCAATTGAAAAATCATAGCTAGCCTAATATCTGATACTAAAACAAAGCTAAATCATACGGAGAGATCCCTCTCTGGAGTTCAAGAAGGCTAGATCTTGAATTCCCAAAGCGGTTCTTGGTTACCCCTGGTATTCTTAACTACAAAAATCCCCATCCCACAACCTGAGAATTACTAGGGTGATAATAGGGGGTTCAATCTCACTGCCACTGAAGAAGAGTGAAGGGTGGCTAGGAGGTGATGTTGGGGTTTTGGGTAAGGTTTGTCTTTGGGTATTCCTACTCCTATGAGGCATGAAAGTCAGATATTTGTGGATTTTTTCAATATTTTTGAAATGACAGGAAAATAAAGGAAAGCATAAAAGAATGCTAAAACAAAATCAAAATATCTACTAGAAACCTCCCCAGAAACGATGCCAAAAAGTGTTGAGCCTTCTTATTGCACCAAGATTGTTGCAACTCCCAGGGGCTGCCCTACTTTACTTTATCAACCCGGGGTTCGTACAAACTTGAAGGTGACAGTGCTATATACACAGTAGATGAAATATGTTCATGTCATCTTCTTATGCTTTAGGAAAGGGTGTTATTTCTTAAACTATGATAAGAACTGGAAATTAAATTGCTGGAAGGAAATGACAAAAAGGAAAACTGAATTACTGAAAAGAAATGACAGGAATGAAACTAATTTAATTTTTAGAAAAGGAAATGACTAAAAGGAAACTAAACTATATTGCTGAAATGAAATGGAAAAAGGAACCTAATTCTAAACCACACTTAACTTGGCCAATCGGCTAAACAAAACCTACTTATCTTATGCTCTATCTACCATGCTTCTATCCATGCAACCAAACTATCCATGACTTAATTTTGATAGAGAAAATGTTGATTTTCAATTTGGAGAAGAAAATGGGTAAAAGGTGCTAATGGAGGGCTTAACACATGAAATGGACTTAGAAATGGAAATTGGGGATTTGAACTTTATTATAGTGAAAAAATGGCTTTGGAGGGGAATAATTTGAAAAGTGTGATGGTGGAGATGTGATGGAGCAAAAGTCGCGAAGTGCGAAGTGCGATGGGTTAACAGCTGCAACGTGCGAAATGTGAAATGCGAACAGGAAAGAGTTGTGATGTGTGAAATGCGCAGAGTGACATGGCGGTGGGACCGACGGTGGAGCGTGATCACAATTTCACAATATGCAGGTGGAAGTGGTAAGTCTAAAAGAAAAAAATGAAAATGTGCGAAGTACGATTTCGATGGGTGACGTGGCAGTGGGACTGGTGGCGGAGCGCGATCGCAATATCGCAATTGGAAAATGGGAGTGATAAGTGTTAACGGAAGGAACTAAACATTGTGATTTGCGATTTGCGATGTACTATACCAGGAAGTTCAAGGAGTAAGGGCGGAAGGTCGAATTCCGATGGTTTTCAAGCATTTTGCGTTAGAAAGGGTAAAGAAACCGTGAATGATAAGTCTTGAAGGGAAGAGGAAAATGGTGCGACTTGTGATTGTGATGGGTGATGTGGTGGTGGGACCGGCAGCGGAGCATGATTGCAATATCACAATCGGCAGATGGGAGCGGTAAGTGTTAAAAGGAACCGAATGAAAACTGTGATCTGCGATGAGCGGAGTACGGTAGCGAGGATTTCAAGGAGGAAAGGTGGAGGTCAACTTTGATGGTTTTTCCAGCATTTTTGTGTTAAAACGAGTAAGGCAACTGTTATAGCATCATTTTTCACCCTCATGTGATTCATGATTGTCTCTATGGCCTTGGGCACCCATTCCCACAGACTTGAATAAAATTCATAAAAAACAGTGTTAAAAATCCCATACGCGGGTATGCCCAGACTTTTCCGCGTGTATACGCGAGTCCACATGTACTTTTCCGCGTATTCCATTAAAATCATTAAAAAATATATAAAAATTCCCTATTTTCGGGCTGGGTTGATGGTTACTCCAGTAGTTCAACCACCCCAGCACGTGGCCAACTGTTTCCAACTGATTGAAACTACTTTGAGGGAGTATAAAAGCCCCTCATGTGCATGGCCTAAGGAAGAGAGAAATTTATAGACATTATACTCTGTTGGAATCCCTAATTCAAGTCGGATTTCCCGTGCCTCCTGCATTTTCCCAGATTTATACCGGAAACCCTTGTTTCCTGGAGATGTTCATCAGTTTATATGCCATCTCGAGTGCACAAGTCTTGAAAGTATCTTAGCGAGGCAAAGGCGGGACGGATCCGGATGACGGTCTGTTCGAAGATCGTGGAAGAATTCAGGTGATCTCTCCACTTTTTATTTCTGTACATGCTGTTCGCAATAATGAAGAACCATCTTGTTCCTGAACTTATGTGTTAATATCTATTTGCATATGTGAAAAGATTGATTATTAAGCATTTATTATTGTTTATATAATATTTCACATGGATTACACTAACATTTAGGAGAAATATATGTTGTACAACTAGGTTTCCGTGCATGTTCTTTCTTGTTTTCCAGGTTGAAGAGGAAGAAGGGTTGTTGGGGGTTTGGACCCCACGGGATCTACATCGAACGTAGGACTACGGGTGAGTTCTACTATCATTGTTATCTAGTTTTTAGCATTTAAGTGTGGTTGTGTGTGAGTCCTTCTGAATAGCATGCCCTGATCTGTGGAGGTTTTGACCCAACAAACCTCTAGGGTGTTTTTCCCCGAAATAGAACTGGCGACTCCACTGGGGATCACATTCTTGTGATTCCCCTGTTGGGTGGTTTCAGCTGTTTGAAAGGTTTCCAACAGTTTTAACTATTATTTCCAGTCCAGTTAACTTTTTCTCAGTCAGACTGAAGACCTGGTTCTTTATCCAGGCTTGATCTTTTTTATTTTTCATTATTTACCTTTTCATACGCGAGTTTGTCTATACACAGACACGTATACACGTATTTTTCTTCAAAGGGAGTCGCATATACGCGGGTTTCCTTTGACACAGTCACGTATGCACGCTTGTTTCAAAACTGTCAAGTAGCGTATGCCTGGGTAGACTTTGAAATTTTTTTATTTCTTGACTTTTTAGTCTTGTCTGCCTGTGGAGACCTATTCCTGTAGTGTCTTTATATCCTCTGGATTGTGTTGAAAGTAGTCATTGGTCTTTTTTCTCTCTTGTTTCGTTGAAGACTAGCTTATCTGGCAAATCTTGTTTTTAGTGCTTGCATTTCTGGTTCGAGTACCAAGATCTCTTTCTGGAGATTCTTGGTTGTTCTGCTTTATCAGAGCTTTTGCTCATATACTCTTTCCTCATTTTATGTTTTGCTTTGCGCTTGGAATTTTTCCTGCTTTAGGTTAGTTTTATTGAGTTCAGTTGACTAGGTCTTGTTGCAATTTTTGAAGAGTCTTTGTTGGTTCTTTGAAGTTTTTGTTTGCTGCAAGGTTGTACTATTCTTCTAGGCTGAGTTACTGAGTTTCTTGTCTTCTTTTGCTCATATAAATCTTGCTACTAAAGTGGCACTATAATATTTGCAGCATTTTTGAAGTTTTGTGTGAAATTCAGAGTTGTTTGGCTTGGGATTTGATAGTTTTCTTGGTCTCTTCGAGCTCTTCTTTTTATAAAATTCAAAAGCTCAAAAAACATTTTGTTTTGTCATTTTCTTTTGTTTTTCATTTTTGTTTTCGTTTTGTTACATATTTTGAAGCTTTGTTGAGATTTCTTCCCTTTGGTTTTTGACTTGATTTTGGAAAGGAATTGTCATTGGTTTCTTCCTCTTGTTTTCAAGCATATTTTGATGTCTTCATATTGAGAGTTTCTGATTTTGGGAACTAGTTTCGTGGGCAATAAAAAAGAGATCAAACTGAAGGATCTTTGGGAAATTTCTCTCTACTTTAGTAGATTTTGCATCTTAGAATTTGCATGCTCTTAGTTATTTGCATTAGGTGCACTTAAGCATTTATAGTTTTTTTTCATAGTTTTTGCCAGTGTGAAGTTTGTTATCTGAAAAGAAAAATAAAAAAAATTTAGTCTCGTAGAACCCGTGTAGAAATTTCTTTTCATCGAAAGGCAATTACTGCATTTGCATGTAGTTTGGTTTTCATTAATTTCTTTTATGCGTCACAAAATACCACGAGTTTCATCTCCGTATCCCTTTGACTTAATATAACAGCCGATTAAAATAAGCGCTATAATTTAAAAGCAACTAGCAAGTTTTTTATTAAGTGTCATACACCAACTAGCTAGGTTGTAGGGCCTTGGATTAGGTGAGTGGAGAGTTAACTCTCCAAGGCCGCTCAAACAAAAACATAGAAGTTTATTAATTGAGCGAAATCTAACTCCGTTAGGTGGACCGGGAAAGATCTCCTCCAGAGAGTCAAGCGCGAGGGGAAGTGAAGGCCAAGAAGAGAGATACCTCCTCTCTGATTTGCTAGATCTGACCTCAAGACCGTTCCGCCCGGCTTCTGACACGGATTGGTGCCCATAGTTTCCATTCCTAGGTTCCACATAGGTGACTACGGGGGGGAATACCCGTGGTACCTGAGGCAGATGTCGTATCACTTCCAGCAGTACTTCTGGGGGGTACGCTTGCGAAGCTTGGGTACTTGTGTTGGCAAAGGCTGTTGTTAGGAGGTCGACGTAACTGTTTCTGTTACCTTCGCTAGTAGGCCTGGGCCATAATTATCCCAGAATACTTTCGGGAGGTCCTATTCTTCGCTTTCTTGTATTTTGGTGTCCGTTCCTAATCACCTGGAGCGGAAATACCTGAAGGCTGTTTGGTTGATTATATCTCAGGGATTTTTTGTAGTGAGTGCTCTTTGCTCCTAGCTTGCCTAGCTTTATACTTTTTTTAGTCTAATTATTTTTTTTTAAAGTGGCTAATCAAGCGCATCATCGATCGAGGAGAATCCGGGGGTTATCTCCCGAGAGTCCAGAGCCTTCTTCAAGAAGGCGTAGGAGTAATTTAGTAGGTGAATATCATCCTGTGGCATCTGACGCAGTGGAGAGAGATCCTCCACAAGGGATTGAAGGTTTTGTAATTGGCTCCGGTGTTGGTTCCGAGAGGAGCATTCCACTCACCTCGAGAGTCTTATTTCCGCAGGAAGAAGAAGTACAAGTAAAGGAAGTGCCTTAACCCTCTGAGTCACTTCCATCTCCTCTTCCTCCTGATTATCCATTCATTTTTCAGTACATCGGACCTGAGTCTGCAAGACCAGAAGATCCTCCATATTATTCATACCTTTCGATGGCCACGACTGGGAACGCGGCTTCAGCTGTGAGTGCTGCAGGCATTTAGACTCCTGCTTTTGTAGAAGGAGGAGGCACAATTGCTATATCTTCGATTGCTTCTAGTACTGCTGTGTTTGGCTCTGGTTTCACCCAAGCACAAACTTCTCAATCTGGTCCCTTTTGTTTTGGAATGCCCACTAGTGGGATTCCTTCATTTTCCTTTTCCGCTGCTGCAGCTGCATCTACACCCATGTCTTCCATGGCTAGTGGATAAACTTCTTTTCAAGGGTTCCCCTTCGAAACTAGGCATATTCCTAGTTCAAATCCTTCTTTAGGGTCCTTTCCATTTACTTCTTAGACTCAGAGTTTCAACCCTTGGTCTGGAGGTCAGAATTCGACTAATTTTACAGGTTGGAACCCTGTATTTACAAAAATGGGGGCAAGGAATCAGTTTTACGCTGGTCACCAAGGGAATAATTCTTTCCCTTCGTCGAGTGCTTATCAAACTTTTTACTCTCTTTCTAATGCCTGGAACCCATATCAGGGGCTTTCCTCTTCATTCAATACTTCAGGAGGGGGAACTGGTCCGGTCTTTGGTAACTCTGCGTTGGGAGGGGGCTCTTCTCCTTTTTCTACGAGTTCTTTCTGGCAACTTGGTGCCTTATCAAATCCAGGGTATTCTTTTCAGAATGTCGGGAATCCATCCCATCAAGGATGGAATCCTTAGGCTCCTCCTCGCTTACCTTTCCTGGCAACTTTGAACTTGCCAGATTTGTTGAAATTGACGAATGATCCGATCCGATATAGTCCTGGGTGGCCTCCAGTCCCGACCAAACTACCTTCAGACATTCCAAAGTTTGAAGGCAAGAATGGAGAGGATCCGGCTAATCACATCACCACTTTCCATTTATGGTGTTCATCTAACTCCCTGATCGATGATTCGATTAGGTTGAGATTTTTTCAATGCACCTTAACTGGAAACACTACCAAGTGGTATATTGAGTTAACTGGAGGCAGTTTTGCTACATTTGGAGATCTGGCTACTACATTTTTGAATCACTTCCAGTTGCCTGTCCATTATGATGCTGGGATTGAACTCCTAGATACTTTTAAACAGGATGACGCAACCCACATTTCTAACCATATTCAGGAATGGCGGAGAAGGAAGAGGCTTATTAAAGCTCATATTCTAGGAGAATTCCTTTTGGAATGGTTTTTGAAATCTTTGCAGTCAGATATTTCTAAAGATGTATCCTTGTCTGGGTTATTTTATGAGGAACAGGCTATTTTTAGGGCCCAGTAGCTGGAACTGATATATTCTCAATCTGGAGTCCTTCATAAATATTTTCCCAATGCTCCTCACTCCAAATTAGATTTATCCAAGACTAAGCTTGGTCCTCATAGTGATGGACTTATTGGGTCGATCAATAGTGGTGCAGCTAACCTGCTTACTCAGTTGCAGTAGTTGTCTATACAATCTGCTCCTTCTGGTCAGGCTGTGCCTGCTGAGTCATCACCTTCCCAATCTTTGTCAGTAAATGCCATCCAAACTTCTGATCCCAAAGGAAATCAACAATCCGAAGGGAACAAGAAGGGACATAATAAGAAAAAGGGCAAGAATCGGAAGGGTAATGCAAATAAAACCAACGAGCATGTTGGTGAGGGTCCAAAGGATAAAAATAAAGTGAAGTTTCCATGCAAGTTGTGTGTTGGAGACCATCTTACACACCTTTGCCCTAAAATTCAGGATGTGCAGCACTTGTTAGCTCAGCAGGGTTCTTCCAGTTCCCAGGATGTGTTGACAAACCCTTTTCCCCAAGGGAAACAGCTAGTTGTTGGCGCGAATCAAAATACTGCGGCTTCCTCTGGGGGCACCCAGGAAGGGGAAATTCCATCAAACATATGCATGATGAGTGCTCACGTGGATGTCGCCACGAGATCCCGTGATTATGGCGAAGATGAGTCTTCGAAAGCTAAGGGTGCTCCCGATGCTACTGAGCTGCTTCATATTACGAGGCCTACTGTTGAGCCTATTCCTCGGATGCCAAAAGAATCTACTAAGCGTACGACGATTAATCCAAATGCTAGGGCTGCCCAGAGCTACTCTATTGTGGAAGATCTAGCACAGAGTCCTTGTGCCATGTCGGCTCTTGAGGTGCTCCATTCTTGTCCTTCTTAGCGCAGCGCTCTGCTCACTGCCATTGGGGCTATTGATCCAAATAACTCTCTTATGATTACATTTGATATGTCTAATTTTAAAAAGAGACTCCCCCATCATATGGCTTTTCATATTAAATCGTCATATCGGAAATGCAATATTTTCCAGACGATCATTGATGAGGGTGCTTCCACATGTGTAATGCCTCTCACATGTTGGAAGGGAATTGGATCTCCCACAGCTGTTCCATCTGCTACTCTTCTGACTGCGTTTGATGGTCATTCTCACAGACTGCATGGTATTGTCCCAACTTTGCCCATCTGTGTTGGGGGAAAAACTGTAAATATAGAGGTTGAGATAGTTGATGCAAGCTTGGACTACAACCTTATGTTGGGGAGAAACTGGATTTATAAGATGGATGCTATCGCATCTTCATTGTTTCGGATTATTTGTTTCCCTCATGAAGGGAGGATTGTTATAGTGGACCAAATGGACTGTCCTTCTATAGACCCGAATGCATCTACTGACTCAACTATTCCAAAGTTGGATAATACCAAGGTGCCTGTTGAGAATTTAGGGGTTGGAATGTATTCTTCCTTGATGGGTAATTTCGATATTCCTCCTCCTACTGTTCATATAAATGCAATTTCATCCTCCAAGGCTCCTTTTCGAAGAGATTTCTTTAGAACTCAATATTTTTCGGACCCTTGGACCTTACCTTCCCCTACAACCACATTAGCGGAAGGTCAAGTGGGTGGAATGGCATTTCCAATGTCTGCAGCTGAGATTTCTTATCGCCCATTGTTGACTTCATAGAGTCCATCCCAACTCCTCTTTCACCGAAGATTGGATGGAGATGTGGCTCCAGCTTGGAAACTTAGTTCTTCTTCTGCCCAGGATTTCCTTGATACCACTCTTCCATCCGAAGAGGCCATCCTGGAAGCTATAACTAGTGTAGATAGACCGTGGGATGATTTGCATCATCGGTCTTACTTTTTACCTGATTTGAGCGAAGTGAATCAAGTTTTCCAAGCCCTATGTCTCCTGGTCCTATTCGCCCAGTCCCGAACCCTTTAGCACCAACACAGGTATATGGTGAAGCGAACATGGTTGTGATTTCTCCAACTATCCCGGTGAACATTTCCAGGGATCCCAATATTGTTGAGAATGTCTTCATCGAAGCTGAATATTCCCCTGAAGAGATTCACATTTACACCGATCTCTTTAAAGAGTATAGGGATGTATTCGCTTGGTCTTATGAGGATGCGTTTTCGCTGTTACATCCGGTCGGTTATTGGGATTCATTGTGTCTAGGGAAGGGGTTAGGGTAGATCCCTTCAAGGTTGAGGCAATACTTCGGTTGCCTCCCCCGTCCTCTATTCGTCAACTTCAAAGTCTACAAGGAAAGGCTAATTTTCTTCAGAGATTTATCGTAAATTATGCTGAAGTTACCAAGGGATTTATGAGATTGTTGAAGAAGGGAGTTCCATTCTTTTGAGATGACTCCGCTCAGCGCTCATTCGATGCTTTGAAAAAAGCATTGACCTCTGATCCTTTATTGAGTCCACCTGATTATAGCAAGGATTTCCTTTTGTATCTTGCATTAGCAGAATCTACCATTGGTATGGTTCTAGTTTAGGAGGATGATGCTCTTGTAGAGCATGTTATATACTATCTTAGTCGAGGATTGGTAGGACCTGAACTCCGGTATACTCCGATAGAAAATTTAGCTTTAGCAGCTGTTCATGCTGTGCAGCGACTCCGACATTATATTCTTCTACGGAAAACTTATGTTTTGGCAGCCGCCAATCCATTTCAGTTTGTTCTCAGTAGGCGAGTGATTGGGGGCAAATACAATAGATGGATTGTAATTTTGTAGGAATTTGATCTCGAGTTTATGTCTGCCAAGTCCAAGAAATCATTGGTTTTCGCATAATTGATCTTCGAGTTGCCCTGTGGGGAAGAGATAGTCTATGATGAATCCTTCCTGAATGAACATTTGTTTCTTATCTCTCCACAGGATCCTTGGTATGGAGATATCATTGTGTATCTTCAGACTGCGAAGTTTCCCTCTACTTTTTCAAAAGATGAGCGTCGTAAGCTACGTCACTTGGCTAAAAATTATTTGATTATTGGTGATGCTTTATACCGTCGAGGGGTTGATTCAATCTTGAGACGTTGCTTAACTCTCGAAGAAGCTGAGGCTGTGCTGAATGATTGCCACAGTGGAGCTTGTGGTGGTCATTTATCTGGGCTTGCTACAGCCCAAAAGATCTTGCGTGCTGGGTACTTTTGGCCTTCGATTTTCAAAGATTGTATGGAGTCGGTCAAAAAGTGTCATCCGTGTCAAGTTTATACTCAAAAAATGCGCGCTCATCCAGCTCCGCTTTTTCCAGTCATTACTGTCGGTCCCTTTAAAAAGTGGGGTATTGATTATACTACTTGTAACCCGCCTTCGGCTAAAGGTCAAAAGTACATTATTATAGCAATAGACTACTTTACGAAGTGGGTCGAGGCTATGCCTACTTTTTGGAATGATGGTGAGACTGCAGCTCTTTTTCTTTTCAACCAGGTTATTGCTCGTTTTGGTATTCCTAGAGAGATTGTTATTGATCATGGCAGTCATTTTCAAAATAGCATGATGGCTGAATTGGCTCTAAAATTAGGTTTCCAGCAGGAGCATTCATCTCCGTATTATCCTCAAGCCAATGGGCAAGTGGAAGCCGTGAATAAATCCTTGAAGAAAATTATTCAAAGGATAATTGATAAAGCTCGATCCAACTGGCATATTATGCTATATCCTGCACTTTGGGAATATAGGAGGTCAGTGAAAACTGCAACTGGCTTTACTCCATTTCAGCTAGTTCACGGGTTGGAATCTGTATTTCCCATTGAATGTGAGATTCCTTCTCTTAAGTTAGCTGTTGAACTTCTTCCTGACACTTCTAGTCTTGAAGAACGTCTCCTTCATCTGGAACATCTTGATGAGCAGCGTCGGGATGCCGCCACGATGAGTGAAGCGCATAAAAACTGAGTTAAAGTTCACTACGATAAAGTGGTCAAACCCAGGGTTTTCTCGGAAGGCGACCTTGTTTTAGCCTATGCCCAAGAGAAAGATGCCCTGGGGGTAGGAAAGTTTAAATCTATGTGGTATGGCCCCTTCATCGTTAAAAAAGTCCTTAAAAAAGGAGCATATACCTTGGTTGATTTTGAAGGGAATGAGTTGTCGGAGCCCAGAAATGGGCTCTATTTGAAAAAGTATTATGCCTAGGCTTCGGCCTGACATTTTGCTTTTGTATATAGTAGTTTTACATTGTACATATCTGGTTTTTCGATATTTGATGGGATGGTGATGTCTTTTGATATGCTTTGGCAGGTTGTGTCGGATGTCATGAGTCATTTTGGTTTCGCCGATGGTGCTAGTAGACACACCCGGAACTTGGCTTCCGTGGCTTGGGTGCTTCATCATCCATCCGGTCAGCTGTTTGTATCAAGAGGAGTCTGCATTGGTCCTGCTTCCAATAATACAGCAGAATACACTGCAGTTATTTATCTACTCTCGGACGCAATATCTTTGGGTGTTGATTCGTTGGTAGTTTTCTTGGACTCTCAGCTGGTGGTGTCGCAGTTGAACAATACTTATCGGGTTCGAGATCCATTTTTACTCCGGTTGTTCTTGAGGGTACGTTTGTTACAAATATCATTTCAATTTTTAACTTTCATTCATATTCCTTGAGTTGACAATTGGATGGCAGACTCATTAGCTAATCAAGCAATTGATTGGCATATTAATCATTCCATACAATAAAATTTAATCATCAAAAGCATCATACATTTTCATACATTTGTCACATCACATCAAATAATCGCTGTATATATATCATCAGAGTGTTCAAAAAACTATACAAAATTTGGATTCATAAGTCATACAAAAACTTGGGCTTATGCCCGATCATGTTCAGTCTCACAAAATATACAGTCATCTGATATATCATATCTATCTAATCCTGTGGTCCCTGCCCAGAAGTTGTGTTCCTATAGAACACGATCACGGTGGAAACTCGGCGGAATAACCGTACCCAGTCACGGGGTACTCCTACCACCCGTCTCTGGATGGCTTCAGGCAAATCTTCCACTGCAACCATAGGTACTTGGCGGGTTAACCCCTCCAAGTTCCTCTGTACAGCCTGGAGGGTCCTGTCTAGATCTACTGTATCCACCTCGCCTCTGCGACGCTTAGGTCGTGGGTAACCCTCAGGTCGAACTAGTCCAATATCTGTAACATGATCATTATAAAATTGTAAGTCATCTTGAATCCAATCAAAAACATGTTTGTTTTCCACATTTTTTCATACATATTGAAAAAATCCAAAAAAATTATATAAGTCAAAAATTGCAAACTTACCGACAGAGCCCCATGCCGCGCCTGGTGGAAGGACAAGGTCTGGATCACCTCGGAAATCCATCCCGGCATAGGGATAGTCTTCCATAGCGATGATTTGTTCTCCCCACCAAAGGAAGAACTCATCATCCCAAGTGGTTCAGGGAACTTCACTTCCCCCCAATCTCTTCATCAAGTCATCCCATCGGGCAATTCTTGGATCTCTAGGGCTGCTGATAGAAGAGATCACTTTGAGTCTCAGCCCAGGAATCTTCTCGAAGAAGAATGTCATCAAGATTATACCATATCCAAAAAAAAAATTCTTTACTTTTCGGATAGAAGTCAATTGTTGCTTCATATTCATCAGTAGAGCTATGCACCAATCATATAAATGAGTTAAGCATTCCACTGCTATACTCATTTGAGTCCTGGATGCCTGGTGTAGGGAAGCAGATCCCGCTACCCTGCCAATGGTAAAAAGGAGGATTTTCATGTGCAAGTCTCTTAAATCTTTGATAGCAATTTGAGTACCAACCTTCTTGGAACCCTCTACGCAGTAGATGTGGACGTAATCTTCCACGGTTAGCCCTCCCAAAGGCTTACCATGCAAGTCTACTGGCTCCCCCCTCCGAGAGAGTCCAGTAATAAAATAGATATCTTCCACCTCGATGCGTATGGGCATTTGATCTATTATGAAGCAGTCTTCTTCCAGTTCCCAATAGTTCACAATCATTTCGAGAAACCGAACATTACTCTTCATATTTGGCATTTTGAAAAGCTTGAGCAATCCGCAATTTCGAAGAATATTAAGTGATGCTTGGTCCTGCATGACTTCATTGTCAATGGCACTGTGTTCATGCTCTCTCCAAGATATAGTCATCCTGCAAAAATTCAGTAATTCGTTCATTAGCTACGCGTTTTTTCATTTTTGGTTGCGCATACGCGACTTTCTTTATACACAGTCGCGTATATACGCGACTTGGTCATTATAAACCCACGTATGCGCAAACCCGTGATTTTAAACAAATGGTTCTACGGTGAAAATTCCTAATTTTTAACTTATGAATGAACAAAATGAATAACAAGGATGAATTAAGAGCTTACCTAACAAATTTGGTGAAATTTGATGGTTGATTGATCCTATTTTGACGAAAAAGGATTTTTCTCCAGAGCACTTTTTCCCAAATCAGCAATGTAACAATGAACCAAATATGAGGTAACTTGTGTATTTATGCCCAAAATTGAAATTTTTTTGCAAAAATTTGTTATGATTATTTTTTCAATCTATCTTAAGCTGCATAACCCGGATGCTTGGAAGTGCCCAGATTGGTATATTTTCAGGTACATTTTGATGAACTCGAGATTTTTTCCAGTTTTTTATCCATGATTTCTGACCCGTCATGGCAGGTATATGATCTTCACTGGCATATAGGTTAGGGAATCCACTTTCCATTGCATTTTGCATACTAGCCTCCATTCTGATCACTTGCCATAGGGTCGATCCCATCAGGTCATGAGTATTGCACCCATTTCACTCGCTGATTATTTAATCATGACTTGGTGGTAGAGCCTTCCTTTACATGGGCTTCCTAGTTAGTTCCACGCTATCACTTGTCACCCATGCTGCGTTTTATGTAGGCTCGGGAGTCCTCTTTAGTCCCGCCATGACTTATGTGTTGAAGCTTCATTCTTCTTCTTCTCCACTATCGTTTTTCTGGCTATTACCCTAGAGGCTCCCTGGTGTTGTTGAGTTGTATTACTGCATTGCATATTGGCTACTTGTTTATCCTGGCCTTTAGCCGGCTTCATTTTGGACTCGATGTTTAAGCCAACTTTTGACCTTGACTGTCTGTACAAGTTAACCATTGCATGCACTTAGCTATCGCGACTTGACACCCTTTTACCTATGGATGGAACATTCCTCTGAGTATCGCTTACCAGTTTCCGCCACCTTGCATTGAGCATAGGATCGTTCCAATCCCAGGAACTAGTGCATCTGTTTCTTGATACTCGTTCTATCCATTGTACCATAGCATTCTTTTATTATTTTTCAGGCTTATTATATGAAAAAGACAAAAAAATCAAATATAACAAAAAGAGCGGGAACGGGATATAACTTCGTAATTTGATGGCAGTACAGTGTCAGTTTGTCGCCCTTGAACAAAGCATATACACTTATATATTTCCTCCATTTGGGATGGTTTTAGTTTTTGACCTAGGTTCAGCCTTTGCCTTGTTTCACTGGTCAGTCCTCCCCCAGTTGGTTATCTATTCCAATCATATGGAGAGTTTGTTTTGCCTCCTGCATAACAGACTTACACAGTGTCACTTTTTACTGCCATGGTCATCACGAGTCATGCTTTTTTTCAAGGAAAGTCTAACCAGAGTCGGCCATTCTGCGGTGTCTCTTGACTCATTATTCAGTCGGCCTTCCCGGTCTTGTCAGTATCTTGTTCTATCACATCAGATGTTTTGGTCCTTTGCTCGTGCTAGTTTGAGAAGGTCTCCATTGACTTCTTGCTAGCGGGTTTGTCTCTTATCGACTACAACACATTACTCTGAGAGCAAACCTAGAGCCGCACCCTAGCCCTATTTCCATCATTGATAGGTGACCTTGTGCTCAGCATTTGATCATCATTATGGGTCTTTGACTGAGTGGTTTCCCCTGTGTTCGACGTCAGCATACATTATCACACTTGGGATTCATGCAGTACCTTGATTTCCATTTGACCCTATTGGTGGATATCTTGCCTCTGTGTCAGCTTTCATTATTGGTTGGTTCAGAGGGTTTCTTCCGTGCGCTAGCTTCATCTTGTGCATGTCGGAAACGTACTTCGGTTTTGGTTCCATCACTCTACTTCGTTCGATTCCTTCCAAATCTTGGCCTGCGGGTTACACTCGCGCTGGACTGATGTGGGATGCCTTAATGCCTTCCTTCCAGCAGATCTTTTCCCATCGACTCGGACTCATTGCTCTGGGAACAAGATCTAGAGTCTTTTTGTCAGTACCTTAGGGTTTGCAGTCATCAGTGGCAGACTCTTCGCTATCGACAGTGGGGATTCATCATTGCCTCCTTATTGGTAGATTCTTTCAAGTGTTCGACTTCAACTCATTCATTCGCACTTGTTAGATTGTACTGGGGCACCTTGACACTCATTTTCATTATTGGTGGGTTGTCTCACATTGGTTAACGGTATACATCATTGACCGGTAATCCAACGATTTCTCACATGGTTGACTTCAGCTCATTTATTCCCATTGTGTAGAATTGTGCCATAGTGATCGGTGAAGACCTCGGGTTGCATCAGCATTTTTTCGGTTCACTTTTGACAGTCCATTCAGTTTCTGCCAGTGATGTCGTTCACCTTTATATGTTGCAGTGTCAGTACAGCAACATCCTATATGTTAGCTCCCGAGTTGCGTGATTGTACCATTTATTCCACCTCTTATGATTTGGTACTTGGAGATTCAGTTACTTATATGATCAGACATCTAGTTTCAGCATCATTGATCAGCTTTCTATATGTGATACTTAGACATTGATTCTGACTTGTACTTCCGGGCCATGCTCAGATGATTCATTGTGTACTTCCAGTTCAGCTATACTTGTATACATTTTGGATCTATTCTGTACTTTCGATATGATGTATTTTTGACTGAGCATGGGTATGCCCGCCTCAACATGAGTTGACTCTCTGTTTTCTTTCATTGGTTTTTGGCAGGCTGAAATCTGGTGAAGTCCTCTCTTGTCCTTGTGAAGTTCTTTCTATGTGCATAATACATTTCGGCCATCATGTACCCCTTCTAACCTCATATATTAGGGGGCATCTGTTATAGCATAATTTTTCACCCTCATGTGATTCATGATTGTCTCTATGGCCTTGGGCACCCATTCCCACAGACTTGAATAAAATTCATAAAAAACAGTGTTAAAAATCCCATACACAGGTATGCCCAGACTTTTCCGCGTGTATACGCGAGTCCACATGTACTTTTCCACGTATTCCATTAAAATCATTAAAAAATATATAAAAATTCCCTATTTTCGGGATGGATTGATTATTACTCCAGTAGTTCAACCACCCCAGCACGTGGCCAACTATTTCCAACTGATTGAAACTACTTTGAGGGAGTATAAAAGCCCCTCATGTGTATGGCCTAAGGAAGAGAGAAATTTATAGACATTATACTCTGTTGGAATCCCTAATTCAAGTCTGATTTCTCGTGCCTCCTGTACTTTCCCAGATTTATACAGGAAACCCTTGTTTCCTGGAGATGTTCATCAGTTTATATGCCATCTCAAGTGCACAAGTCTTGAAAGTATCTTAGCGAGGCAAGGGCGGGACGGATTCGGACGACGGTCTGTTCGAAGATCGTGGAAGGATTCAAGTATCTCTCCACTTTTTATTTCTATACATGCTGTTCGCAATAATGAAGAACCATCTTGTTCTTGAACTTATTTGTTAATATCTATTTGCATATGTGAAAAGATTGATTATTAAGCATTTATTATTTTTTATATAATATTTCACATGGATTACACTAAAATTTAGGAGGAATATATGTTGTACAACTAGGTTTCCGTGCATGTTCTTTCTTGTTTTCCAGGTTGAAGAGGAAGATGGGTTGCTGGGGGTTTGGACCCCACGGGATCTACATCGAATGTAGGACTACGAGTGAGTTCTACTATCGTTGTTATCTAGTTTTTAGCATTTAAGTGTGGTTGTGTGTGAGTCCTTCTGAATAGCATGCCCTGATCTGTGGAGGTTTTGACCCAAAAAACCTCTAGGGTGTTTTTCCCCGAAACAGAACTGGCGACTCCACTGGGGATCGCATTCTTGTGATTCCCCTGTTGGGTGGTTTCAGCTGTTTGAAAGGTTTAAAACAGTTTTAACTATTATTTCCAATCCAGTTAACTTTTTCTCAGTCAGACTGAAGACCTGGTTCTTTATCTAGGCTTGATATTTTTTATTTTTCATTATTTACCTTTTCATACGCAAGTTTTTCTATACACAGACGCGTATACACGCAGTTTTATTCAAAGGGAGTCGCGTATACGCGGGTTTCCTTTGACAAAGTGGCGTATGCACGCTTGTTTCAAAACTGTCAAGTAGCGTATGCCTAGGTAGATTTTGAAATTTTTTGATTTCTTGACTTTTTAGTCTTGTCTGCCTATGGAGACCTATTCCTGTAGTGTCTTTATATCCTCTGGATTGTGTTGAAAGTAGTCATTGGTCTTTTTTCTCTCTTGTTTCGTTGAAGACTAGCTTATCTGGCAAATCTTGTTTTTAGTGCTTGCATTTCTGGTTCGAGTACCAAGATCTCTTTCTGGAGATTCTTGGTTGTTCTGCTTTATCAGGACAGAGAGCTTTTGCTCATATACTCTTTCCTCATTTTATGTTTTGCTTTGCGCTTGGATTTTTGCCTGCTTTAGGTTAGTTTTCTTGAGTTCAGTTGACTAGGTCTTATTGCAATTTTTGAAGAGTCTTTCTTGGTTCTTTGAATTTTTTGTTTGCTGCAAGGTTGTACTATTCTTCTAGGCTGAGTTACTGAGTTTCTTGTCTTATTTTGCTCATATAAATCTTGCTACTAAAGTGGCACTATAAGATTTGCAGCATTTTTTAAGTTTTGCATGAAATTCAGAGTTGTTTGGCTTGGGATTTGATAGTTTTCTTGGTCTCTTCAAGCTCTTCTTTTTATAAAATTCAAAAGCTCAAAAAACATTTTGTTTTGTCATTTGCTTTTGTTTTGCATTTTTGTTTTCGTTTTGTTACATCTTTTGAAGCTTTGTTGAGATTTCTTCCCTTTGGTTTTTGACTTGATTTTGGAAAGGAATTGTCATTGGTTTCTTCCTCTTGTTTTCAAGCATATTTTGATGTCTTCATATTGAGAGTTTCTGATTTTGGGAACTAGTTTCATGGGCAATCAAAAAGAGATCAAACTGAAGGATCTTTGGGAAATTTCTCTCTACTTTAGTATATTTTGCATCTTAGAATGTGCATGCTCTTAGTTATTTGCATTAGGTGCACTTAAGCATTTGTAGTTTTTTTTCATAGTTTTTGCGAGTGTGAAGTTTGTTATCTGAAAAGAAAAATAAAAAAAATTTAGTCTCGTAGAACCCATGTAGAAATTTCTTTTCATCGAAAGGCAATTACTACATTTGCATGTAGTTTGGTTTTCATTAATTTCTTTTCTGCGTCACAAAACACCATGAGTTTCATCTCCTTATCCCTTTGATTTAATATAACATCCGATTAAAATAAGCACTATAATTTAAAAGCAACTAGCAAGTTTTTTATTAAGTGTCATACACCAACTAGCTAGGTTGTAGGGCCTTGGATTAGGTGAGTGGAGAGTTAAATCTCCAAGGCCGCTCAAACAAAAACATAGAATTTTATTAATTGAGCGAAATCCAACTCCGTTAGGTGGACCGGGAAAGCTCTCCTCTAGAGAGTCAAGCGCGAGGGGAAGTGAAGGCCGAGAAGAAAGATACCCCCTCTCTGATTTGCTGGATCTTGCCTCAAGACCATTATGCCCGGCTTCTAACACGGATTGGTGCCTATAGTTGCCATTCCTAGGTTCCACATAGGTGACTGCGGGGGGGAATGTCCATGGTACCTGAGGCAGACGTCGTATCACTTCCAGCAGTACTTTTTGGGGGGTGTACTTGTGCCGGAAAAGGCTGTTGTTAGGAGGTCGGCATAACTGTTTCTGTTACCTTCGCTAGTAGTCCTAGGCCGTAATTATCCCAGACTACTTTCGGGAGGTCCTATACTTCGCTTCCTTATATTTTGGTGTCCGGTCCTAATCACCCAGAGCGAAAATACCTGAAGGTTGTTTGCTTGATTGTATCTCAGGGATTTTTTGTAGTGAGTGCTCTTTGCTCCTAGCTTGCCTAGCTTTATACTTTTTTGAGTCTAATTAAAATTTTTTAAAGTGGCTGATCAAGCGCCTCATCGATCGAGAAGAATCCGGGGGGTTATCTCCCGAGAGTCCAGAGCCTTCTTCAAGAAGGCGTAGGATTAATTTAGCAGGTGAGTATCACCCTGTGGCGTCTGACGCAGTGGAGAGAGATCCTCCACAAGGGATTGAAGGTTTTGTATCTGGTTCTGGTGTTGGTTCCGAGAGGAGCGCTCCCCTCACCTCGAGAGTCTTATTTCCACAGGAAGAAGAAGTACAAGTAGAGGAAGTATCTCAACCCTCTGAGTCACTTCCATCTCCTCTTCCTCCTTATTATCCGTTCGTTTTTGAATACATCGGACCTGAGTCAGAGAGACCTGAAGATCCTCCATATTATTCATACCTTTCGATGGCCACGACTAGGAATGCGGCTTCTGCTGTGAGTGCTGCAGGCATTCAGACTCCTACTTCTTTAGAAGGAGGAGGCACTATTGCTATATCTTCGATTGCTTCTAGTACTGCTGTGTTTGGCTCTGGTTTCACCCAAGCACATGCTTCTCAATCTGGTCCCTTTTGTTTTGGAATGCCCACTAGTGGGATTCCTTCATTTTTCTTTTCCGCTGCTACAGCTGGATCTACACCCATGTCTTCCATGGCTAGTGGATCAGCTTCTTTTCAAGGGTTCCCCTTTGGAACTGGGCATATTCCTAGTTCGAATCCTTCTTTAGGGTCCTTTCTGTTTACTTCTCAGACTCAGAGTTTCAACCCTTGGTTTGGAGGTCAGAATTCGACTACTTTTACAGGTTGGAACCCTGTATTCACTACAGCGGGGGCAGGGAATCAGTTTTACGCTGGTCACCAAGGGAATGCTTATATCCCTTCGTCGAGTGCTTATCAGACTTTTTCCCCTCTTTCTAATGCCTAGAACCCCTATCAGGGGCTTTCCCCTTCATTTAATACTTCAGGAGGGGGAACTGGTCCGGTCTTTGGTAACTCTGCGTTGGGAGGAGGTTCTTCTCCTTTTTCTACGAGTTCTTTCTACCAACCTGGTGCCTTATCAAATCCAGGGTATTCTTTTCAGAATGTAGGGAATTCATCCCATCAAGGATGGAATCCTCAGGCTCCACCTCGTTTACCTTTTCTGGCAATGTTAAACTTGCCAGATCTGTCGAAATTAACGAATGATCTAATTCGGTAGAGTCTGGGGTGGCCTCCGGTTCAGACCAAACTACCTTCAGACATTCCAAAGTTTGAAGGCAAGAAAGGAGAGGACCCGACCGACCATATCACCACCTTCCATTTATGGTGCTCTTCTAACTCTCTGATCGATGATTCGATTAGGTTGAGATTGTTTCAACGCACCTTAACTGGAAATGCTGCCAAGTGGTATATTGAGTTAACTGGGGGCAGTTTTGCTACATTTGGAGATCTGGCTGTTACATTTCTAAATCATTTCTAGTTGCCCGTCCGTTATGACGCCGGGACTGAACTCCTAGCTAATTTTAAGCAGGACGACGCAACCCACATTTCTGACCATATTAAGGAATGGTGGAGAAGGAAGAGGCTTATTAAAGCTCATATTCCAGGAGAATTCGTTTTGGAATGGTTTTTGAAATCTCTGCAGTCAGATATTTCTAAAGATGTATCCCTGTCTGGGGTATTTTCTGAGGAACAGGCCATTTTTAGGGCCCAGCAGCTGGAACTGATATATTCTCAGTATGGAGTCCTTCATAAATATTTGCCCAATGCTCCTCGCTCCAAATTAGATTTATCCAAGACTAAGCCTGGTCCTCATGGTGATGGACTTATCGGGTCGATCAATAGTGGTGCAGCTAACCTGCTTACTCAATTGCAGTAGTTTTCTATACAATCTGTTCCTTCTGGTCAGGTTGTGCCTGCTGAGTCATCGCCTTCCCAATCTTTGTCGGTAAATGCCGTCCAAAATTCTGATCCCAAAGGAAAGCAACAATCCGAAGGGAAGAAGAAGGGACGGAATAATAAGAAAAAGGGCAAGAATGGGAAGGGTAATGCCAATAAAACCAACGAGCATGTTGGTGAGGGTCCAAAGGATAAAAACAAAGTGAAGTTTCCATGCAAGTTGTGTGCTGGAGACCATCTTACACACCTTTGCCGTAAAATTCAAGATGCGCAGCGCTTGTTAGCCCAGCAGGGTTCTTCCAGTTCCCAGGATGTGTTGACAAACCCTTTTCCCCAAGGGCAATAGCTAGTTTTTGGCACGAATCAAAATACTGGGGCTTCCTCTGGGGGCACCCAGGAAGGGGAAATTCCATCAAACATATACATGATGAGTGCTCACGTGGATGTCGCTACGAGATCCCGTGATTATGGGGAAGAAGAGTCTTCGAAAGCTAAGGGTGCTCCTGATGCTACTGAGCCGCTTCATATTACGAGGCCTACTGTTGAGCCTATACCTCAGATGTCAAAAGCATCTACTAAGCATACGACGATTAATCCAAATGCTAGGGCTGCCCAGAACTACTCTATTGTGGAAGATCTGGCGTAGATTCCTTGTGCCATGTCAGCTCTTGAGGTGCTCCAGTCTTGTCCGGCTCAGCGCATTGCTCTGCTCACTGCTCTTAGGGCTGTCGATCCAAAGAATTCTCTTATGATTACTTTCGATATGACTAATTTTAAAAAGAGACTCCCTCATCATATGGATTTTCATATTAAATCATCGTACCGGAAATGAAATATTTTTCGGATGGTCGTTGATGAGGGTGCTTCCACATGTGTGATGTCTCTCACATGCTGGAAGGGAATTGGATCTCCCGCAGCTGTTCCATCTGCTACTCTTCTGACTGCGTTTGATGGTCATTCTCATAGACCGCATGGTATTGTCCCAGCTTTGCCCATCTGTGTTGGGGGAAAAACTATAAATATAGAGGTTGAGATAGTTGATGCAAGCTTGGACTACAACCTTCTGTTGGGGAGAAACTGGATTTATGAGATGGATGCCATTGCATCTTCATTGTTTCGGATTATTTGTTTCCCTCACGAAGGGAGGATTGTTACAGTGGACCAACTGGACTGTCCTCCTATAGACCCGAATGCATCTACTGACTCAACTATTCCAAAGTTGGATAATACCAAGGCGCCTGTTGAGAATTTAGGGGTTGGAATGTATTCTTCCTTGATGGGTACTTTCGATATTCCTCCTCCTACTCTTCATATAAATGCAATTTCATCCTCCAAGGCTCCTCTTCGAAGAGAGTTCATCAGAACTCGTTATTTTTCGGACCCTTGGACCTTACCTTCCCCTACCGCCACATTAGCGGAGGGTCAAGTGGGTGGAATGGAATTTCCAATGTCTGCAGCTGAGATTGCTTATCAGTCTATTGTTGACTCTGTAGAGTCCATCCCAGCTCCTCTTTCACCGGAAGAGTTGGATGGAGATGTGGCTCTGGCTTGGACACTTAGTTCTTCTTCTGCCCAGGATTGCCTTGATACCACTCTTCCATCTGAAGAGGCCATCCTAGAAGCTATGATTGGTATAGATAGACCGTGGGATGATTTGCATCATCGGTCTTACTTTTTACCTGATTTGAGCGAAGTTGAAACAAGTTTTCCAAGTCCTCAGTCTCCTGGTCCTGTTTGCCCAGTCCTGAACCCTTTAGCACCAACACAGGTATATTTTGAAGGGAACATGGCTGTGATTTCTCCAACTATCCCGGTGAAAATTTCCAGGGATCCCAATATTGTTGAGAATGTCTTCATCGAAGCTGAATGTTCCCCTGAAGAGATTCAGATTTACACCGATCTCTTTAAAGAGTATAGGGATGTATTCGCTTGGTCTTATGAGGAAATGCCTGGTATAGATCCATCTATTGTCCAACATGAGATCAAGACTTACGAAAACGCTAAGCCTGTGAGGCAAAAACTTCGTCCGGTCAATCCTAGGAAGGCAGCAGCTATCAAAGCTGAGGTGGAGAAGCTGCTTAAGGTGGGATTCATTTTCCCTGTTCCTTTGACTGAATGGGTTTCAAACCCTGTTCCCGTAGATAAAAAACAAGGAACAACTCGAGTTTGCATTCATTTGACAGACCTTAATAAAGCATGTCCTAAAGATAATTACCCCACACCATTTATAGATCAGATCATTGATGAGTGTGCCGATAATGAGATTTTCTCCTTCATGGACGGTTTCTCTGGATATAATCAGATTACTATCCGTCCTGAAGATCACCATAAGACTGCCTTTATTTGTCCCTGGGGTACGTTTTCTTACAAGAAGATGCCTTTTGGTCTTAAAAATGCTGGGGCTACGTTTCAGCGCGCCATGTCATATGCCTTCCACGACATCAAACAGATTATCGAGGCATATTTGGATGATTTAGCTGCTCGTTCTCGAAAGAGAATGGATCATCCTGCTCACCTCCGTCAAATATTTGAACGATGTCGTTTCTACAAGATTAGGTTAAATCCAAACAAGTGCGTTTTCGCGGTTACATCCGGTCGGTTATTGGGATTCATTGTGTCTAGGGAAGGGATTACTGTAGATCCCTTCAAGGTTGAGGCAATACTTCTGTTGCCTCCCCCTTCCTCTATTCGTCAACTTCAAAGTCTACAAGGAAAGGCTAATTTTCTTCGGAGATTTATCGTAAATTATGCTGAAGTTACCAAAGGATTTATGAGATTTTTGAAGAAGGGAGTTCCATTTCTTTGGGATGACTTCGCTCAACGCTCATTCGATGCTTTGAAAAAAGCATTGACCTCTGCTCCTTTATTGAGTCCACCTGATTATAGCAGGGATTTCCTTTTGTATCTTGCAGCAGCAGAATCTACTATTGGTATGGTTCTGGTTCAGGAAGATGATGCTCTTGCAGAGCACGTTATATACTATCTTAGTCAAGGATTGGTAGGTCCTGAGCTCCAGTATACACCGATAGAAAAGTTAGCTTTAGCAGCTGTTCATGCTGTGCAGCGACTCCGGCATTATATTCTTCTACGAAAAACTTATGTTTTGGCAGCAGCCAATCCATTTCATTTTGTCCTCAGTAGGCGAGTGATTGGGGGCAAATACAATAGATGGATTGTGATTTTGCAGGAATTTGATCTTGATTTCATGTCTACCAAGTCCAAGAAATCATTGGTTTTCGCGGAATTGATCTCTGAGTTTCCCTGTGGGGAAGAGATAGTCTATGATGAATCCTTCCCGGATGAACATTTGTTTCTTATCTCTTCACAGGATCCTTGGTATGGAGATATCATTGTGTATCTTCAGACTGCGAAGTGTCCCTCTACTTTTTCGAAAGATGAGCGCCGTAAGTTGCGTCACTTGGCTAAGAATTACTTGATTATTGGTGATGCTTTATACCATCGAGGGGTTGATTCAATCCTGAGACGCTGCTTAACTCTCGAAGAAGCTGAGGCTGTGCTGAATGATTGCCACAGTGGAGCTTGTGGTGGTCATTTATCTGGGCTTGCTACAGCCCAAAATATCTTGCGTGCTGGGTACTTTTGGCCTTCGATTTTCAAAGATTGTATGGAGTCGGTCAAAAAGTTTCATCCGTGTCAAGTTTATACTCGAAAAATGCGCGCTCATCCAGCTCCGCTTTTTCCAGTCATTACTTTCGGTCCCTTTACAAAGTGGGGTATTGATTATACTACTTGTAACCCACCTTTGGCTAAAGGTCACAAGTACATTATTGTAGCAGTAGAATACTTTCGAAGTGGGTTGAGGCTATGCCTACTTTTGGGAATGATGGTGAGACTGCAACTCTTTTTCTTTTCAACTAGGTTATTGCTCGTTTTGGTATTCCTAGAGAGATTGTCACTGATCATGGTAGTCATTTTCAGAATAGAATGATGGCTGAATTGGCTCTAAAATTAGGTTTCCGGCAAGAGCATTCATCTCCATATTATCCTCAAGCCAATGGGCAAGTGGAAGTCGTGAATAAATCCTTGAAGACAATTCTTCAAAGGACAATTGATAAAGCTCGATCCAACTGGCATATTATGCTATATCCTACACTTTGCTCATACAGGACGTCAGTGAAAACTGCAACTGGCTTTACTCCGTTTCAGCTAGTTCACGGGTTGGAATCCGTATTTCCCATTGAATGTGAGATTACTTCTCTTAAGTTAGCTGTTGAACTTCTTCCTGACACTTCTAGTCTTGAAGAACGTCTCCTTCATCTAGAACATCTTGATGAGCAGCGTCGGGATGCCGCCACGATGAATGAAGCACATAAAAACCGAGTTAAAGTTCAGTACGATAAAGCGGTCAAACCCAGGGTTTTCTCGGAAGGCGACCTTGTTTTGGTCTATGCCCAAGAGAAAGATGCCCTGGGGGCAGGAAAGTTTAAATCTATGTGGTATGGCCCCTTCATTGTTAAAAAAGTCCTTAAAAAAGGAGCATATACCTTGGTTGATTTTGAAGGGAACGAGTTGCCGAAGCCCAGAAATGGGCTCTATTTGAAAAAGTATTATGCCTAGGCTTCGGCCTGACATTTTGCTTTTGTATATAGTAGTTTTACTTTGTACATATCTAGTTTTTCGATCTTTGATGGGATGGTGATGTTTTTTGATCTGCTTTGGCAGGTTGTGTCGGATGTCATGAGTCATTTTGGTTTCGCCGATGGTGCTAGTAGACACACCCGGAACTTGGCTTCCGCGGCTTGGGTGCTTCATCATCCATCCGGTCAGATGTTTGTATCAAGAGGAGTCTGCATTGGTCCTGCTTCCAATAATACAGCAGAATACACTGCAGTTATTTATCTACTCTTGGACGCAATATCTTTCGGTGTTGATTCGTTGGTAGTTTTCTTGGACTCTCAGCTGGTGGTGTCGCAGTTGAATAATAATTATCAGGTTCGAGATCCATTTTTACTCTGGTTGTTCTTGAGGGTACGTTTGTTACAAAGATCATTTCAATTTTTAACTTTCATTCACATTCCTCAAGCTGACAATTGGATGGCAGACTCATTAGCTAATCAAGCAATTGATTGGCATATTAATCATTCCATACAATAAAATTTAATCATCAAAAGCATCATACATTTTCATACATTTGTCACATCACATCAAATAATCGTTGTATATATATCATCAGGGTGTTCAAAAAACTATACAAAATTTGGATTCATATGTCATACAAAAAATTGGGCTTATGCCCGATCATGTTCAGTCTCACAAAATATACAGTCATCTGATATATCATATCTATCTAATCCTGTGGTCCCTGCCCAGAATTTTTGTTCCTATAGAACACGATCACGGTGGCAACTCAGCGGAATAACTGTACCCAGTCACGGGGTACTCCTACCACCTGTCTCTGGATGGATTCAGGCAGATCTTCCACTGCAGCCATAGGTACTTGGCGGGTTAACCCCTCCAAGCTCCTCTGTAGAGCCTGGAGGGTCTTGTCTGGATCTACTATATCCGCCTCGCCTCTGCGATGCTTATGTCGTGGGTAACCCTCAAGTCAAACTGGTCCAATATCTGTAACATGATCATTATAAAATTGTAAGTCATCTTGAATCCAATCAAAAACATGTTTTTTTTCCACATTTTTTCATACATATTGAAAAAATCCAAAAAAATTATATAAGTCAAAAATTGCAAACTTACCGACTGAGCCCCATGCCGCGCCTGGTGGAAGGACAAGGTCTGGATTGCCTTGGAAATCCATCCCGGCATAGGGATAGTCTTCCACAGCGATGATTTGTTCTCCCCACCAAAGGAAGAACTCATCATCCCAAGTGGTTCGGGGAACTTCACTTTCCCCCAATCTCTTCATCAAGTCAGCCCATCGGGCAATTCTTTGATCTCTAGGGCTGTTGATAGAAGAGATCACTTTGGGTCTCAGCCCAAGAATCTTCTCGAAGAAGAATGTCATCAATATTGTACCATATCCAAAATGTTTTGTCTTTACTTTTCAGATAGAAGTCAATTGTTGCTTCATATTCATCAGTAGAGCTGTGCACCAATCATATAAATGAGTTAAGCATTCCACTGCTATACTCATTTGAGTCCTGGATGCCTGGTGTAGGGAAGCAGATCCCGCTACCCTGCCAATGGGCGAAGGAGGATTTTCGAAAAAAGTCTCTTAAATCTTTGATTGAAATCTCTATTCCCACTTTCTTGGAACCCTCTACGCAGTACACGTGGACGTAATCTTCCACAGTTAGCCCTCCCAAAGGCTTCCCGTGCAAGTCTACTGGTTCCCCCCTCTGGGAGAGTCCAGTAATAAAATATATATCTTCCACTTCGATTCGTATGGGCATATGATCTATCACGAAACAGTCCTCTTCCGGTTCCCAATAGTTCACAAGCATTTCGAGCAACCGGACATTACTCTTCATACTTGGCATTTTGAAAAACTTGAGCAATCCACAATTTCGGAGAATATTTAGTGATACTTTGTCCTGCATGACTTCATTGTCTATGGCACTGTGTTCACGCTCTCTCCAAGATATAGTCATCCTACAAAAATTCAATAATTCGTTCATTAGCTACGCGTTTTTTCATTTTGGGTTGCGCATACGTGACTTTCTTTATACACAGTCACATATATACGCGACTTGGTCATTATAAACCCGCGTATGCGCAAACCCGTGATTTTAAACAAATGGTTCTACGGTGAAAATTCCTAATTTTTAACTTATGAACGGACAAAATGAATAACAAGGATGAATTAAGAACTCACCTAACAAATTTGGTGAAATTTGACAGTCGATTTCTCCTATTTTGACGAAAGAGGCTTTTTCTCCAGAGCACTTTTTCCCAAATCAGCAATGTAACAATGAACCAAATATGATGTAACTTGTGTATTTATGCCCAAAATTGAAAATTTTTTGCAAAAATTTGTTATGCTTATTTTTTCAATCTATCTTAAGCTGCATAACCCGAATGCTTGGAAGTGCCCAAATTGGTATATTTTCAGGTACATTTTGATGAACTCGAGATTTTTTCCGGTTTTTTGATCCATGACTGCTGACCCGTCATGGCAGGTATATGATCTTCACTGGCATATAGGTTAGGGAATCCACTTTCCGTTGCATTTTGAATACTAGCCTCCATTCTGATCACTTGCCATAGGGTTGATCCCATCAAGTCATGAGTATTACACCCATTTCACTCATCGATTATTTAATCATGACTTGGTGGTAGAGCCTTCCTTTACAGGGGCTTCCTAGTTAGTTCCTCGCTATCACTTGTTGCCCATGCTGAGTTTTATGTAGGCTCGGGAGTCCTCTTTAGTCCTGCCATGACTTATGTGTTGAAGCTTCATTCTTCTTCTTCTCCACTATCGTTTTTCTGGCTATTACCCTAGAGGCTCCCTGGTGTTGTTGAGTTTTATTATTGCATTGCATATTGGCTACTTGTTTATCCTAGCCTTTAGCCGACTTCATTTGGACTCGATGTTTAAGCCATATTTTGACCTTGACTGTATGTACAAGTTAACCATTGCATGCACTTAGCTATCGCGACTTGACACCCTTTTTACCTATGGATGGAACATTCCTTTGAGTATCGCTGACCAGTTTCCGCCACCTTGCATTCAGCATAGGATCGTTCCTATCCCACGAACTAGTGCATATGTTTCTTGATACTCATTCTATCCATTGTACCATAGCATTCTTTTATTCTTTTTCAGGCTTATTATATGAAAAACACAAAAAAATCAAATATATATAAAAAAAGAGTGGGAACGGGATGTTACTTCATAATTTGATGGCAGTACAGTGTCAGTTTGTAGCCCTTGAACAAAGCACATACACTTATATATTTCCTTCATTTGGGATGGTTTTAGTTTTGACCTAGGTTCAGTTTTTGCCTTGTTTCACTGGTCAGTCCTCCCCCGATTGGTTATCTCTTCCAATCATATGGAGAGTTTGTTTTTTCCTCCTGCATAACAGACTTATACAGTGTCATTTTTACTACCATGGTCATCACGAGTCGTGCTTTTGTTCAAGGGAAGTCTAACCAGAGTCGGCCATTCCGCAGTGTCTCTTGACTCATTATTTAGTCGGCCTTCTCGGTCTTGTCAGTATCTTGTTCTATCACATCATATGTTTTGGTCCTTTGCTCGTGCTGGTTTGAGAAGGTCTCCATTGAATTCTTGCTGGCGGGTTTGTCTCTTATCGACTACTTAGCATTGCTCCGAGAGCAACCTAGAGCTGCACCCTGGCCCTATTTCCATCATTGATAGGTGACCTTGTGCTCAGCATTTGATCATCATTATGGGTCTTTGACTGAGTGGTTTCCCCTGTGTTCGACGTCAGCATACATTATCACACTTGGGATTCGTGCAGTACTTTGATTTCCATTTGACCCTATTGGTGGATATCTCGCCTCTGTGTCAGCTTACATTATTGGTTGGTTCAGAGGGTTTCTTCCGTGCGCTAGCTTCATCTTGTGCACGTCAAAAACGTACTTTGGTTTGGTTCCGTCACTCTACTTCGTCCGATTCCTTCCAAATCTTGGCCTGCGGGTTTGCAGTCATCAGTGGCAAACTCTTCGCTATCGACAGTGGGGATTCATCATTGCCTCCTTATTGGTAGATTCATTCACGTGTTCGACTTCAACTCATTCATTCACACTTGTTAGATTGTACTGGGGCACCTTGACACTCATTTTCATTATTGGTGGGTTGTCTCACGTTGGTTAACGATATACATTATTGACCGGTAATCCAACGATTTCTCACATGGTCGACTTCAGCTCATTTATTCCCATTGTGTAGAATTGTGCCATAGTGATCAGTGAAGACCTCGGGTTGCATCATCATTTCTCGGTTGACTTTTGACATTCCATTCAGTTTCTGCCAGTGATGTCGTTCACCCTTATATGTTGCAGTGTCAGTACAACAGCATCCTATATGTTGGCTCCCGAGTTGCATGATTGTACCATTTATTCCACTTTTTATGATTTGGTACTTGGATATTCAGTTACTTATATGATCAAACATCCAGTTTTAGAATCATTGATCAGCTTTCTATATGTGATACTTAGACTTGTACTTCCGGGCCATGCTCAGATGATTCATTGTGTACTTTCGGTTCAGCTATACTTGTATACATTTTGGATCTATTTTGTACTTTCGATATGATGTATTTTTTACTGAGCATGGGTATGCCCGCCTCAGCATGAGTTGACTCTCTGTTTTCTTTCATTGGTTTTTGGCAGGCTGAAATCTGGTGAAGTCCTCTCTTCTCCTTGCGAAGTTCTTTCTATGTGCATAATACATTTCGGCCATCATGTACCCCTTCTGACCTCATATATTAGGGGGCATCTGTTATAGCATAATTTTTCACCCTCATGTGATTCATGATTGTCTCTATGGCCTTGGGCACCCATTCCCACAGACTTGAATAAAATTCATAAAAAACAGTTTTAAAAAATCCCATACGGCGGGTATGCCCGGACTTTCCCCGTGTATAGCTAGGCCACATATTAATTTTCAGCGTATTCCATTAAAAATCATTAAAAAAAATATATAAAAATTCCCTATTTTGAAAATTTTGGTTGATGGTTACTCAGTAGTTCAACCACCGGCAAGTAATAACTGTTTCCAGTTGAAACTACTTTGAGGGAGTATAAAAGCCTGTGTGTGTATGGCCTAAGAAGAAATTTATAGTTGCATTCTCACTACTGTTGGAATCCCTAATTCAAGTCTGAATTCTCGTGCCTCCTGCACTTTCCCATATTTATACAGGAAACCCTTGTTTCCTGGAGATGTTAATCAGTTTATATGCCATCTCAAGTGCACAAGTCTTGAAAGTATCTTAGCGAGGCAAGGGCGGGACGGATCCGGACAACGGTCTGTTCGAAGATCGTGGAAGGATTCAGGTGATCTCTCCACTTTTTATTTATGTACATGTGGTTCGCAATAATGAAGAACCATCTTGTTCCTGAACTTATGTGTTAATATCTATTTGCATATGTGAAAATATTGATTATTCAGCATTTATTATTGTTTATATAATATTTCACATGGATTACACTAACATTTAGGAGAAATATATGCTGTACAACTAGGTTTCTGTGCATGTTCTTTCTTGTTTTCCAGGTTGAAGAGGAAGAAGGGTTGCTGGGGGTTTGGATCCCGCGGGATCTACATCGAACGTAGGACTACAGGTGAGTTCTACTATCATTGTTATTTAGTTTTTGGCATTTAAGTGTGGTTGTGTGTGAGTCCTTCTGAATAGCATGCCCTGATCTATGGAGGTTTTGACCCAAAAAATCTCTAGGGTGTTTTTCCCCGAAACAGAACTGGCGACTCCGCTGGGGATCACATTTTTGTGATTCCCTTGTTGGGTGGTTTCAGCTGTTTGAAAGGTTTCCAACAATTTTAACTATCACAATTGGTCCGTTAACCTTTTTCTCGGTCGGACGCGAACTGGTTCTTTATCCAGGCTTGATCTTTTTTATTTTTCATTATTTACCTTTTCATACGCGATTTTGTCTATACACAGACGCATATACATGCAGTTTGCTTCAAAGGAACTCGCGTATACGCGGGTTTCCTTTGACATAGTCGCGTATGCACGCTTGTTTCAAAACTGTCAAGTAGCGTATGCCTGGGAAAATTTTGAAATTTTTGATTTCTTGACTTTTTAGTCTTGTCTGCTTGTGGAGACCTGTGCCTGCAGTGTCTTTATATCCTCTGGATTGTGTTGAAAATGGTCATTGGTCTTTTTTCTCTCCTGTTTGGTTGAAGACTAGCTTATCTGGCAAATCTTGTTTTTAGTGCTTGCATTCCTGGTTCGAGTACCAAGATCTCTTCCTGGGGATTCTTGGCTGTTCTGCTTAATCAGAACAGAGAGCTTTTTCTCATATACTCTTTCCTCATTTTATGTTTTGGTTTTTGCTTGGATTTTTGCCTGCTTTTGGTTAGTTTTCTTGAGTTCATTTGACTAGGTCTTGTTGCAATTTTTTGAAGAGTCTCTCTTGGTTCTTTGAAGTTTTTGTTTGCAGCAAGGTTGTACTATTCTTCTGGGCTGAGTTACTGAGTTTCTTGTCTTCTTTTGCTCATATAAATCTTGCTACTAAGTAGCCCTATAAGATTTGGAGCGTTTTTGAAGTTTTTTTGTTTTTTCATTTGCTTTTGTTTTGCATTTTTGTTTTTGTTTTTTATATCTGTTGAAGCTTTGTTGAGGTTTCTTGCCTTTGGTTTTTGACTTGATTTTGGAAAGGAATTGTTATTGGTTTCTTCCTCTTGTTTCAAGCGTTTTTGGTGTCTTTATATTAAGAGTTTCTAATTTTGGGAACTGGCTTTCTGGACAATCAAAAAGAGATAAAACAGAAGGATCTTTGGGAAATTTCTCTCTGCTTTAGTAGATTTTGTATCTTACAATTTGCATGCTCTTAGTTATTTTCATTAGGTGCACTTAAGCATTTATAGTTTTTTTTCATAGTTTTTGCGAGTGTGAAGTTTTTTATCTGAAAAGAAAAATAAAATTTTTTTAGTCTCATAGAACCCGTGTAGAAATTTCTTTTCATCGAAAGGAAATTACTGCATTTGCATGTAGTTTGGTTTTCATTAATTTCTTTTCTACGTCACAAAACACCACGAGTTTCATCTATGTATCCCTTTGACTTAATATAACAGTCGATTAAAATAAGCGCTATAATTTACCTTAGGGTTTGCAGTCATATTATGAGGCCTACTGTTGAGCCTATACCTCGGATGACAAAAGCATCTACTAAGCGTACGACGATTAATCCAAATGCTAGGGCTGCCCAGAACTACTCTATTGTGGAAGATCTGGCGCAGAGTCCTTGTGCCATGTCAGCTCTTGAGGTGCTCCAGTCTTGTCCGGCTCAGCGCATTGCTCTGCTCACTGCTCTTAGGGCTGTCGATCCAAAGAATTCTCTTATGATTACTTTCGATATGACTAATTTTAAAAAGAGACTCCCTCATCATATGGATTTTCATATTAAATCATCGTACCGGAAATGAAATATTTTTCGGATGGTCGTTGATGAGGGTGCTTCCACATGTGTGATGTCTCTCACATGCTGGAAGGGAATTGGATCTCCCGCAGCTGTTCCATCTGCTACTCTTCTGACTGCGTTTGATGGTCATTCTCATAGACCGCATGGTATTGTCCCAGCTTTGCCCATCTGTTTTGGGGGAAAAACTGTAAATATAAAGGTTGAAATAGTTGATGCAAGCTTGGACTACAACCTTCTGTTGGGGAGAAACTGGATTTATGAGATGGTTGCCATTGCATCTTCATTGTTTTGGATTATTTGTTTCCCTCACGAAGGGAGGATTGTTACAGTGGACCAACTGAACTGTCCTCCTGTAGACCCGAATGCATCTACTGACTCAACTATTCCAAAGTTGGATAATACCAAGGCGCCTTTGAGAATTTAGGAGTTGGAATGTATTCTTCCTTGATGGGTACTTTTGATATTCCTCCTCCTACGGTTCATATTAATGCAATTTCATCCTCCAAGGCTCCTCTTCGAAGAGAGTTCTTCAGAACTCATTATTTTTCGGACCCTTGGGCCTTACCTTCCCCTACTGCCACATTAGAGGAAGGTCAAGTGGGTGGAATGGCATTTCCTATTTCTGCAGCTGAGATTGCTTATCAGTCTATTGTTGACTCTGCAGAATCCATCCTAGCTCCTCTTTCACCGGAAGAGTTGGATGGAGATGTGGCTCCGGCTTGGACACTTAGTTCTTCTTCTGCCTAGGATTGCCTTGATACCACTCTTCCATCTGAAGAGGCCATCCTGGAAGCCATGAATGGTATAGATAGACCGTGGGATGATTTGCATCATCGGTCTTACTTTTTACCTGATTTGAGCGAAGTTTAAACAAGTTTTCCAAGTCCTCAGTCTCCTGGTCCTGTTCGCCCAGTCCTGAACCCTTTAGCACCAACACAGGTATATGCTGAAGGGAACATGGCTGTGATTTCTCCAACTATCTCGGTGAACATTTCCAAGGATCCCAATATTGTTGAGAATGTCTTCATCGGAGCTGAATATTCCCCTAAAGATATTCAAATTTACATCGATCTCTTTAAAGAGTATAGGGATGTATTCGCTTGGACTTATGAGGAAATGCCTGGTATAGATCCATCTATTGTCCAGCATGAGATCAAGACTTGGGAAAACGCTAAGCCTGTGAGGCAAAAACTTCGTCCGGTCAATCCTAGGAAGGAAGAAACTATCAAAGCCAAGGTGGAGAAGCTGCTTAAGGTGGGATTCATTTTCCCTGTTCCTTTGACTGAATGGGTTTCAAACCCTGTTCCCGTAGATAAAAAACAAGGAACAATTCGAGTTTGCATTGATTTTAGAGACCTTAATAAAGCATTTCCTAAAGATAATTACCCCACACCATTTATAGATCAGATCATTGATGAGTGTGCCGGTAATGAGATTTTCTCCTTCATGGACGGTTTCTCTGGATATAATCAGATTACTATTCGTCCTGAAGATCAGCATACGACTGCCTTTATTTGTCCCTGGGGTACATTTGCTTACAAGAAGATGCCTTTTGGTCTTAAAAATGTTGGGGCTACGTTTCAGCGGGCCATGTCATATGCCTTACATGACATCAAACATATTATTGAGGCATATTTGGATGATTTAGCTACTCATTCTCGAAAGAGAATGGATCATCCTGCTCACCTCCATCAAATATTTGAACGATGTTGTTTCTACAAGATTAGGTTGAATCCGAACAAGTGCATTTTCGCGGTTACATCCAGTCGGTTATTGGGATTCATTGTGTCTAGGGAAGGGATTACGGTAGATCCCTTCAAGGTTGAGGCAATACTTCAGTTGCCTCCCCCATCCTCTATTCGTCAACTTCAAAGTCTACAAGGAAAGGCTAATTTTCTTCGGAGATTTATCGTAAATTATGCTGAAGTTACCAAAGGATTTATGAGATTGTTGAAGAAGGGAGTTCCATTATTTTGGGATGACTTCGCTCAGCGCTCATTCGATGCTTTGAAAAAAGCATTGACCTCTGCTCCTTTATTGAGTCCACCTGATTATAGCAGGGATTTCCTTTTGTATCTTGCAGCAGCAGAATCTACTATTGGTATGGTTCTGGTTCAGGAAGATGATGCTCTTGTAGAGCATGCTATATACTATCTTAGTCGAGGATTGGTAGGTCCTGAACTCCGGTATACTCCGATAGAAAATTTAGCTTTAGCAGCAGTTCATGTTGTGCAGCGACTCCGGCATTATATTATTCTACGAAAAACTTATGTTTTGGCAGCAGCCAATCCATTTCAGTTTGTCCTCAGTAGGCGAGTGATTGGGGGAAAATACAATAGATGGATTGTGATTTTGCAGGAATTTGATCTTGAGTTTATGTCTGCCAAGTCCAAGAAATCATTGGTTTTCGCAGAATTGATCTCCGAGTTGCCCTGTGGGGAAGAAATGATCTATGATGAATCCTTCCCGAATGAACATTTGTTTCTTATCTCTTCACAAGATCCTTGGTATGGAGATATCATTGTGTATCTTCAGACTGCGAAGTTTCCCTCTACTTTTTCGAAAGATGAGCGTCGTAAGTTGCGTCACTTGGCTAAGAATTACTTGATTATTGGTGATGCTTTATACCGTCGAGGGGTTGATTCAATCCTAAGACGTTGCTTAACTCTTGAAGAAGCTGAGGCTGTGCTGAATGATTGCCACAGTGGAGCTTGTGGTGGTCATTTATCTGGGCTTGCTACAGCCCAAAAGATCTTGCGTGCTGGGTACTTTTGGCCTTCGATTTTCAAAGATTGTATGGAGTCGGTTAAAAAGTGTCATCCGTGTGAAGTTCATACTCGAAAAATGCGCGCTCATCCAGCTCCGCTTTTTCCAGTCATTACTGTCGGTCCCTTTACAAAGTGGGGTATTGATTATACTACTTGTAACCCGCCTTCGGCTAAAGGTCACAAGTACATTATTGTAGCAGTAGACTAATTTACGAAGTGGGTCGAGGCTATGCCTACTTTTGGGAATGATGGTGAGACTGCAGCTCTTTTTCTTTTCAACCAGGTTATTGCTCATTTTGGTATTCCTAGAGAGATTGTCACTAATCATGGCAGTCATTTTCAGAATAGCATGATGGCTGAGTTGGCTCTAAAATTAGGTTTCCGGCAGGAGCATTCATCTCCTTATTATCCTCAGGCTAATGGGCAAGTGGAAGCCATGAACAAATCCTTGAAGACCATTCTTCAAAAGACAATCAATAAATCTCGATCCAACTAGAATATCATGCTATATCCTGCACTTTGGGCATACAGGACGTCAGTGAAAACTGCAATTGGCTTTACTCCATTTCAGCTAGTTTACAGGTTGGAATTCGTATTTCCTATTGAATGTGAGATTCCTTCTCTAAAGTTAGCTATTGAGCTTCTTCCGGACACTTCTTGAAGAACGTCTCCTTCATCTGGAACATCTTGATGAGCAACGTCGGGACGCCGCCATGATGAATGAGGCGCATAAAAACCAAGTTAAGTTTCAGTACGATAAGGCGGTCAAACCTAGGGTTTTCTCAGAAGGCGACCTTGTTTTGATCTATGCCCAAGAGAAGGATGCCCTGGGGGTAGGAAAGTTTAAGTCTATGTGGTATGGCCCCTTCATCGTTAAAAAATTCCTTAAAAAAGGAGCATATACCTTGGATGATTTTGAAGGAAACGAGTTGTCGAAGCCCAGAAATGGGCTCTATTTGAAAAAGTATTATGCTTAGGCTTCGGTCTGGCATTTTGCTTTTGTATATAGTAGTTTTGATTTGTAAATATCTGGTTTTTCGATCTTTGATGGGATGGTGATGTTTTTTTTATCTTCTTTGGTAGGTTGTGTCGGATGTCATGAGTCATTTTGGTTTCGCCGATGGTGCTAGTAGACACACCCGGAACTTGGCTTCCGCGGCTTGGGTGCTTCATCATCCATCCCGGTCAATTGTTTGTATCAAGAGGAGTACGCATTGGTCCCGCTTTCAATAATACGCGAGAATACACTCGCAGCTTATTTATCTACTCTCGGACGCAATATCTTTGGGTGTTGATTCGCTGGGTAGTTTTCTTGGACTCTCACTGGTGGTGTCGCAGCTTGAACAATACTTATCGGGTTCGAGATCCATTTTTTACTCCGGTTGTTCTTGAGGGTACGTTTGTTACAAAGATCATTTCAATTTTTAACTTTCATTCATATTCCTCGAGCTGACAATTGGATGGCAGACTCATTAGCTAATCAAGCAATTGATTGGCATATTAATCATTCCATACAATAAAATTTAATCATCAAAAGCATCATACATTTTCATACATTTTTCACATCACATCAAATAATCGCTGTATATATATCATCGTAGTGTTCAAAAAACTATACAAAATTTGGATTCATAAGTCATACAAAAAATTGGGCTTATGCCCGATCATGTTCGATCTCACAAAATATACAGGTCATCCGATATATCATATCTATCTAATCCCGTGGTCCCCTCGCCCCGTAAGTTGTGTTCCTATAGAACACGATCGTGGTGGCAACTCGGCGAATAACCGTACCCAGTCACGGGGTACTCCTACCACCCGTCTCTCGGATGGCTTCAGCAGATCTTCCACTCGCGACCATAGGTACTTGGCGGGTTAACCCCTCCAAGCTCCTCCGCAGAGCACTGGAGGGTCCCTGTCCGGATCTATCAGTATCCGCCTCGCCTCGCGATGCTTATGTCGTGGGTAACCCTCGGGTCGAACTAGTCCAATATCTCGTAACATGATCATTATAAAATTGTAAGTCATCTTGAATCCAATCAAAAACATGTTTTTTTTCCACATTTTTCCATACATATTGAAAAAAAATCCAAAAAATTTATATAAGTCAAAAATTGCAAACTTACCGACCGAGCCCCATGCCGTGCCCGGTGGAAGGACAAGGTCCGGATCGCCTCGAAATCCATCCCGCATAGGGATAGTCTTCCACAGCCGATGATTTGTTCTCCCCACCAAAGGAAGAACTCATCATCACAAGTGGTTTGGGGAACTTCACTTTCCCCCAATATCTTCATCAAGTCGACCCATCGGGCAATTCTTGGATCTCTAGGGTCGTCGATAGAAGAGATCACTTTGGATCTCAGCTCAGAATCTTCTCGAAGAAGAATGTCATCAAGATTGTACCATATCCAAAATGTTTTGTCTTTACTTTTCGGATAGAAGTCAATTGTTGCTTCATATTCATCGGTAGAGTTGTGCACCAATCATATAAATGAGTTAAGCATTCCACTCGCTATACTCATTTGAGTCCCTGGATGCCCTGGTGTAGGGAAGCGAGATCCCGCTACCCCTGCCAATGGTAAAAAGGAGGATTTTCATGTGCAAGTCTCTTAAATCTTTGATAGCAATTTGAGTTCCAACCTTCTTGGAACCCTCTACGCGATAGACGTGGATGTAATCTTCCACGGTTAGCCCTCCCAAAGGCTTACCATGCAAGTCTATCGGCTCCCCCCTCCCGGGAGAGTCCCAGTAATAAAATAGATATCTTCCACCTCGATGCGTATGGGCATTTGATCTATTATGAAGCAGTCTTCTTCCGGTTCCCAATAGTTCACAAGCATTTCGAGCAACCGGACATTACTCTTCATATTTGGCATTTTGAAAAACTTGAGCAATCCGCAATTTCGAAGAATATTAAGTGATGCTTGGTCCTGCATGACTTCATTGTCAATGGCACTGTGTTCACGCTTTCTCCAAGATATAGTCATCCTCCAAAAATTTAGTAATTCGTTCATTAGCTACGCGTTTTTTTCATTTTGGGTTGCGCATACGCGACTTTCTTTATACACAGTCGCGTATATACGCGACTTGGTCATTATAAACCCGCGTATGCGCAAACCCGTGATTTTAAACAAATGGTTCTACGGTGAAAATTCCTAATTTTTAACTTATGAACGGAAAAAATGAATAACAAGGATGAATTAAGAGCTTACCTAACAAATTCGGTGAAATTTGACGGTTGATTGATCCTATTTTGACGAAAAAGGCTTTTTCTCTAGAGCACTTTTTCCCAAATCAGCAATGTAACAATGAACCAAATATGAGGTAACTTGTGTATTTATGCCCAAAATTGAAAATTTTTTGCAGAAAATTGTTATGCTTATTTTTTCAATCTATCTTAAGCTGCATAACCCGGATGCTTGGAAGTGCCCAGATTGGTATATTTTCAAGTACATTTTGATGAACTCGAGATTTTTTCCAGTTTTTTATCCATGATTGCTGACCCATCATGGCAGGTATGTGATCTTCACTGGCATATAGGTTAGGGAATCCACTTTCCATTGCATTTTTCATACTAGCCTCCATTCTGATCACTTGACATAGGGTCGATCCCATCAAGTCATGAGTATTACACCCATTTCACTCGCCGATTATTTAATCATGACTTGGCGGTAGAGCCTTCCTTTACATGGGCTTCCTAGTTAGTTCCTCGCTATCACTTGTTGCCCATGCTGCGTTTTATGTAGGCTCGGGAGTCCTCTTTAGTCCGCCATGACTTATGTGTTGAAGCTTCATTCTTCTTCTTCCTCACTATCATTTTTCTGGCTATTACCCTAGAGGCTCCCTGGTGTTGTTGGGTTGTATTACTGCATTGCATATTGGCTACTTGTTTATCCTGGCCTTTAGCCGGCTTCATTTGGACTCGATGTTTAAGCCAACTTTTGACCTTGACTATCTGTACAAGTTAACCATTGCATGCACTTAGCTATCGCGACTTGACACCCTTTTACCCATGGATGGAACATTCCTCTGAGTATCGCTTACCAGTTTTCGCCACCTTGCATTGAGCATAGGATCGTTCCAATCCCGGGAACTAGTGCATCTGTTTCTTGATACTCGTTCTATCCATTGTACCATAGCATTCTTTTATTCTTTTTCAGGCTTATTATATGAAAAAGACAAAAAAATCAAATATAACAAAAAGAGCGGGAACGGGATGTAACTTCGTAATTTGATGGCAGTACAGTGTCAGTTTGTCGCCCTTGAACAAAGCATATACACTTATATATTTCCTCCATTTGGGATGGTTTTAGTTTTTGACCTAGGTTCAGCCTTTGCCTTGTTTCACTGGTCAGTCCTCCCCCGGTTGGTTATCTCTTCCAATCATATGGAGAGTTTGTTTTGCCTCTTGCATAACAGACTTATACAGTGTCACTTTTTACTGCCATGGTCATCACGAGTCGTGCTTTTGTTCAAGGGAAGTCTAACCAGAGTCGGCCATTCTGCGGTGTCTCTTGACTCATTATTCATTCGGCCTTCCTGGTCTTGTCAGTATCTTGTTCTATCACATCAGATGTTTTGGTCCTCTGCTCATGCTAGTTTGAGAAGGTCTCCATTGACTTCTCGCTGGCGGGTTTGTCTCTTATCGACTACAACACATTGCTCTGAGAGCAAACCTAGAGCTGCACCCTAGCCCTATTTGCATCATTGATAGGTGACCTTGTGCTTAGCATTTGATCATCATTAGGGTCTTTGACTGAGTGGTTTCCCCTGTGTTCGACGTCAGCATACATTATCACACTTGGGATTCGTGCAGTACCTTGATTTCCATTTGACCCTATTGGTGGATATCTCGCCTCTGTGTCAGCTTTCATTATTGGTTGGTTCAGAGGGTTTCTTCCGTGCACTAGCTTCATCTTGTGCATGTCGAAAACGTACTTCGGTTTGGTTCCGTCACTCTACTTCGTCTGATTCCTTCCAAATCTTGGCCTGCGGGTTACACTCGCGCTGGACTGATGTGGGATGCCTTAATGCCTTCCTTCCAGCAGATCTTTTCCCATCGACTCTGAATCATTGCTCTGGGAATAAGGTCTAGAGTCTTTTTGTCAGTACCTTAGGGTTTGCAGTCATCAGTGGCAGACTCTTCGCTATCGACAGTGGGGATTCATCATTGCCTCTTGGTTGGTAGATTCTTTCACGTGTTCGACTTCAACCCATTCATTCACACTTGTTAGATTGTACTGGGGCACCTTGACACTCATTTTCATTATTGGTGGGTTGTCTCGCGTTGGTTAACGGTATACATTATTGACCAGTAATTCAACGATTTCTCACATGGTCGACTTCAGCTCATTTATTCCCATTGTGTAGAATTGTGCCATAGTGATCGGTGAAGACCTCGGGTTGCATCAGCATTTCTCAGTTCACTTTTGACAGTCCATTCAGTTTCTGCCAGTGATGTCGTTCACCCTTATATGTTGCAGTGTCAGTACAGCAACATCCTATATGTTGGTTCTCGAGTTGCATGATTGTACCATTTATTCCACCTTTTATGATTTGGTACTTGGAGATTCAGTTACTTATATGATCAGACATCCAGTTTTAGCATCATTGATCAGCTTTCTATATGTGATACTTAGACTTGTACTTTCGGGCCATGCTCAAATGATTCATTGTGTACTTTCAGTTCAGCTATACTTGTATACAATTTGGATCTATTCTGTACTTTAGATATGATGTATTTTTTACTGAGCATGGGTATGCCCGCCTCAGCATGAGTTGACTCTCTGTTTTCTTTCATTGGTTTTTGGCAGGCTGAAATCTGGTGAAGTTCTCTCTTGTCCTTGCGAAGTTCTTTCTATGTGCATAATACATTTCGGCCATCATGTACCCCTTCTGACCTCATATATTAGGGGGCATCTGTTATAGCATCATTTTTCACCCTCATGTGATTCATGATTATCTCTATGGCCTTGGGCACCCATTCCCACAGACTTGAACAAAATTCATAAAAAACAGTGTTAAAAATCCCATACGCGGGTATGCCCAGACTTTTCCGCGTGTATACGCGAGTCCATACACACTTTTCCGCGTATGCCATTAAAATCATTAAAAAATATATAAAAATTCCCTATTTTTGGGCTGGGTTGATGGTTACTCTAGTAGTTCAACCACCCCAGCACGTGGCCAACTATTTCCAACTGATTGAAACTACTTTGAGGGAGTATAAAAGCCCCTCATGTGCATGGCCTAAGGGAGAGAGAAATTTATAGACATTATACTCTGTTGGAATCCCTAATTCAAGTCTGATTTCCCGTGCCTCCTGCACTTTCCCAGATTTATACAGGAAACCCTTGTTTCTTGGAGATGTTCATCAGTTTATATGCCATCTCGAGTGCACAAGTCTTGAAAGTATCTTAGCGAGGCAAGGGCGGGACGGATCCGGACGACGGTCTGTTCGAAGATCGTGGAAGGATTCAGGTGATCTCTCCACTTTTTATTCCTGTACATGTTGTTCGCAATAATGAAGAACCATCTTGTTCCTGAAATTATGTGTTAATATCTATTTGCATATGTGAAAATATTGATTATTAATCATTTATTATTTTTTATATAATATTTCACATGGATTACACTAACATTTAGGAGGAATATATGCTATACAACTAGGTTTCCGCGCATGTTCTTTCTTGTTTTCCAGGTTGAAGAGGAAGAAGGGTTGCTGGGTGTTTGGACCCCGCGGGATCTACATCGAACATAGGACTACGGGTGAGTTCTACTATCGTTGTTATCTAGTTTTTAGCATTTAAGTGTGGTTGTGTGTGAGTCCTTCTGAATAGCATGCCCTGATCTGTGGAGGTTTTGACCCAACAAACCTCTAGGGTGTTTTTCCCCGAAACAGCAACCGTAACCAATAGAATCAAATGAATAAAGCGGCTGAAGGGTTTAAGTGTTGTTAGTGAAAAAATGTGGGTGCGACAGTTAAAATGAGCAGAAGACATGAGAGAATGGAGGCGTAAAATTAAGGTTTAGAGGCGTAATGCAGAGATGGAAATAGTGAACATAGATCAATGTTTTTGGTATGTGGGAAGGTTTACCCTCCTCGAGCTCTATCGATAGAGATGAGAAGGGAAGTCTAGATCCATAGCTCTTAGAGTTTTATCCTCTATTCTACTAATCACAAGCAAATGAAAAAATGCAACAGCAAATTGAAAGCAAAGACTAAGAAACAATGAAACTATCAGAAGAAGATATAACTAAATGGCAGAAGAAAAAATTAGCTAAATGACAGAAAGGAAAGAATGAAAACAATAGATAAGTTAAGGCACATGGATTGGGCCCTAACCCATGAGCCTCACTCTCTAAAAAATAAATCATTAAATGGAAATCAGTCTATTCATTTCATAAAAGGAATAACCTCATACATCTCGGAAAGTTTTATTACTGAGTAAAATAAAAATCTCAATAGCTCGCAACAATAGTGTTGAATGGAATCAACTCACTGACTAACTAACTCCTTCCTAGCTCTAGCTTTGCTCTATTTATTCTACATGGCAGCTACCAACAGCTCCCTTGAAAATGGTCATTGAGTTCACTTGACTCCTAGTAAACATGAATTGAGTGCTCTCCTCTTTGAGTTGCTTGGATGCCTCTGGAAGTCGAATTGCTAGAGAGAATATTTAGGGTGATTGAGTCCACTTAACTCTAAGTCAACAAAGATTGAGTGCACTCCTCTTGGAGTTGCTTGGCTGCCTCTGCACTCGAATTGCTGGAGAAAATCGTTGGGGTGATTGATTCCACTTAAGTCCAAGTCTTTATGATAAAATCCTTATGAAAATTCTTAATTATTCATGATTTTCTGCACTCAACCTCATATTAGGCACTCAGAGTATGTTAGCCTTAATCACCACCTATAGTAGCATCATAAAACAAAATAATAATAAAAATGCAAGAAAAATAGATCTAAGAAGGAAAAATGTGACCATTAACCCCTCCAAATATTTCTAATAATGGATCTCATCACCCATCTTCGTGTAAAGGGTATGAAAACCATTTGTGAACTTTCGCACATTTTGGTATCTTCCTTGCCGCAGTGCGGTCCACTTTATGTATTTATCTTCATAGCTACTGACAGGGTAGTATTGTTCCTTGATGGCATCTCAAAAATAGTTCGAAGTGGTTGCACATGAAAACAGTTAGGGTTCCCCCTCATCCTTTTGTTCACAGTAGGTTTCCCACCAGTCCTTGACATGGGGAGGGGCAGATTTCAGGAGTGCAAAAGTAATATTTCCGGGTTGGAAAAGACATGAACTGAAAATATACCCTTCCAATAGATTTAACCATTTATCTATGGTGTCCACATCTATCTGGCCTTCAAATATGGTAATGTCAAATTTAAATTGTACATTAAAAAGATTGGTTCCTCTAGAGAGGTTTATGATGAATATGCATCGCCTGCAGGTAGTCATCGAAGGATCTGGGAAAATTTATCCATCATCACATTCCCCTATTTCTTGAGGGCCTTCTCGAGAAATATTTTGAAAGGATCCACTACTCCCTTGTCTTTATTTTCTTTAGCAATGGGAGGTCATCAGGGTTTGTGATGCTGATATTTCAAAGGTTCAACTAAATTGGCACCTAATTCCTTATACCCCGACCTCATTGGGGACATGAAAAGAAAAAAATGATAAAGAGAAGAATGCTCTGATAGCACTAAGGTGAACTTATGCAGGAACAAAACAAAATATAGATATAAACATAAACACATAAGAGTCGCAGAAATAAAACTTCATTTCATTAATATCAAAGAAATGAAATATTCTTACATATAGAACGAAAACAAACTAGCTCGGGCGTTGGTAGCTTATCTCTGAGAAGAGATGTGGTGGATACATGCCTCTAAACTATGTTACAATGAGGCTCAAGGGCCTTTTTATTCTTGAACAACAAGGGAAAACCCTAAACAAACAAAACCATAACCACAGGAGATGTAACACCAAGAGTTTGTAGGCCTCGTTGAGGTAAGTTTAGTATCCAACTTCCTAGGGTCGTAACTTGGTGATATTATCTTTGTTTGGAACATATGATACCTCGTCGAAAATATATCTCCGAGTACTACAATATTAGTTGCAATCCCTTTCCTATGACTATGGACTTGCTGCAGACCTAAAAAAATGGGCCAAAACTTCTCCGGAAGTTCAGGACCTGAAAAATTGCTAAAAATAGTAAATGCTACTATAAACAAGAAAATTGATGAAACTAACTGGAGGTCTAGGTGGAATAGGCGGGTGGCCACCAACATCCACCAGGATTAGTCATCTCCCTTTAGGAAGCAATGGTCCCCATTGTGTGTAGAGCCTCCATGAGGTGAGGAAATTCTTGTTGAACTTTGTTGGAACAAGGTCTCCTACAAAGCTGTGAATATGGTCCATTTTGTACATTTTTTATTAGATTTAGTCTAACGTAGGGGTTTTGGGATGGTTCAAATCCCCTAATGCATTTTAAATGGGTCAATGGTAGACCAAGGGTCCGCAAACCATGGTTTGCGGACCATTGGATGCGTAGGCTAAAGTATTATAAATAGTTGAACCTTTTTGAGTCGATAGGTGGGAATGAATTAGAATTGATGCTACGTACGAATTGTTAGATCTATAGGGTTGGTTGGGTAAGGACTCCTGCTGGATGTGTGCGCGGAGATCCTCTGTCCTGCTGTGTGCGGACCCTGCTATTGTGTGCGTAGGTTGGGTTTTGGGTATTGTAAGTAAATCTGAAGGATTAACGAATGCGGAAGGCTGTTGGAATATCTGAATCTATTGGACTTATTTTTTATGTGAATCTGTGGTATCTGATTGAGTATGTATGCTTCTATGTTATTGATTTAAGTTGTGGAAGTACTTGTGTTACTTGTTTATGCTGCGATCTGGATATGTTCTATTATGCTTTATATGATAACTGTGGTAATGCTCTATAATTCTATGATTTGTTAGTTACTGTGATTATAATTGGTATTACGCACGTGGATGCGAAGGATATCTGTAGATCTGGGCTCTAAGATACAAGATCAGGTAACTATAAGCATGAACGCAACTCTGCTTTACTTACCTACCCTCTCCCAGGGTGTAGAAACCTGGTTCTAGCACCCTCCAATACTACTTCGGGTGAGACTTTGGCCTGCGCAAGCGTGTCACTATTGAAAGGGCCAGTAGTATAGGGGTTTATTGGAAAACCTTAACCTTTGAACCTGGGTCAGGACCCCCTGAGCCAACAAATGGTTCATTGCCGAGACAGGGAGAATTTTGCGAGAGGGATCGGGTAATGCCAAGGCCATATTGGAAACCTGAAAGAAAATAAATTGATGGTTTGAACAGCAAGTTCAGGAATTCGCAGTAAAGGAAAACCGCAGTAAGAGGTTGACCACCGAAGAGTGGAAGAATAAGTATATTTTCACGGATATCTACGAGATCTTCTTTGTAACAATTGTGATCGAGCTCCAAGAGTGGCTCTCAAGGTTGGTTGAACTTCAGAAGTGTTGGAAATACAAGCGGGTCATGCAGTGGACCCCAGAATTGAAGACTGATAACACCATCACTCGCACGGTGGACCACTGGATGGATAGTGTGCTAGGAGGATTCGTGATAGAATTTTCCATCGATCAGTTCATCTCCTACTCTGAAGTAGATCGAAGATTCTTCAAGGGTTTCCAGCGTAAGTTTCTAAAGACCTCACCGTTGCTAATTAAGATATTACTGCGCAAAAAGAGTGTTTTGTGTAGCCACACCGAATGAATGACCTATGATCTGGATGGGAGTACGACACAAAGTGGAAAATACTATCGGATCAATCAAGAAGGAGATAGACCTGTCTACATTCCAGTAAGAGAAGCAGCTTCGCAAATTCCTCCAGCCACACCACTTTCAAACCAGCATAGGGGTAATAATTCACCTACACCTCTGCCACCACCGGAAGACGACATGGTTGCACACATGAAGTTGCCTACCTTTAAGGGTGTGGAAGATGAAGACATGGATCAATTCTGGTTTCTCATAGGATCGGTATGGATTGCGCAGAATGTAGCTAGTGATGCGGTGAAGAGGCCTCTATTGTCCCTTACCTTTGAAGGAAGAGCTTTGGACTGGTACATGGGTACATCAGCCAGCATGCGAATGCCACCATTGAAGAAATTAAGAACTCCTTGAAACAACAGTTCAAGAAACCTAATTCCTACTCTCAAATAGTGGTTGATCTAAAGGATTTCAAGCAAGGGCCTTCTGAGTCTTTGTGGGAGGCCGATCAGCAACTAGAGAAGGTGATCAGAGAAGGAGGATTTCAGTATGATGATAGACAGCACACGGAATGGTTCATTGCTATGCTGCTGCCTCACCTGTGCGTACCTATGGATCACCAAACTTTTGAATTTCAGGAAAAAGCCTTGGAGGTCGCTATGAAGTTAGAAGCTGCACCTAGAGATGATACCCAGTTGGGCATCCAACAGATCCAAGAAAAACTAGAGGCGATGCACATAGAGATCCAGAACCTGCGAAATGAGTGAGGAGCAGAGGCTAGCCCTGAAAGATGGTGCATACGATGCAGGCCGAATGGTCACACCAAGGATAACTTCCCTCTGTTAGCATACTATATGCAGGTCGAGGGACCTAGCCTGTTTCACCCTAGAGAATTTTTAGGATCAAGTGGGTCGGTGCTATGGTGCGATGATTTTCATGTTGTGGGGCTGCATGACACAAACCACTGCCCCCGCCTTTCTGCGTATGTCCCAGAAGTAAAGCAACAATGGTGCAGGTTCTGCAGGTCAATAGGACATGATGAACAGAACTGTCAGACGTATGATTTGATGATCGATCGAGGGAATCTCTATAGGGTACATTCAGATCCATCCTCGCCAAGATCCCTCTCAAGCACAGGTGGCTCCCAGCCAGGGGTAGGGGAGGCAGAAGGGGTGGAAGCGCAGGTCAGGGACGAAGGCAAGTAATCTGTTATAATTGTGGAGATGTAGGACACTTTGCCAGGGACTGTCCAAACCCTCCGAGGTAGTCCTGTTGGTATTGCATACAGTTATACGATGTGATTGAATGCTATCCAATCTTGATAGCAAAGATGCAGGAGAAGCAGCTGACACCTACGTAGAATGTGCAGATGGTTAAGGCTAAACTACGAGACAAATATCCAAGCATGAATTTTGTAACACGCAGTGGGATGGTCACTGGGGGGCTTGAGGAGAAGACTATGACTGAACCTCTGATCTGATAAGCAGTGATCAAGAAAAAAGGTTTGGAGCTAAAAAAAAGGAAAAAGAAACATTTTTCATAGCTCGCAAAGACTTTGTTGAGGCAAAGGCATCTATTTCTCAGCTATCGGGAAACCTCAAGGCAGATGAGGAGGTCAAACCCTTTTTACAGGCATGTATGAAGTTGTTGTGCAAACCAAAGGCTGTGGAAAATCTTCAGGCATTAATAGATAGTTGCACAGCATGACCTAGCCTACCTTTGGACATCAAGGACATACACAAACTATATAGATATAAGAAACGCACTGGTAGGGAGATGTGGTTGACTGCACAGATCGGTGATTATGAGATGGATCAGGTTATTTTGGACCTAGGGTCAGATGCGAATATCTTACCTAAATAGACTTGGAAACGAATGGGGGAACCTAAGCTGGAATGGTCCACTATCCAGCTGCGTATGGCCAATCAGCAGAATATCATACCCTTGGGGAGATTGTCGAAGATCGTGGTAGATATCCCAGGGGTCAAGGTCCGGGCTGATTTTGAAGTAATTTAGATTGTAGAATATGCACACCCCTACCCTGCGCTCCTAGGCTTGGATTGAGCCATCGATATGGGAGGCATCATTAAACTAAAAAAGAGAAGCATGGTATTTGAAAATAATGGTACAAGGGTGATAGTACCATTAGATCGTGCGGAAGGTGAATGGTATATAGAGCCGGTGCATGACGAAGGGGATGTAGATCACATTTATAAGTTGACTGCATGGGATGAATATTGGATCAACCCTACGGTGGATGGTGTACTCTGCTGGGAAAATGACAGTGACTACTTCTCCAACTCCAACGGGGAGATAGAGAACTAGCAAAATCTGTTACATGATGTCTCTGCCTTGCGATGCCTTCAGGCCACAAAAGACTTCCGCTGCATTTCCTCAGAGGTAAGATACCTACCCTATTTTGATGGTTCTGGTAATATTAGGGACTTTTTGCAAGCATTTGAAGTTGAGGTTCCAAGGGGACGAAGGCTAGGAGCCCTTAACATTTCCATGCATAAGACACCTGCGCGGTGGTGGGACACACATAAGGAGGAATTCCAGGACTAGGAAGAGTGTCGGGATATGATGATCCTGCGATTTGAACCGCCCAATCACCTGCGTGTCCAAACATACATCGGCCCCGAAGACCTGCACGAATATCTGTTCGCTTGGATGGAGGATTGGTGCGACAGGACTACAGAAGAGTGGGTTCATCTGTTTATTCATGCCTTGGGACCACTTCCCACCGCATGGTATTTATATGCGAAGCTACATCAGTGCACCCGCCACTGGGAGACATTGAAGGATGAATTCCTAGGGACATTTGGGCTAGTAGGGGGAACGTAGGTGCTTAACACAGCTCTACAGGACATTGATATGGTGGTATGGGGTGAATCGTCCCTGTATGTCGCACCTAAGGTACCAACATGGGAAGCGCAGATGCCGGACATGGATGATGACCACAGCCTAGCCTTACAAGAGTGTCGAGATGATTAACGAGCTATCTTTGTCTGAGAATTGAAGGAGATGTGCACATTTACCATACCGCTCAAGATACGAACCGATAGCATTGGGTCTCACCCTACGTTGGCTAAGGTTGAGGATGTAGATACAGTAGGTGAAGTTGTCATGGCTCCTACAACAAGGAAATAGCTGCAGTCAGTCCTCGGCCACGCAAATTCATCAGAGGAATTTTTAGGTCTAAAATGGGCCTCCTAAGGAAAATGTACAATCAAAATTCACTTTATATGAACCAATCACATTTTAGGGGATGACATCATCCCTAATGGTTGAGGTGGCATTGCTTGAGTTAAAGGTACTTACTTGTCACATTCTCAATGGTGGATAAAACTCATGGTTAACCATGGTAGTGCTCTAAGTACTTTTAAAGTCATAAAGTAAAGTACTCATAATAATGTCATTTCACACTTTTTGAATAAAATATTATTATTGTCATTTCATATTTTTTGAAAGAAACAATGCATATCTCTACACAATCTTCGTGTATTTACACACTTTTCAATAAATATTATATTTGTATATTTTCAAATATTTATTTATAAATCAAATCAATTCAATATGTAATATAAAATTCATACACAAAACAATATACTATATTAGATTATTTTTATTAAGTATATTAATTACATGTTATTATATAATTTAAATAATATAAATTTTAATTAATAGTATATTCTATAATTAAGAATTTATGAATTTATATCTATATTTTATTTTAAGTTATTTAAGTAGAAAGGACAAATGCATTAGTTGTGCAATGATAATGACTTTTTTTTTTAAATCTCATTCTTATTTATAGTCACATCAATACAATTTTATTATTATTTTTTATTTTGGTACAACTTTGGAATTGAATTTAACAATGGTTACATGGATTTTGGTGCAAAAAGTGAATTGAAAATTCATAAATATTATTTTATTGATTTAGCTATTATTTTATTATTTCCTTAGGAGGCCCATTTTAGACCTCAAAATTCCCCTAATGATTACAAGAATTTCATTCGAAAATATGTATTGATCACAGCACCTATGCAGAACTTGCTTATGAAGGATGCCCAGTTCTGTTGGAATGACGCACGTTAAGCGAACATGTCTCTGGTTCTGAAGTACCTAGGGAAAAAGCCTGTGTTGGGGGAGGATGCGCAGGAGACAAAGGTGGTTAATCCAAGCGTAGTAGGTATGCTGAGAACATAGGAGGTGCGAAAACTCATCGTTGGAACAGTAAAATCTAGTAAAAAGCAGAAATTACCATTGGAAGGAACGGAGGACTGGAAATTAATGTGGCACTTTCCACAGAATTTTTACCATTTAACCGATGGTAAGTTTCACATGAGGCTCACCCAACAGTTGGTTAGCCCTTATGGCTATAAAATGGGTCGAACAGTCCAGACAAGGGTTTCGTATCAGTTGTATAACTTGTACTTGGCATATCTTACTATGACGATTTGGTGTTGCAAGTCACTCTGTGTTTATAGTGTCTTTTTCATGTCCGAGCAACCTACCTCCTCGGATAGTAGCAACCCATAGTTTGTTTTTCATGGCAGGATGACGGCTACGAACCCTGCTGAGCCTTCTGAACTAGTAACTTTGGGGAACCAAGAAACTGAAGAAGTTGTGGAAATTGAATCTGAAGCTGAAGAATTTTTCTCCACACCAGTCACAAGGAAGGGAAAGGAAAAAGCACAGAGCTTAGGAAAGCCCCCCAAACCTATGAAATGGGTGAGAGGGAAGCCCAGAAATTCCCCTAGAAATTTCAAATCCCCGCGGGTGATGCACTAGGCTCAGGCTGCGTAGGAGGAGGCCCAACCCACTGAACTAATCAGCTGGTTACCTCCCTTTTTCCGACCACAAAGACCTTCGACGCGCACACCAAAGAACCTTGACGGCTTGATATCCTATCTGAAAATGCCACTGACCCTGGGAGAGGTCCCCGTCCTTAGTGACCCTTGTGGAAGGCTCCATGAGGTCAAATTTCACGGTCACGACTTGGCAAATTTTGAAGCCTTCCCTGAACTGGCCCTCGAGTTGTACCTTGACACGATCTATGTGAATGATGGGGTCACAGTTGTTCCCCAGAGCTGGGTACATGGGTTGGCAGGATCTAGGCTCCTGAACCTGTTGTGGATGCCCCATTGTTTCCACTACAACATTACAAATCAGCTAGCCTGACAGTTGCTCGCCCTGATTCACGATGGCTGCCTGTGGATCGAGGAAATGACACCAAGCCATCTGGAGCGAGTGGGTAAGAAATACGAGGGCGAGACTGCTAAATTTGTGTGCCAAAAATACAAGGTGGAGCAGAATACCCGAGGCTTTATCATCAAATCCCTCAATGATCCCGCTACGCAGTTGGGCATGATGTTGCTGGTGTGCAAGTTGATGCGCAAATGCCAAGTCACCACCGTCCCCGCCTATGTGATCCAACTAGCAAGCCAATGTGGAAAGGGGGTCTTTTTTAATTGGGCTCAGTACTTATGTGATAGTTTTTTGGCCAACGTCCAAGAATCCCAGGACTTAGGGCGCGCCTATTGCTACTTGTGGTTGTTGTTCCTCATCATGTTGGTCACCTGGGAAGCTCCTGTGGAGTCCGTCCTCCCTGAGCTTAAACCGGATATGTGTGAAGGAGCCCGTTATGTGCACTTGTGGGACTCCAAGGATGCGTAGCGTGTAAAGGACAATCAAGTCTTCTGGGTCCTCTTCCAGAGCAACGTGGAAGCTGCCATCCATTCTCGACCACGCTCATTACCCACAATCTACGCCAAATAAAAATGCATCGCGACCTTCCAGGTGACCATGAACAGCATACAGATTGGGATTTTAAAGGAGAAAGAGTGGACATCACTCCCCTATAGGGTCGCGGACGAAGAAATAGACAATATTATTGCACTCTGGCCCCCGCAGTGGAATATTGGCTTCAAGACAGGGGCGCACGGCCCTAAAAATGCCAGCACATCATAAGATAATGATATCGGAGGCTCCAGCAAAAGTACCGAGAAGGACATAGAATTGGCTACGAAGAAAGATTTGCAGCAGAAGTAGACTAACGTCGGAGAAGCTACACAGAAATATTCGCAGGTCGACTTAGGGATAGAAAGAGGGGATGCAGGAGGAACTGCATCCCCTCACAGGATGAAGTGCAAAAGATATCCTGCCAAAGGGTCCCGAAAGAAGCAACGCTCTCAATAGGAAGAACGTGATGAGACCATCATGCTAACTGATGGAGACCTTCAACAGATTGTGGACACGGTCACTCTGGCCATAGAGGACAAATGGGCTACCTTGGAGGAACAACAGAAAGCTGCGATCAAGACCATCTAGGCCGAGCTCCGTGCTTTGCAGACCAGCATAATTCAGGTACGTACTCCATTGGAAACCATAAGCGCAGTGCTAGCTACATAGGAAAGCCGTCTCTGCCCCTTACCTAGCGCCGCCCTTGTGATCATCCCACCCAACCTAGGAATACAGCTCCCAGTCAGTGCAGGAGTGCAATTGAATTTAGCCAAGCTGCCCCATTAGGCATTGCAGGGCCTCAACACCTTTGTGTTTCAGGATATCCACCATCGGGACCAACAAGTGCACCAAAAACTCAGTACATCCAAGCAGACCATCACAGGACAGAGCGCTAAAGCATCCATCGCTACCGCACAGTAAGCGGAGCTCGAAAAATTCATTCACTAGCTCTGCGCAAAAGTTCTAGCAGAGATTCCGACAACCGCTATGCCCCAGGCAAAGGTTGAAGGGTTGGTCGCCGCATTGAAAGCATCACGAACGGAGGTTACAAAGGTTAAGTCACGGATGGAGCAGCAAATTGCCAATCTGCAGGATAAATTGCATCCCAAAACACCTCCAGAGGTGCGGGCCCAACGATCTATGTTGGTCATTGCAGCTACGAACATCATCATAGGGCAAATCGCGTAGGGTGCTCAACTACTATAAAATGCCATGCAACTATGGACTAAGGTGCAACGCGATCCGCTCCTACATGAAATAACCTAGGCCTTGTGGTAGAAAGAGAAGACATTTGAAACATTGGAAGCCACCCTACCCACGTTCGTTCTTGCTCAACGCTTGGCACGACTGCAAACCAACCAGGACCTCCAAACTGAGATAAAAGAACTTCGATAGAAGAATAAGGCCCTCAACGATCGCCTGAAGCCTTGGGCTGCTGAAGCCCTTAAGCTATCGCAAGATGCTGATGTAGCAGTGAAGCAGCTCAACCAGACCTTGGAAAGTGTCACCATTGCAACAGAAGGCCAGATTTCACAGAAATTGGTCGACATCATCTAGAATGTTGTTGCCCAAAGAAAATTCATGCTACCCCCTTTGGCTGAAGCAATCAAACTATTGCGGGTGCAGGTGGAGACCCCGCCATCTCAGTGACTCGAGACGAGTCACAAGATTGTGTTGGGGGACTTTTGGAACAGGGTCTCCTACAAAGCTACGAATCGGATCCATTTTGTAAAATTTTTATTATATTTAGTCTAACGCAGGGGTTTTGGGGTGGGTCAAAGCCCCTAATGCATTGTAAATGGGTCAAGGGTAGACCAAGAGTCCACAAACCACGGTTTACGGATCATTGGATGCATAGGATAAATTAGTATAAATAGTTGAACCTTTTTGAGTCGATAGGTAGGAATGAATTGGCATTGATGCTACGTGTGAACAATTAGATCTGTAGGGTTGGTTGGGTAAGGACTCTTGCTGGTTGTGTGCGCAGAGATCCTCTGTCCTGCTGTGTGTGGACCCTACTGTTGTGTGTGCGGGTTGGGTTTTGGGTATTGTAAGTAAATATGAAGGATTAACGAATGCGGAAGGCTGTTGGAATATCTGAATCTATTGGACTTATTTTTTATGTGAATCTGTGGTATCTGATTGAGTATGTTTTCTTCTATGTTATTGATTTAAGTTGCGGAAGTACTTGTGTTACTGTTTTATGCTGTGATCTGGATCTGTTCTATTATGCTTTATATGATAACTGCGATAATGTTCTATAATTCTATGATCTGTTAGTTACTGTGATTATAGTTGGTATTTCACATGTGGATGCGAAGGATATCAGTAGATTTGGGCTCTATGATACAAGATCAGGTAACTATAAGGGTGAACACACCTCTTCTTGACTTACCTACCCTCTCCGAGGGTGCGGAAACCTAGTTCCAGCACCCTCCCATACTACTTCAGGTGAGAATTTGGCCTGCGCAAGCAGTTCACTGCCGAAAGGGCCAGTAGTATAGAGGTTTCTTGGCAAACCTTAACCTCTGAACCTGGGTCAGGATCCCCCGAGCCAACAAACTTGGTCCCTAGTGAACCACTTGCCATGGGAAGGAGTTGGCCTGATTTGAAAACTCAATATAGTTGGATCCTTTGTTGTCATGTTTTCTTCCACGAAGTCCAGGATTAACTCTATGGGTGTGAGTTGTTCTGCAATGTCGGATGTGTCTAGTAGTGGTGGAAAGTATGGCCAGAGGCGGTCCACACTGAACACTAGGTGCATACCAAGGAATGGTAGAATGTTGAGCTCGAAGCCATTGTCTCCTACAACCTTGGTGATGGTGTATGGCACATATCAGAGTGGGAGAAGCTTGCGGTGGGGTCCAATGAGGCACTCCTTTTGCAAATGTAGCCAAAATTTGTCGCCCACTTGTAAATTTTGTGGAACCTGATGTTGATCATGTCATTGCTTGTAGTTAGCATTGGCTTTGTCCAATATGTCATGGAATTTCTGGCAAACATAATGAATGCACTCATTGGAGTTGTTTTCCTTGTCATATGTGGATTGGACATGAGTCGAATCTGCCTGAGTAGCTGCAAATGGTATGGCCACATCAATGGGGTATAGTGGTTGGAATCCCAACCCCACCTGAAAGGGGTTGTGGCTAGTTGAGATATGGATAGCTTGGTTGTATTTGTGCTAGACATATGGTAGGATTTCATCTCATGTGCAAGGATTCTTTGAGTTTTATATGTGCAAAATGTGCACGATCATATTGTTGACAACCTCTATTTGGCCATCTGTTTGGGCGGTGAAAGCGGTGGACTTAGTGAGCTTGGTATCCAGAATCAACCAGAGACTTGACCAAAATGTACTTATGAACGTACTATCCTGATCTAAGATAATGGATTGTGGTATCCCAAAGTGCACCCACACTTGATCAAAGAAGAGTTTAGCAGTGGCTTCTATTGTGATACTCTTCTTACAGACTACCAGAATGGCCATATTAGAGAATCTGTTGATGACCACGAAAACAAAGTCATTTCCATGCTTAGTAGAAGGGAGGACTAACATGTAATCCATGGAGATTGATTCCCAAGGTTGACTAGGAGTAGGTAGAAGAGAATATAAGCCTTGCTTCTTGAAGGTCAGTTTGGAAATGATGCAAGTAGTGTAGGATATGATGTACTTACCAACATATTGTTGAAGGTTCGTCCAATAAAAATACTTCTGCAGTACGACCACTATTTTCTCTACCTCGAAATTTCTAGCTACCCGACTATAGTGCACTTCTCAAGTCATCTTGGCACACTCTCTTGAAGGAAAACAAAGGTGTCCCAGGTGGCATAACAATGCATCCTGGAGGTGATAATATGGAACTTTTCTACCTTCCAGGAGCATCTGGTATGTGTTGTCTAATTCAAGATAACTCTTGTAAAGAGTCGTCCACCTTGAAGTCTCATGCCCACAAGAGTCGAGCACAGTGATCAGCGCCATCACTGATGGTCGACTGAGGCAGTCTGAAACATTTTTGGTGTTTCCCTTTTCATACTTAATGATCAAATGGAATTGTTGTAGGTATGTGGACCATTTCTAATGGTGATCGTTCTGCAACTTCCCATTTTTCTGTATGAACTAAATGGTTCAACGGTCTGTGTGAAAGACCTTTTCCTTCCACATAATGTAATGCTTCCATTGTCAGTAGACCTACACAATGGAATACATCTCTTTTTCATAGGTGGGATACTTTCATACTGTGTCTGAAAGTGTCTCATTGTGATATGCCACTGTATGCCCCTACTGAGTAAGAATGGAACCAATAGCATAGTCGGAGGCATATGTCTCGATCTTAGATGGTTTTTGTAGGTATAGTAATGTGAGCATTGATGTAGAGTAGAGTTGATGCTTCAACTCGAAGAATGCCTTCTGTTAAGATTCATACCAAAATAAATTTGCTTTAGCCCCTCCCTTGGTTACTTTACTCAAAGGCCAAGTGATATGAGAGAAGCCCAACACGAACCTGCGGTAGAAGTTGGAAAGACCCAGAATGACCTGTATCTTGTTTTAGTCCACATGCACACCCCGATCATCTATGATGTACCCCAAATATTAAACCTAAGTCATGCCTAAAGTGAATTTCTCCAAATTGGTGCACAACTTGTGTTGATGTAGTGTTTGGAGGACCTATCAAATGTGGTGGAGGTGCTCTTCCCAACTCTGGCTGAACATCAAGATGTCATCTAAATACACCACCACGAATGAGTTGGTGAAGGCTCACAAGATGTCGTCCATCAGCCTCATGAAGGTTGTAGGGGCATTCATCAACCCAAAAGGCATGACCAACCATTTGAAAATGCCCTCCTCGGATTTGAAGGTAGTCTTCAAAACATCGGAGGGTTCGATTGGTACCTGGTGTTAAACAGACTTCAAGTCAATCTTGTTGAAATATTTAACCTCTTGAGGGTCTCCAATAGGTCATTGAATCTATGGAATGAGATACCTATTCCATACAGTGATCTTGTTCAGTGCCCAATAGTCAATACAGAGTCTTCAGGTCCTGTCCTTCTTTTGTACCAACATGATCGAGCCCCCATAGGGCGATGAACTTGGCCTAATGTGGCCTTTCTGGAGTAGTTCCTGAATCTGCCTATTTATTTTATCATTTCCCATAACTGAACGTTGATATATTGCTCCATTGGGTAGCGGCACGGCCAGGTTCAGATTGATGGAGTGCTTGACCTGACAGTGTAGAGGTACCCCTGCGGGAGAGTTGGATATGTTCATGTACTCCTCCACGAACTTGTCCATCAGTTGTTGTCATACCGAGGAGCCCGGTCTGGAGGTCGTGGCCATAATCTTCTTCTGGACCTAAGGGCGAATCATAAGGAAAACAAATTTATATGTTTGGGAGATGATCTTACCGCATTGCTTCATAGTGATGACTGTTGAAGATTGCAACAAGAAACAGTGAAGGAGGCATCCTGAAACATCATTCCTGATCCTAGTTGGAAAGTGATCACCTAAACTAGGTGGGGGCCACACAGGTGATTTTTGTCGCAAAGTCTATTTTTAGAAATGTCGATCATATTCTATGAGTTGCGGGATGCTATTTGTGGATGGTTGGTCAAGTCGGAAAAAATAGATGGACTTCTATTTTTAGACATATTGGGCGAAATCTATTTTTAGATTGCTAGTCTAAAAATAGATATGTTGAATATTATTAGCTCTTAATAATATTTGGACTCTAAACATTATCTTATTCTCTTGTAGCACTTCAATTAAGTGCACAGATGTGGCACAGGAGCTGACAGAAGGAATTACGCTATTCCTGAGGGTTATGTGGAGCTATTACATGGATACTTCAGTTAGAACTCATGTGAGAGAGTTTGGTGGAGTTGATTGAGGAAATTAATGGAGTTGTGTTCAGTTTAACTAATCTAAACCTAGTTGAGCTATTTGTATCTAGTTTAAATTATTGATACAATTAGTGAGAGTGGTGTGAATTAATTATTAATTAATTCACTAATTATGAACTCATTAATCAACTAAAGAATACATCAGTTAACTTCAGTGCATGGACAGTTTCAGTGGAGACTAGTGCAAAGATAGGTGAAAGGGCAAGTGTGACTATCAGTTGTGACTATAAGTGATGCATGATTTGCATCCAAAACTCAGTAGAGATGCCTATAAATACTGCGTGAGCAAGGCTGGGGTAAAACATTCTCATCAAGAGGCATTCTTCAGCATGGATTGCGCAGTAGAGGCAAGCTAAAGGCTGGCAAAGATCGGTGCATGGGATTTGCAAGATCAAGCCTGATTAGTGTGTAGCAAGTGAAGATTATACTGAGAGCTTGTGAGGAGATTTGTATGATGATTGTTACATGATCTCTATGACATATGTAATATACAGATAGTTGGGGTTTTCAGCTTTAAGCTTCCCTATTACATACTGTGTTCATATGTTTGAATTTTTATGGTTTTAATGTGTGCATGCAATTGATTTTATTTCCGCATGTAATGATCAATGGTAGAAGAGATTCTATATTGTGCATGAAGATAAAATAGTGTGTGATCAGGAGAATCTCGGTGGATAACATATCAGTTATTCAAATTTCTACAATGACAAAGATGGCGATAAGCGGTGCTACCTCTGGTATATTGTACAATTTAGTTCCCAAAGTAATAATAATAGTGTGAGGCATAAATTCATACATTTCATGTCGCTTCCACAAGTATGGTTGGCCTCATAATACATCACAAACTTCGAGAGTATAAACATCACACAATACCTAATCTTTGAAGGGATTTATATTGTAGGGGAGGCGACATTTTTGGCTGATGCATAGATATCTTTCTTGGTGAAGCCAGTCGATGGTGTATGAATACAAGTGTGTTTTGGTCTATAGCCCTAGATACTTCCCAAAATATGCTGAAATGAGGTTCTTTTGGCTCTCATTTTTTTAAATGAACTACAACAGAGAACCCTTCACCCACATCTATGAGTGTAAGATGTCTTCCCCCTACTCTGGATCTTCAGACTCATCCTTCTAGATCTTGGTGGTGGAAACAATGGCACTGGGCTCTGCATCAATAATCTGCTTCCATTTTTCATTCTTCTTATTGGGCTCTGACTTAAAGTCAGAGCATGCATCTCATTCATAAGCCTTCAACTCGGACACCAATAAATTCTTGGCCCGAAACTCATACGTTTTGTGAGTGTAGCTCTTATAGAACTCACACCACTTTCATATGTCCATCTTTGTATTCATGATGTTTTTATTTGCTTGTGGCTTCGATGGGTTGTCCTAGGTCGCCCCACCTTTGCTTTATCCTTTGTTTTGTGGTTTGGGGGCACCTTTCCCTTGCTTCGGATTCGTAGATCCAAAGTACCGCTTCTTCTTTTTTTAACTTATGCTCGATCATGACAACATATCGATAGGTGACATTAAGCGAGGATATTTCTAGGAACTCCATTTCATGTTGGATGTACTTATGCAAATAGTCGTAGTACTTGAGTACCAAATTCTTCTCGGAATTATTTATACCCATATTCGTGAAAAGGGCATGAATACCAATTTTAAATCTGACACATCTTGGTCCCTTCCGTGCCACATTATTGTCCACTTTATGTATTTATCTTCATCACTACTAATAGGGTAATATTGTTCCTTGATGGCGTCTCAGAAAGAATTCCAAGTGGGTGTGGCTGAAAACAATGAGGGTTCCCCATCATCCTTTTTCTCATAATAGGTTTCCCACAAGTCCTTGACATGGGGAGTGACTTTTAGTAGTGCAAGAGTAATATTTTCCCATTTAGGAAAGTCATGAACTGAAAAATATCCTTCCAACATATTTAACCATTTATCGGTGGCGCCCGCATCTATATGGGCTTCAAATATGGGAATGTTAATGTTAACTTGTACCTTAAAAGGAGTCATGCCTTAAGAGTGGCTTTCAGATGGAGATGCATCACCTATGGGTATTCGTCGAAGGATCTGAGCAAAGCTATCCATCATCGCATTCCTTTCTTTCTCAAGGGCCTCCTCGAGCAATATTTTGAAACAATCTCTTCATCCCTCATCTATATTTTCTTCCACGATGGGAGGTCATCGAGGTTTGCGAGGATGATCTTGAAAAGTTTCAACTAGATCGAGCCCTAACTCCTTATACCCTGACCTCGTTGGGGACATACAAAGAAAAAACAAAGAAATAATAGACCACTTTGATACCACTGATATGATGTTATGCAGGAACTCAACAGAATACAGATATAAAAATAAACATAAAAGTGTCGCATAAATAAAACTTCATTTCATTAATATCAAAGAACTAAAATATGCTTACATACAGAACAGGAAAAAACTAGCTCGGGTTATGGTAGCTTATCTCTGAGAAGAGATGTGGCAACTACATGCCTCTAAACTGTGTTAAAATGAGGCTCAAGGGAATTTTTATTATTGAACAACAAGGGAAAACCCTAAACAACCAAAACTCTAACCCCAGGAGATATAACGCCAAGATTTTTTGGGTCACATTGGGGTTACCTCGGTAGCCAACTTCCCGGGGTCATAACTTGGTCATTGTTGGGACTCAGAAATGTCATATTTTTATCCACCTTTTCCTTCACTATTCCTTACATTTCATCATCCCATTAACCTTTCATCATATCATTTTCATAAATACATTTGGGTTTCACCTTCTTATTTTCCACTTTATTCATTTTTGTATTATAAGTGAATTTATGATTAAATATTAGAAAATATACATGTTTTTATATATATCTCAAGAATATGTGAGTTTTGTAATGTGTAGGAAATATGTGAAGAATTAATTCCAAGAGACTTCTCAAATATCTCCTCCACCATATTAAGGAGATAATTATTCAAGTCTATTCCTAAGGAGAAGATCATGGAGGATTTGGTTGGCATATCTTATCCAAGATATGTGAGAGATGTGTGGAGGATTCAAAGGGATCATATCTTGTAATAATGGTAAAGTAGTTGAGATTGCTTGAGAGAATATTAGATATGTCATTATGAGATGGTTATCTTCTTCATGTATATAAGAGAGTGCTCTCTCTTCATTTTCACATGGAGAGATAGAGTTTTTTTTGAGTTTGGAGAGATAGTCTTGTAATTAGGAGAAGGGGATTCTTAGCTTTGATTCATATTCTTTGTTATGTTTTCATGATTTGTAATTTGATTCTTGTAATATAATTTGAGATAGCTTTATTGTTGTGAGCTCACATATGTTGTTTGTCATTCAATTCTTCACATGTTGTATTGCTTTTCCCTTATGCAATTTCCTACTTTCCTAGTTAGTGTTTCAATGCCTTCCTAGATTAATTTGATTTCAGTAATTTAGATTAAATTAGTTCCACTTCAATCCTGCATATATAGTGCATGTGCCTCATAAGCCTACGAACCTCGGATTGACAAATTAAATAGTTGGGCAAGTACTACAATAGAATTAAACGAACATATTTTCACCCAAACATTTTGGCGTCGTTGCCGGGGAGGCATGATGGATTGAAGTTTAGTTGATTTTTCATGCAAGTGTGTTTAGACATGTTCCTAACTCTAAGGTGTCAAGGCGGTAAGACGTGGAGAACAACCTACGCATCGAATTCGAGATACTGTAACGGGCTCGACCTCTTATGGATCAGGGCCTGTAGGGTGTGTTTAAATTTATGCAAGTGTGAATTTCAATTTCTGCAAGTGTGTTTGATTTTCACAAATGTGAAGAGTGTTTGATTAAGTTGTGTTTATGAATTCATGGTTCATGGTTGTAATTAAAGAATTCAATTACTGAATTAATGAGTAGTCCTTGTAAGAGGGTTTAATTGAGTATTGAATTCAAGATTATCTCTGTGGTCTTTGTTTTTTTTTTCAATTTTTAGTGTGCTGATTTGAAAGAGTTTTTGTGAACTAAAACCTTGTAAAAGGATTAAAAGCTTAGAAAATTATTAGCACTCTGTTTTTAGTATGTAAGAATCCCTTTTTCAACATGGTTTTACAATGAGTTTCAGCTTGGAACTACTCACTCAGATCCTAGCAGAAGTCGGGATCTCTTCTTCCTTGGAAGAGGAGATCTTGACAAGACTTAAAGGTTCAACTACTCCCCAAGAAACAAACAAAGATTCAACATCTGAAGAATCCTGCATATTTGATGGCGAACAATCATTCGAACAGGAGATCGAGGAAGAACAACAAGAGCTACAACATGATCTAAGTGAGAGAAACTGTGCCTATCAAAGCTTTATCGAACAATGGTTCTAGGTAAGTACTAGATTAGATTCATCTTTTTATTTTTTAGTTGATTTGCAGTTACAGCAACTAGACTCATTCACTCTCGAATATTTTCATCCATCATTTAAAAAATTGCTACTGGATATATTGTTGTTACTGCTACGTGAATGGCTTCATTGGAAGTTTAATTACACGTAACTATTTTTTTTTCTAATTAGTATAGAGTAGGTAGGCTTTCATTTTTAGTTTTTGCTTTCATTTTCAGTTTTTCTTTTACCTAGAATAAGTATGCTCTCCTCCGCGCTTAGTGCGATCGTGAGGATCAGAAAATAGGGATGATTTAGACTAATTTCAGGAATAAATAAATTCATGTTTTGCAATATGCTTGATCAAAAACATCTTTCAATATGCAAATCATTGTGTCCATTTGTTAAAAAAAAAAAAAATTAAGTCTAGAGAAAATTAAGTTTCTTTCTAAATTTTAGTTTTTCATTGAAGTTAAAAAATAAAATAAAATTAAAAAATAAAAATAAAAAAAATTAAAAAAAAATTAAAAAAATTAAAAAAACCATGACAGGAACCATAAAACAAAACCACGCAATAAATCCATGAAAGATTGGGGCAGCACATTAAAAAAAAAAAAAAAAACCACGGCAAAGACCATTAAAAAAAAAAAACCAAAATCATATAAAACAAACATTGCATTAAAAATGATGGTAAAGGGTCTCAACTGAAGCGCGCAACCAATTCAAAAGCACTTAGTTTCAGATTCAGATTCAAGCCACTACTCCGGCCTTGGCCTTTATAACCTGCAAAATATTTAAACCAAGGTTAAAGAGTTGAACTTTGAAATTGAAATGGCGTTGAGCAAATTGGGCTTATCCATATTTTTATTTTTTTTATTTTTGCAAAAGGCCGAGTTTGAATTCAATAAAAATATGCAGTGGTTTTTAAATAAATAACTCTTCTTCTAGAAATCTGTTCATTTGGCAGATATCTGGGGATTCATACCACAAGCTACTATTTCGAGGAGTCAAGGAGGGCGGTGGTAGAATTGAATCAAAATTTATGATAGAAGCCCAGTAGTTAGTTCCGAAAATGAAGCATCAGCGTGCCCAGAATTTTTGGTTCAGCATTAGAATTTCTAGAAGAAGAGAATGATATTGATAGCAACAAGATTTCCGACATAAAATCATCAAAAATCCATAAAAATCGGGCTATTTTTAAAGAAAAAAATTCGAGCCAAGAGATTTAAATGCCAAATTTTGCTAGAGGAGGCAGTTACTCCAGATATCTCTGCCTCGAAATGGAAATCGGATCAACGAATTTATGATGGTGAATGACAAGTCTTGAGGAATCTACTATCATCAAGCAAGATATGGAGCACCGAAAATCTATTATATACTCCAGAATCCGAGGTTGAGTGCCAAATTTTTGATCGAATTTTTATATGGTGTTGGAGAAGGCCGACGAGTTCAATGCTCGGATTTTGTACAGAAACATTCATCTGGCCTCCAAGCGTTGAATTAAAATGTATATTTTGAAAGAGAATAACTGGCTGTATAGGTTGTTGAAGGAGTTGGTTCAGCTGCGATTGTTGCTAGAGTTGGAGCCCGAGTCAGATCCAGTTTGGCATTATCTTAATATTCAGAACCATAGAATTCGTGGCCTCTTGGAAGGTTGCACATTTGATCATGAGGCACGAATGGATGCTCTACAGTGCCATGTCCGTGAACGTGCATTATCTGATGCAAGATGGAAGCAGATTCAGCAAGAACCAAATAAGAATTATACTTCCTCCTTGTGCTGGTTTGACTCCAGATCTGCTGCATAAAATCAAGGGTGTCATTGAATGTCCATGTCCAGATAAAGATATAAGAATATTTGATGCAAACCTACGACTGTTTCCACCTTTCATTGACAATGAGTTATGCCCTTTAACAAAACACATTGCTACAATCATGTTATCTTAGGAACACAGAATGGGCATGTGGAGTAGCTGTTTATACTGGGAACGAAACGAAATTGGGTATGACCAGAGGTCTGCCAGAACCCAAACTTATAGCTATAGATGCAATGATTGACAAGTTAACTGGTGCAATATTTTTGTTCCAGTTAGTTGTGGTCGTGATTCTGGGTGTTGCTGGAAATGTTTGGAAAGCCTCTGAAGCACGAAAGAAATGATATGTGTGTTGAGGAGGTAAATCCCCTCTACGGACAGAGGCGATCCCTACTAGCCCAGTTCGGGTCTAGCAACAATCAAACACACTACAGTGTAGGTTCCTAATTGTAAATAAACCGACTTGCAAGGAAGGCTTACCTGGAATCTGACGCTGTCGTTTGTAGAAGAGGTGGTGCTCTTGTTCCTTCGCCCTGGCAGATCACAGCCCTCACGATCTCCGTGATCGGACACCTGCACATGCAAGAAACAACACAAACGCAAGCATAAAATCCAGTGCATACAACTATATATTAGTCGAAGAGGATATAACTCATGAACATGATCAAGAACAAGAGTGGAACCATAACCGATAGTCTCTTATCATTAAAGAGTTAAAAGAAGAATACAACCATAGCTTCGACGCAGCACTCTCCTTTAGCGGGTCGTCAGCACAACATGTCTCGGAAAATCCTGTCAGGGATGGGACAAGCCTCTCTCTACGGATACTTGGCAATAGTCTCCTTGCTTGGATTTGGCCTTAGGGAATCAAGAAGGCTCTTGCAACATGAAAGCCCTTGGGAACTTAGAAATTCTGCCACTCTTTGGAACTAGCTTGTGTTAGGGTCCCGTGATTTGGCTGATTGGCAAGCCAAATGACAGTGTAACATCAAACCAAGCTTTGGAGCCCTAGGACCTAGCCTTCCTGGACTCAGAGAGGGCTCTCTCTATATGCATAAGGGATATCTGTGTGTTTGTTTATTGTGTTCTGATTTTAGGCTAGTTATGAAGTAAGTTTTTGATTTTTTGTTTTTTTTTTTTTAGTTGTGAGGGATGAAACTGATCAAAGATATAAAATATATAACAAGATGTTAGATTAACTGGGCTATGGGGTCAAAAGATCAAGAAAGCTATTAGATGATGATACAAGGCTGCAGTAGGGCCGATTTGATTCAAGGTAGAAAGGATCTTTGGGAAAAATGGAGTAAATGGACATTAAGTTTGTGAAAGACGAAGGATTTCAAGCATAACTAGTTTGATAGCAGACATAAACATGGTACGGCAAGCCATTAATCATGCAAAATGTAACTACAAGCTAAATAATACATAGAAATAAACATTCAAGCCATGCATAGAAGTGTAAGACCCTCTAACTTTGGGAAATGGCTATCAGACTTTGGGGAAAAACACATAAGACGGACTAACAACTCAAAATACTATGTCGGAACGCCTAAACACAGTCTTTAAGTTATTGGGCACTTTGACAAACAAACTTTCATAGTTTTAGGAAAAGGGCTAGATCGGGACTAGGCCTCCTTGGTTCAAACAAAATGATAATATAATTAGTCAAAGAGATAGTTTCATGGATGGGACTATGGACAGTCATAGGTAAGCAGGGCACACCATACATCCTACTCAGCATGCATAGAACTATGAATGAAACTAGCAACAATATCCTCAAGTTGTTAAAGAGTAGTTAAGAATTCTTTAATGCAACTAAGGAAGAAGAAAACATAAAAGCTATGAAGATTCAGGAAATTTGAGGTGCCTCCATGGGCATATCTCAAATTTATTCTCTACTGATCTATAGCAAGCAAGAAACATGTATCATGAATGAAAACTAGAAGACAACAACAAAGCAAGAGACACTATACCATTCTACCAAGTCATCGAATCCATCAACAATCCTTCTTCATTCATCCAAGAACATCCAAGAGTCAATCCATAAGCATAACACAAGTATTTCCTTCAAAGCTCATATGACCAATATATTTCTTCTCTTCTCAAGTTCAGCCTTCTATTACAATGAATCCTCTTGGAATATATAGGCCAAGAAGGAGGAAAACCAACCAAGGCAACTAGCTAGCCATTGGTTCAAAATAAATATCTAAACTTGTCCTTGAGGCTTTGCAAAGCCCAAGGCACAAAATATCCCATAAAATATCTAAAAAATGCTAAAAAATGGAATTAAATTGACTTTGCATAATTTTCCAAGTGCAAAAATAGCTAAACGCACATTTGGAAAAAGAAGATTTTAGAGGTTTAAAAATTACAAAAATACTTCAAATTTTCATCAGCAAAAGGTCCCCTGACTTGCCGGAAACATTTTGCAGCCTTCCTGATGTCAAAACGAGGTTCATGATAGCTCGTTGGAAAGCTATGAGTGTCTACTTTCTGGCGCAACTGAAATTTCTTCAATCCGATGCCCAGAAGTCCTCCAAAACTGCACCTGTGTGTAAAAAGCCAGAAAATAACAGTTTGTTGATAGACCGGGCAGAGTGTGCAAAATGCAAGCCTTTTTCGTTGTTTTGAAGGGGAAAATGATCTCCAAATGCTCTGAAAATCGCTGAGGACATGCTCATGAAATTATGGCATCCGATGGTACCATTCGCCTCCCTTGATGAATCCTCAAAATGAAATGGCGAATTTATGAGTTTTTGATCAAAAACTCAAAAATGCCAAAAAACCAAAAGTTGTCAAAATGGGCCCAAAATTGGTAAGCATGGCCCTCAAGGGTCCTTGGCAACATGCTCTGAAGCTGAAGCCAAAATTTCAAGCGCTGATATGCCTTTCTTCTCTTTCCATGCCGGGCGCTTCCTCTTTTCTTCCTTCAGTTTCTCTTGGGTGGCCTTTAGCTTGCGCCGGGCAAACTGATTCAACTTTTGATAGTGTTGTGTCATCTTCCTTTGCAATTCCAGGTCTCTGTTTGCCTTTTCAAGCTTCATCTCCAAGTGTTTATTGGCTCTTTCTAGCCATGCCTCCTTATTTTCTTCAATTTCTTGCTCAAGTAGTGCAGTGAGGGGAAAGGATTGAAGATGGGCCTGTTCTTCTTCCTTTTGCTTATCCAGGGCTCTCTTAAGCCGTATGGTTCTAGGCCTCTTCCGCCTAGGTTGGTCTTCTTATTCATCTTCATCAAACTCACCGATGAGCTCCTCTATCCTTACTTGTGCTTTAGCAGCCTCTTTCTTGTATTTGATTGTTCGTGCCTCATGGACAGCCATATGGACACTCATTTGTTTATTTTGGATCTCCAAAAAATGATTGAAGGTCTTTTCCCGATGAAGGTCATTCTCCAATGCTTCAATTTGACCCTCTCGATGGATTAGAAGGTTTTCAAGAATGCGGGTTTCATTATCATTGTCATCACTTTGGATTGGAATGACAGCCAATGCACCTCCATGTTCTTGACTTTCTCCTAACTTGCCTTTCCCTTTGCCCTTGAAAGCTAACCTTGCACTCTTCCTTTTTGGCATGCTAGTGGGAGACCTCTTTGGCGATTTTCTTTTGCTAGGGACAACTCTTGTTACTTTTGGAGTGGCAGCCTTAGGCCCTTTCTTTCTTGTTGTGCTGGGCTTTGTCCTTTTAGGAGAAGGAGGTACAATTGCTTTGCCCTTGTCATCTTCTTGAAACTGCTGCTCTCCTTGAGGTTGTTGTGTGTCTTCTTCAGGTTGCTTCTGCTCTTCAATGTCATGATGCTAATCTGTCTCAAATTCTTGTTTCCCTTGATCATCAACATCGTGCTGCTGTTGTGCTTGGATTTATTGTTCATTTTGTGGCTCAAGCTGCTGATCAAATTTCTACCCAAACTCCTGTTCATGACCTTCAATATCAAGTTGTTGCTCTTCCTCTTGTCCCTGCTGTTCATTTTCACTGAGATGTTGTTGTTCAGCACTCTTTTCTTCTTGCTCCTGCTGCTGACCTTCAACTTCATTTTGCTATTCTTCATCCATTTCTTCTTGTTGTTCAAACTGCTGCCCCTGTTCACCAACATCAAGCTGCTGTTCTACTTCAGTCCCTTGTTCAATTTATGGTTCAACCTGCTGCCCCTGTTCACCAAAATCATGTTGCTGGCCTTCATCAGTTTCTTCAAGTTTGTCCTCTTCTCTTTCTACCTGGTCCAGGGTAATCTTGAGCCTTCTAGGAGTAGGCCTACTTGATAAAGGTACAGGGCGATGAATAGGCTGGGTGGGAGATATATGGACAGGAGGAACAGTGGAGAAATCCGGGTGACTGATAAAAACATCCCAAGAAACCCCTTTTTTCTCCAACTGATGTAGAATGATAATTTTGATCAGAGAATGATGGAAAAGGGAAGATATTTGCAGAGATGGAGTCTTCTTCTGGACTAAGGATTCCATCTTCTCGATGCTTTTGCACAAAAAGTAAGAGAGATTGAGCTGCCTAGTTCTAGTGAAATGCATCAATAGTCGGACATGATAGGCATAAACTCAAGTAAATCTCCCTTCACAAGTAAAATACTTCATTATGACCTTCATTAGAGGAGCATAGCTGGCAAGAAGATAAGAAAAAGGAAAAATAGCAGTGCATGTATCTCTGTGCTCGGGCTTGATGAAAGGCTTGTAGTCATCCAAGTCTAGATGGGTCTGTTTGAACCATTTATCGCCATGATATGGAATTTTGGTGGCTTTAGACACTGACCTCGGGGAAAACTTGAAATCAAGGTCTGCTACCTGGAAATGTTTGCTTTGGAACCTTAGGGCGCATAGGTGTGTCAAGGGCGAGAAACTTTTGACCTCCTGTACCTTCTGGCAGAATTCTAAACAACCTACCTCATGAAAATTGAAAAGGATGGATGGATGTGCATTGACCTCCTCTGTAGAGTTGGCTCATATATTTTATGTAAACCACTTCTGCTGTCTTGCCTGGGCGGCATTTTGGGCTAAATATGCTCTTGAAGCACCACACTGCCTCACTGTCTTTAAACTGCCTTCTTTGAGCTAAACTCTGTCAATTCACTGTTTTGATAGAGAACAATGTCTTTGGATGACTTGCTTTGTGAATTTTGGAGGTTAACAACCTATTTTTATCTTTGAACAAAGTAAACTTCCTGACTCCACAATCCTGCCCTTGTCTAGTGTGTCAATCAATCAACAAAGCTCACACCATACAGTCAACCCTTAGTGCAGACATCTAATCAATTTCACTGTTTGTAGAACCAATGTGACAGGTCTTAAAAAATGCTTCAAAAAGTTCAACAAAGCCTGTAAGAGTTCTATCTTTTCAAATAATCAAGGCTCCTTATCAATGTAAAACCCTTGTCTCTGTAGAAAATTCCTTTGCTCCATATGAATATCAAATTATCAACTAAGCTCGAAGAACAAAAAGACAGTCAAGTAGAATACACAGTGAAAAACTGTCTTTTTCTGTGGTTTATAGGGGTAACCTGCCCTTTGATGCCTTGAAGATATAAGATATCTTGTTCTTTGATTAGGAAAGGTGAAAACACACAACTCTTAGTTCAACATATTTTCTTTTCCCTGTAGGCACCTTTATCATCATATCAAACACTCTAGCACAGCTTTAAATAATGGATATTCACACAGCAAAGCACTGTTTTTCATATATGGTGATGTAGCAGTTTAAATGTGGATAAGCTCTCCTTTGACCGGACCTTAACCCTTATATGCAGCTCAAAAGATATATGATGATATATAAACTAAGTCAAACTCAACAATCTGCCTTATTTAACTCTTTCATTCTTTGCACTTATTCGAATCATATACCCTCAGTCAAAGTCATTATTTATAAGAGAGGTTAACAGGGCTTGTTTTGTTTTCTATGATGTGGTAAAAGAGGCCTGTAGCTTTCAATCATAAAAACTCCCTTCAAACAAGAACTGCCTTTTTTTATGCTCCACTGTCCCTCATATCAGTTTGACAACAACTTGAACTACCCATGGCACTTTACTCACTGCTATGTTTTATGAACTGGAAGGTCAAGACATTGTTTTGTCTTTTCAACACCCTGAAGAGAACTTTGACCAATGAACAGGTGACCTATGAATGACTTCCATGGCTGAAATTAAGGCTACTGCTTCAACTTTCAAGTATTGAGTCTATGCTTTTAAAACAATGCCTTTGTCTTTCAACATTCTTTTAGAGGGTAATTTATAGATTTTCAAATATTAATATACCCCATCATTTTTCTATTTCATCTCTAGCCAAAATGACCACAGCAAATCCTGTTTTTGAAATAAAAACACAGAGCTCGAAACTGTGACCTTACACCGTGATTTTTATCTATTTTCTCCACTCAAAATTTTTGCAAAGGGAAAAAAGGCACGTAGAATACCTTTACAAATGGTGACAGGATTTATTGGAGAGCTGGAGTGGCTTTGAAAGATTCTTGAAGGCGTGTTGATCGTTTAAACGTGCGCGACACTTTTACAGTGGAGAGCGCCGCGCAATAACCTTTCGGGTGGCCTGCCGGGTCGGCGTCGGGCACCCTTGACCCACCGCTACAGGGGCGCCGTGCGCGGCTACAGGAGCGTCGCGCGCCCTTGTGGCGTAGTTCAAAAAAATTGTCCAGGGGCACCGCGCACTCCTACAGGAGTTCCGCGCAGGTTAAAAACCTGAAACTCTGCAAATTTACCCGAAACTTGCCTTTCAACGCTTGGAGACTGTGGAGAGGCTCGATTTCCTCGCTTGGGGATGTTTGGAAATGAAAATTTCCTTTCGTTTTACTCCTTTGAAACAACAATCACCCAACGGTCACTTTTCATAACTGGAATGAAATCGAACCCTTGGTTGGTCTTTGCAAAGTGTTTTTCGGAGTTTTTTCTTTCTTCAATAATATCCTTGGCGTACTTATAAACTTAGATTTTGAAATGATGTTGGCAGCAGAGGTTTTTTATGTTTTTAAACCGTGTTAACATGTGTCAATCTTTTTATAGCAAGAAAACCTATTTTGAAAAGGTTAAAACTGTTTTCACTCTTGCATATAGATTCAAAAAGGTGATTTCTACTAATATTTTCCCCTTGGTGAAAATTTAAACACTGAAGCTCCAACTTTGAGAAAAACCCTAATGAACTGTGGATCATCCTCTATCACTTTGTTTTAACACTGTCGATGATATTTATTATGTAAAACTCACTTTAAATCTGTCAAGAAAAACACTGAAAACTGCTCTATTATTAGAAAGGATAGGGCTTGTCTTTTTAACTTGCTTTGACAGTTTCTGTCTCCAGATGTCTCTTCAACCTCTTTCCCACTGTAGGTATCAAAAAATTTGCTGCATTTATTTGGATTTTGCCATGGTCCTTTGATTAAGAAGGGTGCCTTTTTCCAATACACTTCTCTGCTCAAAACATATCATTATGATGTCTCTGTCCATTGAATAATGAAAACCTATGTTTGTTTGAAGCTTTCCAAAAAACTAACAGTATGTCACAGCATCTCTTTTGCATATTATGAACAATCATTTCAGTGATGATGTCTCTTGATAATAAAAGCCCAGATTGCCTTTGCCAGCTGTGATAAACAGTCTTAAAAAGACACCTGTCTATGATTGGAGTTACTTTATTAATGACATGCCTCCCCAATGGTTTAAAACTCATATCATAACCTTTTTATACCTTTGTATCGAGGAGACAATCATATGAGGTGTAGAATGACTGCTGGAATATTTCATAGGTACCAAGGCTTTTATCAGTCATGCTCTTTCCAATGGAGCTCTGAAATCACCAACCCTACTGCATCTGAACGATACATTTGTCTTTGTGGTGGAGTGTAGATCGCAACACCATGAACTTGCACTGGCGCTTTGAATGATAGCAAGATGTCACATGTCTGGGACTGTGTACTACTTGCCTGCCCTTTCTCTATGTTTATCTGGAAACCACAGAATTTATCCCACAGCTCAAAAGAAACATAAGAACACACAGAGGTCCCTTTTACTGAAGTATTTTCATTTTCAAGACTGATTTGAGCCATTCATATTAACACCCCTGCAGAGATGTTTTGTTTTGATAGCTTTGATCAATGGAGTCTCTTTTTGTTGCGCCATGATGATGGTGTTGTGCTTACAGTCAGTTTGCAATTGTTCAAGTCAATATTGGCCATCGCCCTCTACTTGTAGATGAAGGAGGCACATTAACCCTCTGCTTATAGATGAAGGAGGTTTTTGGCCATGACAAATTACAAGTCTGTTTGACAGTGCTGTCTTTCTTTTTTACTATGTTATCATGCTGAATGAAGCTGCAAGAGTTTGATGAGTAACTCCTTACCCTGCAGATGTATCTCAGGCTCATGTTGACATTGAGAAGCAGCTGTTCTTCTAAATGTGGATTCAAGAATTTTCTCCTGAGATGATGATAGGTTTCCTGTCTTTGTAAAATCCATAAAACACTTGTAAAACACCTAAAATCAGCTTGAGACTGTGGTCTATGCATTGCTGAGACTTAGGGGTGTGTAAGTGGCGCGACTTAGGGCTGCGATTAACTTCATTAGCAGAGTGGGAGGTCTGTTATGATTGGGTCTGTAGCAGATGGAGGTTTTTGGCCTTTTGATGGTTGCCAAGGGTAAAATTCCTTAAAGCATCGCTTCCTAACTTAGGGGAGGTTTTTAGACAGACTTGGATTGTCTTTTTAGAGCTGATGGGCAGACTAGTAGGGCTAAAGCTAGATAGGATAGTGATAATGAGGTTTCACCTTGACATGGGTATACTGAAAAGTAGGAGGGCGAAAAAAGTTTTATGAGGGTTTTCTAGATGACAAATTGACATATGGAGATCAGCTTCTAGAAAACTCGGCTATGGTTTTAGTCATCACCAACAAATGAAAAATACTGATGACTAACAGCTTGCAAATGGAAATGGGCAAGCCTTTATAGAAGGAGGAAGGGGAGTTGGGATCCCTATAATTATGGGATTGGCCCTATCATCAAGGAAGCTTCCATGAGAGGTGGCAAACCACTTCCTCTCCATGGAAATCCGTAGCCAAACCTCCCAACTCAAGATAGAAATCAGCCCAGTAATTTTTTAGGATGAAACTTCCGCCTTTTATTTTTTTTAAACACCTCTTAATATGGTTGCCACGGGTATGGCTCTATGACAGAGCGCCAATTGGCGTGCCCTCTTTGGAGGATTTCCCTCTTGGCGTGAGGGTTGAACTATGGAACCGCGCCAATGGAAAAAGAGCTATTTTTAGGGTTTTTTGCAAGGAGATGTCTTTAGGGAAATTAAAGCTCATCTTTAGAGGGATGCAATTAAATTATTTTCAAGCCTTAACTCTGCCCACAGGTCACGAAATGAGCCCTCCAATGTGCGGGATGGGGATTGTAGGGACGGTGACAAATTGCTATGTAAAAGATGCCCCCTAAAGCATGAGGCCTGAAAGACAGAGAGAGGGGTGAAATGATTTACGAGAACATGTCGACCGAAAATACCGCCATCGGAAAACCTGCGGAGAAAAGTACAACTGATGTCTCAGATACATGATATATATGCGTGGTATGGGCGCAGCCATCCATAACAGAGTGTACAATAATCTAGATCCAAGGCATGGACGCAGCCATCCAATGAAGATCGATAAATATACTCAGGTATGGTCGCAGCCATCCAATCAGTGAGTCATGTAAATAATCATAATAATCCACAAAATCGCAACTTGGATTACAACAGACACAATCCAGGGTCTTGCGCTCCATCTCGACCTGAAAAAAGTACAAGTTCAAGCATGCGAATATGTGAGCTGAAGTCGAACATGCAAGAACATCGTCTGATTACTAGCCAATGATGAAAGTTGTTAACAGATGCGAGAGGTACCACCAATAAAGACAATGGTCCTCAAGGTACTATAGGTACAATCTACGGCATGTGAACAGTGAGCTGACGTCGTACACCCGCAGAATCACTCGATCGGAGGCCAATGATAAAAACCTCACGTCGAATGCGAAGAACCTGCCATTGAGGCATGCAGGCTCCAAGGTACCATAAGGGAGTCTCTAGATCAACTTCCCGGATAATGGGCTGAAGTCGACAGGAAGTGACCCTGATCGAAGGTGGGCCATAGTGTTTCCCACATCATCGACACGAGACAGAGGAACATAATGTTTTTGTGAATCAGGATCAAACGAGAATCAGAGGGAGGTTGATATGTGTAGAGGTCAACTTCTCTTGAACATATTGACGGCACGACAGTGGATTTGGCAGTATTTTACATCAAAAGATCAGAGGTAATAGTGATGAGGCAAAGACCAGATGAGAGGTCAAAAGGGATTATCCAAACCAATGGAGGCAAAGTGAAGAACGAGATGAGATGTCCCCAACCCGACACGAATGCAGATAAGTGCCATGTTCAAGAGCAACATACTGCCGACACGACAACGATGCTTGTTCCATTTTCCCCCCACCATTTCTGGCGAGTACCCCAATTATTTTTTATAACAAGCTTGAAGGGGATAGCATATGCTCGTAATATAAGTCCGCCCTTCGGGCGAATCCATCCTAGTACATTTAACGAGCCCTAGGAAGGAGCAACTCGAATAACGTCATTTCGACTGAATCCGATGTCATCAGGGTTTAACGAGTCTGACAAAGGTAGAAATCGGCGTCTTTTCATATTTAGAGAGTTTGAAAAGACAACAGAAAAGTAAACTCCAGTGGTCCCTTTTCGTAGATAGTTCCCCGGACCCGAAAAGGTAGAAAACAATACCCGAGAAAACCTCCTAGTCGCGATAGGCTAGGGTATTCCTTTTTCGTAAATAATCCATCCTAGCCTGAAAAAGGGGTAAACGTATACTGGGTAGATGTTGATTCGTGTCCACTTTAACGAGATCGAAACGACAAGGGCCTCGGCAATCTTTTCATGTTTAGAGAGTCAGAAAAGAGCTGAAAGTTGACTCCTCCTGGAGGAACGAGTGGTATAAAGGGAAGCAACTGGTTCCGGTAATGATGGAACTACTCAAAACAAGATAAAGGTCAAGAGGCTGGCTAACAAGACCACTCATCGCAGCGGTTCCTCAGGAACGGGTAAAACAACCAAGTGAAGGCATATGATCGGCCAAGCAGATAGTGACGATGGAGTGAGAAAACCAAGGCTCATCTGGCAAAACAGGCTGATAAAATGGCAATCACAGGAGGTAAAATGGGAATGGTTTCATTTTTACACAAGCTTGAAATCAGGAAACTCTGCTTGAAGTTGGTTTCATTTTTACACAAGCTTGAAACAAAGATAAACTATGCTTGAAACCGGTTTCATTTTTACACAAGCTTGAAACGGAAACAAACTATGCTTGAAAAAGTGAGCATGCCCCTAGCATGGTGACTCAATTCGAGGTACATGCCCCCCAAGCTTCAGTCCATATGAAAGGCAGATGGAGTGAAGGTTCAAGTTACGAGATCTAAGAAAGACTCGACTGGGATTTTACGAGATCTAAACAAAGACTCGAATTGAACAGGAATGTGTTTCATTATTTTAATGAGGTTGACACATTAAAAGAACTATCCTCCGACCGACTTCATCATAATGAACAAGAAGTCTCCGCTTCCAAGAGTTCCACTCCCGATTGAAGGAAAACATCCTGGAAGTCAGGACCCAATGCCCCCAGCACCTAATGCACGACGGCATCATCACTGAGCACAGGCACGGGGTAGGTGGCCACATAGTTGACCTGCGGTGGGGCAGATACAACGGGTGGATAAAAACCAGGAAGGGATGATGGCGGGCCAGCTGCCACATCAGGACCAAAGAATGAAAGCTGATCAATGGTCACGATCCGTCCTTCATGCGGAAAACAGACCACACGAAAAAGGGAGGAGACAAGTGCTCCCATGGCATAGGTGTAATCGTGCCCCAAGAGCATATTGAAATCCAAGGGGCCTGGAACAACCATCACGTCCATATGGACGGTTTTACCTCCCAAAGTAATAGGTAACCTTGGAAGGATCCCTAACGGTTGACTCGTTCTTCTGTTAAATGCCAATAGATTCTGCGTAACAGGCGCAAGCGGCGGTGAGCCAAAATCTTGCCAAGTAGTTGAGGATAGAACACTAACAGAGGCGCCTTTGTCTATAATGGTGCTGGGTACAACCAGACCAAAGGCCTGTACTGTTATCTCGAAAGGCACATAAGACGGAAGGCGGTATCCTGAAAATCGATTCCAATCAAAAGAAGCGACCAAACTACTCGGAGGAGCTACCATTGAACCGAGATGGTCTTCCCCTGGTGTTGCAGAAGAAGAAGGAGCATCCTCCACGACCTCCATCTCGAAGGTGGGAGGAGTATCCTCTAGAACCTCTATCACAGGAGGCAGAGGAACAACTTCTTGAGGTATGGGGACAGGAGAATCTTTCTCCCAGTCCAAGGAATCTGAAGAAACAAGAATAACTTGAGGAATGTGGGGTCCACTCTCGACGGAAAAGACCTGGTGCACCGTAGACGGGGCCAGCTCGACCGATCCCACGACCAAAGGTTGGTCGGGGATGGATTTCTAAATTTGAATTTCCGGGGGAGCAGGATCGACCAAGGATGACTCTTAACCAATCATAGGATCAACTGGTGGAGGACTCAAAGAAAGCCGTTTATAACCAGCCGGGCGGCATGGTGTTGAAACGGTTGAGTTGTCCAAAACTCGCTTGGCTTCATCCATATAAGGACAAAGGTGAATGGCATGGTGCCCTTCACACAACTTACAGGGATTGGTAATCTTACCCTGCTTCTTAGGAGCCTTACCAGTAGTAGTTGAAGACGTGCCCCCAACCTGACTCCCAGAATCCAAAGGCAACGGCAGGCGACCGTTGGACCATACTTCGAGTACCTTGGGAATGCCAGGGCAGTCTCGAAGAAGATTGTATCCCGTGCACAACATGCAAGGGAACTTGACTTTCCGTGGAGGGTTGGACGGTTTATCAAGAGGAGACCTCTTAGGTGCAATAGCCGCAGAGCTAGCCTCTCCTTTATCGGACTTCTTCTTCTTTGTCTTCTTCTTCTTCTTCTTAGCCACCTGGTTACTCGAATCTAGACTTTCACCAGGCGAAGTAGAAGATGAAGACGCAGAAACAGGGGAAGAAGGGGAGAGGTCCACCTTGGAATCAACATGATGTTGTTCAGGTGGTGGAACTGATTGAACAGTAGCCGAGACATTCAGGACCACAGAGGTTGAGAACAACCAAACAGGAAACCCAACAATTAACCCAGGAAGGGACAACGTTGCCATATAAGGAGCACCAACATTTCCAAAAGGAGGAAAATGACCAGGATTCCAATCGGAGGGGATTCCTTGGTTGGTGAACTCTGGAAAAGTTGCCATTGAAACAACTCAACACAACACCCTAAGGAAACTAACTTTAACCAGGAATATTTCGTGGGCAGTTAATTTTTAAAACATTGAAACAAAACTCTACCGTTTCATATTTTAAGAGTCGAGAAACAGGCAAAAGGTGACTCTATCACTCTCAGATTGGAAACAAGCATGAAATGACAAGTGCTTGATGATATTTTCAAATTTAAAGAGTCAGAAAAGATCGAAATGACTACTCTGGAATGCTAGGCAAAGGGTGTACCAAATAACCGTGAACTGCAATATACACCTTGGTTTCAAAATGAAAGAGAAATCAACCAAGGACTTAACGTATGTGCAGGCAATCTCCCCGAATGTTGTGTCCGGTGTATCACGGGTATAAGGCGGCAGACTCGGCTTCCTACGGATAAAGGATAGCAACCTAGTGGGGTCTCCCTTTATATACTCGATGGTATGGGGAGCACAAGTCCGTACTAGCGCTGTCTAAAGCCAAAAGGCGAACGACAGCTACTAGGTTTAAAGACACCAAAAAACGTCTCTAGCCTAGACCTCTAAATGTGTTTTGTTAGATTTCAATGCTGCCTTAGTGTAAATTGAGTGAATTTTAAAGTTGATCTTCAATTACATTTCAGTTTTCAGGCCCTAACGAATGTGCTGTCTCAAAAATCTCTTAAATGCAAAACTACATGCCACAGTACACCATTTTGTTCGATGAAAACTAGCTACAGAAGTGTTGAGAGTTTTTACACAAACAAAATGATTAGAAGACAATCAATGATATCTCTAATGCAACTAATGAAACTAAAAACTTTTCTTTCAAATTCACTAAATACTAGTAAAATCGAAAAGATTTCAATTTTCACTAATCAACCAAAAGAAAAAGAGATTTTTTTTTTTAAATTTTCAATGTTTGATAGCTAGATGCACTAAACAAACCGAAAACAAATAAGAAGCAATTTGAGAAATGATATTAAGAGAGCGAAACCAACAAATTTCACTCAATGGCACAAACAATCAGATCTCAAATCGACAAAAAGTCTCTCAAAACTAAGAAAAGTCCCAAAGACACCAATGAGCCGTGTGATCTAGGCCCAAAATGAAGCAAAGTGAAATTCGAATGAAAACGAAATCAGTCACTCAAAAAACGCCACAATATGATAGACAATTGTCAAACGAATGCAAGGAAGCGATCCCACAGCCGACTGAACGAACGGAAACTAAAAACTCCCAAGGGAGGCTCGACTCACAAAGGCACCTAGATGCCCTAGGGCTCGTATGCAAAATCGAAAGAAATAAGCAAACAACCAAAGGAAGGAGGTTCCAACCAGTCAAAACAGGCTCCAGTGCACTCAAACAGCCGAAAAAACAAGATCAAAATCACAAGTCAGCCTCAAAAAGCTTGAAACACAGCAAACCCTAATAGCTCACAGGATTGGCGCGACTGTGAGATTGAAATTAGCGCCAGAAATGAAATGGCGCGGGTGATACACAGGCAACCTGCGCCAATGGGCGCGAAAAAATAAAAACAAGCAATCTCAGACACAGACAAGTGAAAACAAGGCTAAAACAAAGCCAAACAAACAAGAAAATCCAGTCCAAAGAGTTGACCAAGCAAGCAAGACCAAGAAGTTAACCGGAAAGAGAAGACAAAACTCCAAGTTGTCCAGTTCGTAAACCAAACCGAAGATCGACTGAAGCAGCGTTGATCTACTCCGCTAATGCAAAGCAAAAGCATTTCGAAGGCTATCTGGCTGTGCTTCAGACTTCGTCTATAGTTTACAAATCAAACAACAAGCTGAGTCCCCAGCGGAGTCGCCAAATTGTTGAGGAGGTAAATCCCCTCTGCGGATAGAGGCGATCCCTACTAGCCCAGATCGGGTCTAGCACAATCAAACATGCTACAGTGCAGGTTCCTAATTGTAAATAAACCGACTTGCGAGGAAGGCTTATCTGGAATCCGACGCTGCTGTTTGTAGAAGAGGTGGTGCTCCCGTTCCTTCGCCCTGGCAGATCACAGCCCTCACGATCTCCGTGATCGGACACCTGCACATGCAAGAAACAACACAAACGCAAGCATAAAATCTAGTGCATACAACTATATATCAGTCGAAGAGGATATAACTCATGAACATGATCAAGAACAAGAGTGGAACCATAACCGATAGTCGCTTATCATTAAAGAGTTAAAAGAAGAATACAACCATAGCTTCGATGCAACACTCTCCTTTAGCAGGTCGTCAGCACAACATGTCTCGGAAAAGCCTGTCAAAGATGGGACAAGCCTCTCTCTACGGATACTTGGCAATAGTCTCCTTTCTTGGATTTGGCCTTAGGGAATCAAGAAGGCTCTTGCAGCATGAAAGCTCTTGGGAACTTAGAAATTCTGCCACTCTTTGGAACTAGCTTGCAAATGGAAATGGGCAAGCCTTTATAGAAGGAGGAAGGGGAGTTGGGATCCCTATAATTATGGGATTGGCCCTATCATCAAGGAAGCTTCCATGAGAGGTGGCAAACCACTTCCTCTCCATGGAAATCCGTAGCCAAACCTCCCAACTCAAGATAGAAATCAGCCCAGTAATTTGTTAGGATGAAACTTCTGCCTTTTATTTTTTAAAAACACCTCTTAATATGGTTGGCGCGGGTACGGCTCTATGACAGAGCGCCAATTGGCACGCCCTCTTTGGAGGATTTCCCTCTTGGCGCGAGGGCTGAACTATGGAACCGCGCCAATGGAAAAAGAACCATTTTTAGGGTTTTTTGCAAGGAGATGTCTTTAGGAAAATTAAAGCTCATCTTCAGAGGGATGCAATGAAAGTATTTTCAAGCCTTAACTCTGCCCACAGGTCACGGAATGAGCCCTCCAATGTGCGGGATGGGGATTGTAGGGACGGTGACAAATTGTTGTGTAACAATGTGCAATATCCGAAAGAAGGACCTTGGTACGACTTTATTGTCACTGCGTTTCGAGCTTCTCTGCTCAATCATGATTCCTATCGCTATTAAGGCAATGATGCATCAATGGTGTCTGCTATGGAAATGAAAGCGGTGATGCTCTAAAATATTCTGATTTCGCTTGGGCTATTGCAAACAAGGCATATGATTCACGTCGAGACCTGATGCTGCTGGTTTTGTGCGCCGCTTGAATTATAGCTCAATTTAATAAGTTTGTGGATGAGGCTTGCCATCAAAAACAGTTCGATGCATTCAAAAGCTGCGCCCATGGACGGTAAAAGATACGCCTAAAATGTTAGTCTCTTGTCATGGGTGAAGGTTAGTCTAGTTCGAATTTTAGTTTTATTATTTCGAATGGTAAATTAGTTACAATTTTAGTTTTACATTAGCTTAAATAAAAAATAAAAATAATAAAATTGTTTTGATTTATTTGTTGTTTTAAAAAAAAAAATCAACATAAATAATAAATTTAAAACAAAATAAAAATAAATAATAAATAAAATAAATAAATAAATAAATAAATAAAAAATAAAATAAAAATAAAATAAAAAATTTGCCCTCATTCATTTACATAAAAATTCATAAAAACTAACTACTTGTTCCCTAACAAATACAAAAGCCTTTTCAAATGTTTTAAATCAATTTTCCTGCAAACCAATAAAAACATTTTGAAAAAAAAGTATTGCACAATCAATGAGTACATTGCATAGGGACATGCAATATCTCTAGTTGGGGGGAAATAAAAGTATGTTGGATTTTATCATTTATTTTAAAGTGAATTTGCGGGCAAAAGTTAGGATGCATATACTAACAAGTGAAATAAGATTGGTGTTATGTGTAGGCCAACAAGAAGCTTATGCAGAAAGCTCAACATTACGATGCGACACCTTTTTCATCCACAATTAGTGTAACTTCAAAAAATAATTAAAAAATGGACATTTCATAAATTCTTGAAAATGAGCTAATTTGTTTTTGAGTCACTTCATACAGGAATGATCGATGGATATCGCACACAAAGGTGACAATTTTTATGCAGGAATGGTGCTAATTTTTTCAGAGTTGAAGACAATCTAATGTAAAAGTGAGTCTTCGAAATCACAATGAAACATGCATCATCGGACGCTTGAAGGAACTAATTCTTCACAGCACATATCATGACATTTTCCACTACACAAAAATCCTTTTGCGTCGTGATTACTCACCTTTTTCCTTCCAAACGCCTAGACCATCCTTGTGTTGCAGCCCATCTTCCAATGCCTTATCTTTCACGATTTCATGCATGCCTATTTTTCTGAATCGCATACATTCCTTTATCCTTTTCAGTTTTGCCTTCTAGTTTGCCTTCTGAATAAAACTCATTCCCTTTCCATGATTACATTGCCTTGTTTTCCTAGCCATGTTGATCCACACTGCTTGTCCGTGAGTTCTTTCCATTTATAGTCCTACCAAATCTCTTTGTACAAACTCGCGTTGACTGATGTGGGATTCCTTAAGGCCCACCTTTCAACAAGTCTTGCCCCATCGACCTCAGCACCTTATCTGGGAAATAGACTAGAGTTCCTTTTGGGTACCTTGAGACTTGCATGCCTCAATGGCAAGTTCTCTCGCTGACAATCATGGGAATACATCAATGTCCCTTGATCATCAGATCTTGCAAATGGCTCGACATCAACACTTCTATTCGCATTTCACAATATGTACTCGGGTACCTTGGCACTCATTGACATCAATGGTGAGTTTGCCTCGCATTGGTTAATGGCATGCATCAATGGCCGGTAATCCAATGATTTCTTTTCATGCTCGACACCGACACATTCTTTCGCATGATTAGACCTGTACTATTAGTTTTGTAGCAGACGAAGACTATAAACTTTTTCACGACTCCCTCAGCAGTTACCGCTGCATGAATTCTGATCGACGACATTACCACAGTTCCACTTTCAGCCTTTATCTTTTCTTGATCCAGCAGCAGCAGCAGCAGCTACATTCCTATTGCATAGTTCATCATTCTTGGGTAAGTAGAGGTATGTTGTTTTCTAATCTTTAGTCATGCAATTCCTTATATGTTGATTTGAATATTTTGGAAAATTCCCTCACCATGCTACATTTCCTTTCATGAGCCATGTCAAGTTGCATGAGCACATGCAACCAATTCAGTTGGGGGGGGGGGGGGAACTATATTTGCTACATATTCACTACCATGATTCCATTTCTTCACCACTATCACTCCATTTTTTTTCTCATTTACCATTCACCAATATTTATTTTCCAACGATACTTTGTTGCACTTTGCTTCATACGCATCAATATACATATTGGCATACTACATGAATATTACAAAATGGCTTCCTTATGCACATGATTTCCAGTGAGTGTTTACATTATTATTGCAGCAAGAGAACAGAAAACGAAATGAATGTTGTTAACACAAGAACCAACATTCTTTGTATTCATGAGAACCAACCATAAGAAAAGAGAACAGAAAACGAAATGAATTTTTTTAACACAAGAACCAACATTCTTTGTATTCATGGTTTTCACACAAGAACCAACCATAAGAAAATGTAAGTTGTTACTCATGTCTTTCACATATCCTGGAAACATTCATTATTAAAATACATCATCATGTAAAGCCAAAGTTCAAGATGCCAAATGTTCTTAAAGAGTTCCATGCATGGTTGCATGAGGACATGCAACAAGTTCAGTTGGGGGGGATGTTGGGACTCAGAAATGTCATATTTTTATCCACCTTTTCCTTCACTATTCCTTACATTTCATCATCCCATCAACCTTTCATCATATCATTTTCATAAATACATTTGGGTTTCACCTTCTTATTTTCCACTTTATTCATTTTTGTATTATAAGTGAATTTATGATTAAATATTAGAAAATATACATGTTTTTATATATATCTCAAGAATATGTGAGTTTTGTAATGTGTAGGAAATATGTGAAGAATTAATTCCAAGAGACTTCTCAAATATCTCCTCCACCATATTAAGGAGATAATTATTCAAGTCTATTCCTAAGGAGAAGATCATGGAGGATTTGGTTGGCATATCTTATCCAAGATATGTGAGAGATGTGTGGAGGATTCAAAGGGATCATATCTTGTAATAATGGGAAAGTAGTTGAGATTGCTTGAGAGAATAGTGGATATGTCACTATGAGATGGTTATCTTCTTCATGTATATAAGAGAGTGCTCTCTCTTCATTTTCACATGGAGAGATAGAGTTTTTTTTGAGTTTGGAGAGATAGTCTTGTAATTAGGAGAAGGGGATTCTTAGCTTTGATTCATATTCTTTGTTATGTTTTCATGATTTGTAATTTGATTCTTGTAATATAATTTGAGATAGATTTATTGTTGTGAGCTCACATATGTTGTTTGTCATTCAATTCTTCACATGTTGTATTGCTTTTCCCTTATGCAATTTCCTGCTTTCCTAGTTAGTGTTTCAATGCCTTCCTAGATTAATTTGATTTCAGTAATTTAGATTAAATTAGTTCCACTTCAGTCCTGCATATATAGTGCATGTGCCTCGTAAGCCTAAGAACCTCGGATTGACAAATTAAATAGTTGGGCAAGTACTACAACAGAATTAAACGAACATATTTTCACCCAAACAGTCATTTTATCTTCGTTTAGCACGTACGATACATTTTCAAAAATATCTCTCTGAGTACTACAATATTTGCCACAGGCCCTTGCCTATGGCTACAAGACTACTAGAGAGCTAAAAAAAACATCGTTTAGTGGGTAAAAACGGTTTTGAAAGCTCGGGACCTGAAAAAATGTTAAAAATAGTAGATGTTTCTATAAACAACGAAACATATGAAACATACTAGGGGTCTAGGTGGAATAGGTGGGTGGCCACCAATATCCACCTAGATCAATCCTCACCCCTTAGGAAGGAATGGTCCCCATTATGTCCAGAGTCTCCATGAAGTGAGGAAATTTCTGTTGAACTTGGTACCTTGTGAACCACTTTCCTTGGTGAAGGATTTTTCATGCTTTGATAGCTCGATATAGTTCAATGCTCTGTTTTCAGGTGTTATTGATCTATGTTTCCATGATCCGATTAGTTTTTTCATGTTCCATGTAGTCTGGGTTTAGCTATGTGGGTGTGAGTTGTTCTGCAATGCCAGATGTGTCCAATAGTGGTGAAAAGTATGGCCGGAGGTGATCCACATTGAACACTGCATGCAAACCAAGGAATGGTGGAATTCTGAGCTCGAAGGAATTTTCTCCTACATCTTTGGTGATGGTGTATGGACCATATCAAAGCGAGTGAAGCTTGTGGCAGGGTCCATTGAGGCACTCCTTCTGCAAATGTAGCCAAACTTTTTCGCCCACCTAGAACTTGTGTGGAACCCGATGTTGATCATTTCGTTGCTTGCACCTATCATTGGCTCTGTTCAATATGTCATGGACCTACTGGCGGATGTGTTGAATGTTCTCAATGAAGTTGCTTTTCTTGTCAACTTCGGATTGGACATGAGCCAAATATGCTTGAGTAGTTTTAAATGGTATGGCCACATCAATGGGGCATAGTGGTTGCAATCCCAACCCCACCTGAAAGGGGTTATGTCCATTTGAGCTATGGAGAGATCGGTTTTAGTTGTGTTGTACGTAGGGGAGGCTTTCATCCCATGTGCTATGATTATTAGATCTGTATGCATAGAATGTGCACGATCATCCTATTGAGGACCTCTATTTTTCCATCAGTTTGGGGGTGGAAATTCATGGACTTAGTGATCTTGGTATCCAACATCGACCAAATACTTGACCAAAATTTACTTAGGAAAATGTTGTCCTGATCTGAGGTAATGGACTATGGGATCCCAAAGTGTACCCACACTCATTCAAAGAAGAGTTTAGCAGCGGCTTCTGTTGTGATACTCTTCTTGTAGGTTTCCATAATGGCTATCTTAGAGAATCAGTCGACGAACACGAAAACACAGTCATTTCCATGCTTAATAGAAGGAAGTCCCCACATGTAATCCATGGAGATGGATTCCCAAGGTTGACTAGGAATAGGAATAGGATTATATAAACCTTGCTTATTGATGGTTGGTTTGGAAATGGCGCAGGAAGTGTAGAATCTGATGTACTTCCCAAAATCTTTTCGAAGGTTCGGCCTATAAAAATACTTCTACAGTATGACCACTATTTCTCTACCCCGAAATGTCCAGCGATCCGGTTGTCGTGTGCTCCCAAAATCATCTTGGCACACTCGCTTGAAGGAACACAGAGGTTTCCAAAGTGGCATAACAGTGCATCCTGGAGGTGATAATTTGGAACTTTCTTGCCTTCCAGGAGTGTCTTGTATGTGTTTTTGAATTCTAGATCACCCTTGTGAAGATTCGACCACCCTGAAGTCTCGTGCCCGCAAGTCGGCAAAGGTAGTATCCAACATTTTTGGTGTTTTTTTTTTTGTACTTAATGTTAAAATCAAACTATTGCAGATATGTGGACCATTTATGATGGCGATCATTCTACAACTTCTCTTGTGTCTGTATGAACTACAAGGGTCAGTGGCGTATGTGGATGGTCATTTCCTTCCCCATAATGTAATGCTTCCATTGTTTCCAAGCCTTCACAATGGAATACATTTCTTTGTGATAGGCAGGATACTTTCGGACTGTGTCTGAAAGTGTCTCACTGTGATATGCCACTAGATTCCCTCGTTGAGTAAGAACTTAACCAATACCATAGTCGGAGGCATCTATATCGATCTCAAATTTTTGTTGTAGGTCTGGTAATGTGAGCACTGGTGTAGAGTAGAGTTGATGCTTCAACTCAGTGAACATATTTTGTTGGGATTCAGACCTAAAGAGCTTTTATTTTTTGCATCCCTTGGTGACTTTACTAAAAGGCCAAGTAATATGAGAGAATCCCAACATGAACCTGCGGTAGAAGATGGAAAGACCCAGAAAGCTACAGAGCTCTCTCAAAGTGGTTGGGGCTAGCCAATACTGAATGAACTGTATCTTGGTTGGGTCCACATGCACATCCCTCTCATCAATGATTTACCCCATATATTGAACCTCGATCATGCCAAAAGTGAATTTCTCCAAATTGGCGCACAACTTTTGTTGTCGTAGTGTTTGGAGAACCTGTCGAATGTGGTGGAGGTGCTCTTCCCAACTTTGGCTGAAGATCAAGAAGTCGTTCAAATACACCACCGTGAATGAGTTGGAAAATTTCCACAATATGTCGTCCATCGGCCTCATGAAGGTTGTAGGGGCATTCTTAAAATCGAAAGGAATGACCAACCATTCAAAAAGTCCCTCCTTGGATTTGAAGGAAGTATTCCACACATTGGAGGGTCTGATTGGTATGTAGTGATAACCGGACTTCAAGTCAATCTTGCTGAAATATTTCCCCCCTTGAGTTGGTCCAGTAGGTCATCAATCTGTGGAATTGGATACCTATTCCAGACAATGATCTCTTTTAGTTCCTGATAGTCATTACAGAGTCTCCAGGTCTCGTCTTTCTTCTGTACCAACACGATCGGGCTCCTGCATGGAGATGAACTTGGCCTAATGTACCCTTTCTGAAAAAAGCCCTAAATCTACCTCTTGATTTCATTGTTCACTAGAATGGAACATTGATAGATCATTCCATTAGGTAGCGGCGTGCCTAGGGTAAAATCAATGGAGTGTTTGCCCTAACAGTGTAGAGGTACCCCTGCAGGAGAGGTGAATATGTCATTGTACTCCTCCACGACATTTTCCATATGTTGTTGTCATGCGGAGGAGCCTTTTTTGAAGGTTTTGGCCACAATATTCTTCTGGCCCTGAGGCTGAATCATAAGGAAAAAAAAATCCCGGTCTAAGAGATGATTTTACTGCAATTATTCTTAGTGATCAGAGAGATAGTGGTAGGCGGTGCTACCTTCGGTATCTTGTATAATTTATTGCCCAAAATAATAATAATAGTGCAAGGCCTAGATTCATACATAGCATGTTTCTTCCACAAGTATGGTTGGCCTAATAATACATCACAAACTTCGAGAGGAGTAACATCACACATTACCTCATTTGTGAAGGGTTTAATGTTCTAGGGGAGGCATCACTGTTGGCTAACGAGGTGATCTCGTCATTGGTGAAGCCACCCAGTGGTGTACATATGCGGGAGTATTTTGGTTGATAGACCTAGCCACTTCACAACCTCTACTGAATGAGGTTCTTTTGGCTCCCGTTGTCGACAATGAACTGCAGTGGAGAACCCTTCGCCCAAATATGTGAGTGGAAGAGGCGCTCCCCCTCCTCTGGATATTCGGGCTCATCCTTCTGGATCTTGGTGGTGGTAATGGTGGTACTTAGATCTGCATCAATAATATGATTCCCTCTTTCATTCCCCTTATTTGGTTTTGACTCATATTCTGAGCATACACGTGATTCGGAATCCTACAGCTCAACCACCAGTGACTTCTTGGCCCGACACTCATTCATGTTGTAAGTGGAGCTATTATGGAAGTCACACCAATTTTTCGTGTCCTTATTTGTCTTCGTGGTATTTCTCTCTGCTTGCGACTTCGATGGGTTTCCCTACCTTAGATTTGTCATTTTTTTGGCGGTTTGGGAGCGTCTTTCCCTTGCTTCAAATTCTCATATCCAAAGTCCCACTTCTTCTATTTATACTTTTGCTCGATCTTGAAAGCATATGGATAGGCGACACCGACTGAGGAGATTTCCAGGAACTCCATTTCATCGTGGATGTACTTATACAAAAAGCTATGGTACTTGAGTAGCAAATTCCTTTCGAATCCTTGATACCTAGCTTTGTGTGAAGGGCATGAAAACCATTTGTGAATTCTAGCACATCTTGGTCCCTTCCCTGCCGCAACTTGGTCCACTTTATTTATTTATCTTCATAGCTACTAAAAGGGTAATATTGTTCCATGATGGCATCTCATAAAGAAATCCAAGTGGGTGCAACCGAAAACAGTGAGAATTCCCCCTCATCCTTTTTCTCATAGTAGGATTCCCACCAGTCCTTGACATGGGGGGCATATTTTAGGAGTGTAAAAGTAATATTTTCCTGGTTGTAAAAGTCATGAACTGCAAAATATAATTTCAACAGATTTAACCATTTATCTACAGCGTCCACATCTATCTAGGCTTCAAATATGGGAATGTCAAATTTAACTTGTACCTTAAAAGTATTGGGGCCTCCAGAGTGGCTTTCGGATGAAGATGTGTCGCATCTGGGTAGTCGACGAAGGATCTGGGCAAAGTTATCCATCATCGCGTTTCTTTTTTTCAAGAGGGCCCCCTTGAGAAATATTTTGACACAAAAAATACATATATAAACATAAACACAAAATTTCCGCAGAAATAAAACTATATTTCATTAATATAAAGAACTGAAATATGCTTACATATAGAACAAAAACAAACTAGCTAGGGAAATGTTAGCTTATCTCTAAGAAGAGATGTGGCGGCTACTGTTTGGTCAATTTAGTGTGTCCTAAATTGCTGCATTTAATTGTCAATCCGGGAATCGTAAGCTGATGAAGTGCGGCGCACTATATGTGCAAGATAACCTCTTTCTTAACTTTTTGTCGTTTTTGGTCTTTCTACGGTGAAATGGAAATTCTAAAGTGAAAAACAAGCTTGGTTATATTTGTTCAAGGAAGTGATATCCCCTATAATGATTTACCAATCTTGAAACTTTAAAAGAAAATTGAAATTACAATGACAAAACTTAAAAGAAAGTAAAAGTGTACTGCTGAAATGAAAAGGTGATGCTAATCTAATGAATCAAAACGGGAAACTAGTGAACATGAAAACTAAACTATTCTTGCTGCCAACTGAACACAAAAGAAACTACGCTTATGGAAATTCAAAATTGCAATGAAATAAATCTAAATCAGATTACATCAATTCATTTTCTTTCATCATTAGACCGGCTATGACTTGCGGAAGTAATCATAAACAACTTGTGTAACTGATTATTTAATTTGCAGAAAGTAAACTAATACTAAACCATACACACATAATTCAATCCCTCGCCATCAGTCCAGCTGTGGCTTTCGGAGGCAACTGAAGATGTCATAGATGATTTAATATATCTAAATTTGCAGAAAAGAAACTAATACTAAACTACACATTTCATAATGCAGTCCCTCACCATCAGTCCAGCTGTGGCTTTCGGAGGCAACTGAAGACGCTATGAGCAGCTTAATATATCTAAATTTGCAGAAAAGAAACTAATACTAAACTACACATTTCATAATGAAGTCCCTCACCATCAGTCCAGCTGTGGCTTTCGGAGGCAACTGAAGACGCTATGAGCAGCTTAATATATCTAAATTTGCAGAAAAGAAACTAATACTAAACTACACATTTCATAATGCAGTCCCTCACCATCAGTCCAGCTGTGGCTTTCGGAGGCAACAGAAGACATTATGAGCAGCTTAATATATTTAAATTTAACTACTGAATCAGATAAACAAAACTGAAATGTACAAAGCAAGACTGAAGTTAAACAAATGCTATGAAAAGGAAACTAGCAGCAGAATAATGTTAGTCTCATATCAATTAGCCAAAGAATACTATGTGAAATGTCTCTGAAGTCATCTCACTCAAAAACCCTATATACAAGTACACGTCGATCAGCGGATTTTAACAATCATAAAAACATGAAAGACAAGAATGCAATGGAAATTATAGAAATGTAAGTGAACGGAAATGAAACAATCTATGAAATATGAACATGTGGGAACTGGATTATGATACAATGACTTTTTAAAAGAAATGAATGAAGATATATAGATGTATTTAATACATCGTAATCCTCTGCATTGAGTAGTAATTTCTACATGAGCTTTTGGTAAATGATCCTCAACACCAATTAAGTTGAAAAAACAGAGTCTTTTTCACATTAAAAAGCAGCTTCATTACAGATCGTAGTATTACTGGCTTCAAGCGCAGTGCTGTGAATCACTGCTAAAGCTAACAACATAACGAGTATCAGTTTACATCAACTATTTGCAGTCTAACAACTCATGAACTAACCCCTATCGCATATGACAAACGCCTGATATAAAGCTAGTCAACCGACTCAGCTCTCTAAGTTTATGATAGTTAAAACAAGACGAGACACGAGACCACTGAGGCTCACGGATATAGGAGTATGGGCCATGTTGGAAAACGGATCTATGGAAGGTGGGTGCTTGAATTCAACTCGCACTCTTTGCATGAGATAAGTCAATTAACCTCCCAGCTTATGAAACGTCCACAGATAAGCGCATATACTGAACAATCGCAGCCTCAACATAGAAATCCATAGTGTGACTTCCACGAGGATGGAGCCTTTGACCGCTGGCTTTCTTTGACGACTTATTTGAACCAATAGATACAACCATGTCCTCGTCTATTCCTAGCCTCGCCCATGTGGCTCTGGTTTCCTTTGTAGACACCAGTGAGCATATAGTCTCACAAAAATAGACTAGCGAAAGTATGCAGCATGGAAAAGTGCAAGTTTCCACTGATGAACAAAATCTAAATCAAATAGAAAACACAAAAACATAATTAAAAAACCATGTTAGATACTCCTTTGCACTATGATATTGTACAATTTTGGAGGTTGTAGTGAGTGAAAAGATAGTGGAAAAGTGTGGAAAAGAGGCAAATTCAGACTCAACATACCCTACATTCAGTGAAGGTTACATGTCCTCATGCAACCAAAAACTTGACTACTGTTGTTCAATTCATGTGCCTGAGTTACTTCAGCTACACATCTAACTCCCTTCTCTTCTTCTTTGGTGCGCCATCATCTCCGGGTTTCTTCTGAGTTAAGCACCTAAATTTGATATTCTACAGTGCTCGTTCACTCATTTTAGCATTTCCCTTCTTTTTTAGCTTCTTATTCTTCTTTTGCCAAATACTCCAAAATGTAACATAGTACATAGTCATGGAGTAATCTTGTCCCAGCTTGTCTTGCTCTTGAGTGTTTCATTTTCATTATTTGATATGCTCGAGTCAAAAGCTCAGCTGTCAAAAATCTCTATGTTTTAATGACTCAATCCAAATCATCCCTGCAATGTATGAAACTGAATGAAGAGGTACTTGGGCCTCAGGGCGTCGCCAGATCTCAAGATTCTATATAGTGAAATCATATGTTTCCTGCATGTTTTGGGGTCTAGCTGTAATGTCTTTTCATTGGAATATCTCCCTAAAGTGCTGCAAGGGAGAATTATGTCTCAGCAATCGTGGCGGAGATACTTACATCAGTTTATTTGTCATAGTTTCAAGATGAGTACTGCTCATTTTCTGATTGGGTAGGAAAGGAGTCGCAGCTCATCTAATCGACTGCAAAATGGACTATATCGTTTGGAGATCTGTTGGGATGTCTCCTCACCAAATCAATGAAATGAGGACCCTAATTCTAGTGTTTTTCTGCTTCTTCTGCTCCGCTCGCTTTCTCCTCACATGTTAGGTGGGTACACTCACCCTTCTGTTCTTGTTTTCCCCTGCTTTTTGCCTTCTGGATAGAGATGACTCGTTTTGAAGAAAAATTAATCTCTTTCGTGATAGAATTGGTGATCTTCTTCTTCGAAGAAGAATTTTTATGGACACCTCTAATAATTTCTTTTCCTTTTAGAGTATTGTTGGCTTCTTAGCTTTAATTTCTTCTTTCTTCCTTTTTTACCATCCCTTCTTCCATCGCTTTCTGTAGTAGTAGGAAGTTAATCTTGGATTTTCACTCATCTGCTCTGTTTCCTTTCTACTTCTTTGTTGTCTATGTTAACGTGAATTTCGTGTAGATAACTTTGGGTTTCAACATTTATATTTTCTTTCTTCTACTCTTCATAATTGGATTACCTTTCCAGAATTTCCTGAGTTCTTCAAAGAAGTTTCTAACTAGGAATCTGTTCCCATGTATCTTTTTCTTCCTCCTTTGTAGCCTCTTTTCTGATCAGATTTTTTAGTGTCTATGTGATATAAATGAGGCTCACATCTCCTAGGTGTTTTGTACACACAAAATCATATCTTCAAGTTATCGAATAGAAAATATAGGAAGATTGAGAGTTTGGTTTTCAAGAAAATCTATCAATAGCCTATGATACATGTACATAGAGCCAAAACGTGCCTCTTCAGTACATGTAATAAATTTCTGAACAATGAGTAGTAAAGTGGCCCATTCATCTTTTATTGCATGACACAGTTGTGATTCTCTTTTGAAAACAATGATGATCCCATACCTCTGATTTCTTTGAGTGATGTGTTCTCCATGCCTCACTCATCTGTTACTTTTATTTTTGAACCAACGTTTCGCTTCCCCAAGAAGCTCTGTGATGCCATGCTATTGATGCTCACTGACTAAACTGAATATGAGGTCTCCACTTCGGCTACCTCGAGCTCATCAAACTGATCTTGGCAAACGTTTGGTAACTTCCCCTCTCGTGGTAACCCCACATTTCACAAAACGCGCATCATTTAGCTTTCTCTCAACGATCATCTTTTGCTTCAGGAAATCCCTCTATAAATTTTTGGTCCTTCCAGCTCGCTCTTATACTCTTTCCCATTTTACTTCTCTCGCAGGCTTTCACAAGCTTTGTCTCTGTGCGAGGGTTTAAGTGACTGGAACGATGGGAATGTTATAGGATTGAGCACAATACTGTGGGATGTTATCATAAAATGGGAAATAGAGTACACATAAACAGAATGGAGTAAGACTGTAGTAGATATATCGGAGTAGAGAGTGAGCAAAGGAACTTGAAATGCGAGTGAAACAGAGTGAGAATGAGTAGAGTGGGTTTTGTAAACACATTTATCAAAGAGGTTAAACAGTATAATGCAGTCTAATTCGCATTTGAATTTTGGTGGCTGCATGGGTAATAAATATAAATCGACGTTTCATCATCAATGATTATGAAGTAGTATGCGCGCTTGTAAGAGCTCCTTTTGTCAACTAAATACGACATTATCTAAATGTGGAGCATTTTGAACATGAGTGAGAGTCGAGTTTCAATGATGAAACTGCTGGGTAATAAATCGCAGAGAGGAGTAACATAGAGATCGTGGGAAGGTTAGCTGGATGACCATCAATATAATCATTGCTGTTAGTGGGTAGAGTCTCATAGTTTAAAAATTACATGAAAAATGTGTCTTTCTGATATTATTTGAAATAAACTTATCTGATACCTTTTGGAATCCTTGCTTTTGGTACTTGGTCTTCAACTGATTGGATCTTCATTAGTGTCTGCAACGTCCCCATTGATCCTCTCCTCCGCAGTTATTTCATAATTGATGAAATATCACAACTAACTGTGACATTCTTTTGAAAACGTAGAAGAGTAGCTTGCAGACCTGTCTCACATCGGAAACTGAATCACAGATATCTAAATGTCTCCAAGGAAATACGACATTAATAAACTGATTACTTGGCTGGAAATAGAAATGAACAAAGTGACAAAAATGACCAGGTGGAAATGGTCAGTAAAAAGATTTTATGTATTGATGGAATGGATGGAATGAAGTGGAATGAAGTGAAATGAAATGAAATGAAATGAAGTGAATGAAATGGAGTGAGTGGTGAGATGAACATGAAATGAGCAAGATGGAAAATATAGAGTCTCTGAGTGTCCCCTGAGCTTTTCACTCCCATACTTTTCGTATAGGCATTTGCCAATCAATGATTGGTTTTCAGAAGCTTATACCATGTTTTTTTTATTTTATTTTTTTATTTTTTTATAACTTGAAAATAGAAAGTTGTAGTCAAAGGAGAAGAATGAATTTTCTCGGACTCGTACTGATGCGTTAGAACTTTCTTTGAAACAACTTGACAAAATCCCTCTTTTGAGAGAGTGGCTTGGTGATAAACTTTCAATCTAGCGCTTATCAACATAAGAGGAGTTTGAAACTCATCAATGGTCTTGATTCTGCTGCTCATTGATAGAAGATCTAGTCAATCTCATATGGCCCAAGTTTCCAATGAGTCCAATCTTCCTGAAAATCTTTAAACTGGAGTCTACAACAATGCCAATCTCCTCTCTTTGAAACTTTCTTCTTTTTGATAGTATTTGTGAACATGCTATTTAGTTCTTTGATATTGAACTAGATCAGCTTTCTTAGAATTGCTTCTCGTCTGATCTCATCTAGTCTCATTCAACCTGCCTCCATTCTATACTTCTTTGGGCTTCCGATAAGTCCATTCCCAATCTAACCTGCTTTATCTTGAAGTGTCTTGACTTGAACTCAATGGGGAACAAGATCTTCTTTTCCCAGTAAACAAGTTCATAGAGAATGTCCTTGTATTCCTCCCATGTAGTCTCAGAGGGCCCACAAGGCCTTCTGAAGCTTCCTTTCTCTGCCCAATCTCTTCTATAGATGAACAATTTGTAGATGATACTTTCAAGAACTGAGTTTTGGTGGACTCCACTTGACGAGTTTGCTTGTGGATGTAAGGAGTAGATTCTTCGGGATGCTGATTTTAGGTATTCTTCCATCAACTGTCTCCACCAAATTTGAGTGTGAATGCCTCATGACTGCTGTACAATTTCTCTTGAACACCAAAGCTGAGTAAAAACATCCCTTATTATGAAAATGAACAATCCGAATTTTCGATGAGTATTGATACTAATGCTTTAGCTTCTCTACCCAGGTTTGAGTAAATTATAATCCAAAGGCAAACCAATAGTATAGGTTTCTTTTTCTGTGCTATGGTGGATAATCTGGTCCATATGAAATCTAATGCCCATTTTTCTCAAAAGGTTTCAATGAGTACCCAGTGCTTTGGTGTGGGCATTTTCATTCTGAAATGGTAGTTTCCATGCTCTTTGGTAAGCCTATCACACCTTGTTGACATATTGCTGTTTTCATCTTTGAAGAGAGAAGGCCAATAATATCCCAAGGAAAGTGATTTTATAGGCCAGTCTTTTCGTCCCAAAGTGTCCACCAGCATAGTTCATCATAGACATGCCGTAAGAATATCGACGTCATCTTCCACGTACACATCTTCCGATCACAAGATTCAGCCCTGCTTTAAACAATTCGTTAGAAATCCAGTGAATATCTGATACTCTCTCTAATAATTTTTCGTTTTTTCTTGGAAATAAATGTAGAAGGTAGTTTCAGAACTCAAATAGTTAACGTATCTCGCATACCAAGGGGTCTTAATAGTTACCGCAAACACATATTCATCGAAAACTTATTCTCAAGGAGAATCTTCTTAGTATTCTCGAATCCTAGACAAGAAATCAGCAATCGTATTCCCGATTCTGCCTCGGGTCTATCCCAACACGTAATATTGAATTCTTGCAAAAGTAAAGTCATCTATGTCACTTCCGCCATTAGTGAATGTGTTTGCCATTAAATACTTTCTGAGAATGTGCAATTGTATGAGGAATAAAAGTTTCATAGCATGCAGTATGTAATGCTCTAAACTTATTAATTGCATGAACAACGCCTAAGAACTCCTTTTCGCTCACAAGATAATCTCAACTTCTGTGGGAGTCAAATTTTAATCGTGTACAGTAAATGGCATAAGAATTAAATCTTTTTGACCTCAACATAGAAGCCCCAAGAGCTGCGATTCGAAGCATCTGTAGAGAAATATGGAGTGCTGGAAGTTTCAATTTTGGTCCTCTGGCAAGATAGGTGCTGTGCAGGATATTCTTGTTTTCAAAGTTTCAAAGCTGATTGACAATCAGATCCCATTTAAATCATGCTGCCTTTGTGACAACTTGAAGAGTGGGGATAAAAAAGTATTTATGAAGTTTTCTATAAATCTTCTTCATAGAATCCGTAAAACTCTAGAAAACTCTTAACATCTCTCCTTGAAAATTTGGAATAGGCAATGTCTTGAGATGACTTCAACTTTTATGATCTACATGTCTCAATTCCATCTCATGAAATATGATGTCCTAAAACAAACTCCCTTCTAGTAAAACATCATAAAGCATTTTTCATGGCTTAATGACAGGTTTGTTTTTTACATCTACTAGAGAACTTTTTCAACAACATTTTCAATGCCTCTTCAAATGAATTACTCATAAAGTCCTGGAAAATCATCCATATAAACCTCTACACAATCATGGATTAGATCAGAAATTCCCTAGCATCGCTTTTCGGGAATGCATTGTCGCATTACATAACCTACAAAAAGTGGAAGAACTGCAGTAGGCAAAAGTTCCCATGGACAAGTGTTAAAATGTGGTCTCTATCTTGATCTTCGTGTCTACTAATCTGATTATAGCCACTAAAACCATCCAAAAATGAAAAAGTACTTTTTACCCTGCTAATGCACTCTAATATTCTGATCAATAAAATGGGCAAGGAAAGTGATCCTTCTCAAAGTTGCTTTGATCTAACTCTCTCCTGTAATCAATGCATACTCTCCATTTACCATTCTTTTTAGTACTATAACCAAAGTGAGAAACCCATCTAGCCATTCTATGGATAAATGAAGTTTATGATTGTAAAGTTTTTTGGAGCTCTTCTTTTCACTGCATCTCGCCTAAGATTTGGATTCATCCTTTCTCTTGAGGTTGATCTGATTGGTCTGCTCGTTTTCCTCAATATAGATATGATGGACAAGTCTTAGATCGAATTCTTTCATGTCGATACCCATGCAAATGCATAGAGAATGGCTGGCATTTTCCAGGTTAGTTCTCTCGTCTTGCTGACTTCTCCTGGGAGATGTTTATTAATATTCAATGTCTTTCTCGGAAAAATCTCAAAAGCTAGTAATTACTCAAACTCTTCCTATGAGTAGAGAGACGATTTTGTCTTGATATTTGTATAGATATTTCCATGTCATGATTCCAACTCGAAATTGGGAATACATTCTCAGTTATCCTACAATCTTTCTAATAGTGACTCAAGATTATGACATATCCTCATTTCTGAATTTCTGAAAATTGGTAAAGACTGAGTCGTGATAGTGTCCTCATCATTCAATCCCAAGATTCAGTCGCATTCCTATTTTCGTAATCTGTCTTTTCAGAGGATGCTAGTTCGACTTTCTCTTTTGCTCTAATCAGTATCATTAGAAAATGTACATGTCAAATCCCTGACTCATACAACTAATAGAAAGCATCGACTGTCGGTCACTACAAGGTCTCTCCTAAGCATAATTGGATGTCTCTCCTAGATTGCTTGGGAGTCAAAATCATAAATTACTACTGGATATCATCTCATAAGAATCTAAGCAGATCGAAATATCTTCTAATACACCATCCTGCTTTAATAACCGATCGATACTCCTTCCTTCCTGCAAGTTTCATGCACAAAGTAGGTAAAATAGAAGGTTAGGATCGTTTAACCTGCTCCATAGTCTCATTTTACTCATAATGTTGATAGCAGCCCCTAAGTCAATCAATGTGTTTGAAATTTATCCCATTTATATGTAAGTCTCGACAATTGAATTCCTGATCTACAGATACTTGCATGGTAATTTTTCTCATCATAATGTCTCAATACTTTTTCCTACCAGGTCCTTTCTTGTAGTCCTTTTAGCTCTCTTCCCTAAGTCTTTTTGAAACTCAACTCCTTTATGGTTTTTGCTAGAATAGAATCTTCTCAATGGCTTAGCAATGGAATTTATGCCAAACATTCGTCATTCATCTAAAAGTCATGGCAGTTAGGCAACAAGATTTGTTTTTCCACACCCCTTATCAATTTGTGAGTCTTTTCCCTAAAAGGAGGTGTAGATGAAGATACAAAGTTGTCTAACTATAGGAGTTGTGAGTGTAGCTTCTTTTCTTTTCTTTTCTTTGAATTTTTGAATTTGAAGAGATTCTTCCTGAACCCTTATTGACTTGAAAGTAGAGTCCTCCTCGAGTGTGATCTTGCTCTTGAATGTCTGTAGAAGGCTCTTTTCTATCCTCTACCGGATCTGAGTTGTACATCAAGTTGAGAGTGGGAACAATCATATAGGTAGGAAATTGCTGTCCTCTACCATATGAGTGAAGTTTGAGGATTCTTATTGTAGATTTGGCAATGGCCTGAGCTTTGAAGTTGATTTGTCTTCTCATGGTATAGGAGTTACGAGTTGAGGTGATTTGTATTTTGTTGAGAAGGTTGTTGTTGTGCATGACAAATGGAAAGTTGTTGTGGATTTTGGCTTGGAAATTGTGGAGCTTGTTGATTTTGAAAAAGATGGAGGATATTGAGCAAAATTGAGCAAATCTCCCATAAGGATTTCTGCATCCCTCATATTCTATGTATGGATATGAATTTTGATGTTGGGGCTACAGGTTGTTGCCAAGAGTCCAATTTGTGTTTGAAGATTCATAGAAGTTATTAAACCTTGAGATTGTTGTCCTCTCTAGGGTCTCCTTGCAACAAAACAGAGAGATTCTATCAATTTGGATCTTCTTGAAAAACAGTTTTAGAGTCCAGGGATTGAAGAACAATCTCTTGATCTCATGATTTTCTGAGCAAATCATACATGTTTCTGCTAACTTCTGCATCCAAGGACGATTCCCTTAAAGTATGTTGTCTTTTCTCACATTTTGTCAAAAGATTAAAGCCAAAGCATCGTTTTATGCTTTCGCATGTTTTGGATTTTAAGGGTAGTCTAGTTGTTCATCTACGACTCCCTAAGATGATACAGTTTTAAACTCATCAAGCATATTACCAATCTCTCACTCATACTGTACTCCATCGCAGATTTGTTAGCCCTAACTAAGTAGAAGAATCCCTGGGCCCTTTTCCCCAGCTTTTTGATTTTCCCTGTGAGAGATGGGATACATGGGAGTTCTCGTTATATCATGAAATGGCAGTCTAGTAGATGTCTCCTTTCCCCATCATGTTTAAAATATCTATCCATTCACTCTCTAATGGATTTAATAGGAGGGATTTGCATAAGCATATCTAAGTTGCTCATCTTGCTCTTTTCAGCTGTTGAAATCTTTCAATTAAGTCTTCCAAATTTTCACTTCATATTTTGCATCATTTTGAACTACCTCATCCTTGTGATTGGTGGGGCATACAATAGCGTCCAAGTATACTGATCCAAAAATGTTTGAGTTTCATCATCTATGTCCCAAGTCCTACTAGATTGAGTGCACTAAACCATGAACCAGTTTTCAGCGCCATATCTTCAAAGTTGAAAGGAAATAGTTTGAGTTTTTGAGAATCTTCCATATAGCCTAAGTCCCAAAGCACACTCACTCTCAAACGTCCCAAAACGTGTAATGATGTTTCCTCAGATCCCTCACTTCAGAATCCATAAAAAGTTAGGGAGAACAGTATGGTGAGATATTTTTCATTGTTGCATGAGCTTCCTCATCAACTATAGGGAATCCAAGCAATGTCGTCCCTGTGACTTTTCTACCAGTATATCTTCACTGTCTACATTGTGTATTTTCATTATCTCCTCCTCTTCAGTATCTCCCATCTCTATTTATATTACTTTCCTCTGCATGATAGTTTCTGTAGAGTCCTTATAAAGTCCTCTAAGTTTCTCTGCCCAGGGCAGGATGGGAGAGAAAGCCTCTTTGTTTTCTAAGGGCTGTGTAGTAGGTGGTATAGGAGAATCCCTGATCGATCTGCTTCTGACTTCCAAAAAATCTTAAGGCTAGGGTAGATGGTGGTGAATCCTCTGGTCTATGCCTTAGAAGAAGATGGAGTTGCGGAAATCGAACTCTTGGCTTTAGCTATAAACCTTCCCTAGAATCTCTTGTCTATGCATGTCATTTTTTATTTTTTTTAAAAGTTGGCCATTATCTCTTTCGATCTTCAGATCACACTAGGGTGCAAGAAGTAGTATACTTGAGAAATTACTAAACCAATAACTTCTCTCTTTCTGATCTCTCCGCATCACACCAGGTGCAAGCAGGAGAGCATACTCAAGAAGTTATCAAGTTTTCCCTTCTTTTATGATTTTATGTTTTTTTTAGAAATTGGCTACCTAGTTACGACTTTCCCGCTATGAATCCGCTACAAAATGTTTGGCTCAATTTTAGTGGCAGTCCCTACATTACGACATTTGTTTCAGTCATCCTGAATCAGTAGTCGACCTAAGTGCATGCGACCTATGTGCAAGATACCTCTTTCTTAACTTTTGTCGAAAATGCGGTCTTTTCTACAGAAATGGAAATTCTAAAGTGAAAACAAGCTTGGTTAGTAGATTGATTCAAGTGAAGTGATATCCCCATAATGATTTACTAATCTTGAAACTTAAAAGCAAATCTGAAATTACAATGATCGAAAACTTAAAAGAATGATATAAAATCGTGTACCGCCGAGAAAAGTGTCGCTAATCTAATGAATCAAACAGAAACTAGTGAACATGAAACTAAACTGACTTCTTGTGCACTGAACACAAAAAGAAACTATCGCTTATGGAAATTCAAAATTGCATCTAGGCAATGAATCTAAATCAGATTACATCAATTCCAGTTTTCGACCCTCTCATCATTAGTATCCAAATATGATCTTGCGTGAAGTAATCATAAACAACTTGTGTAACTGATATTTAATCTGGCAGCAAAACGTAAACTAATACTAAACCATAGCACATGATTCAATCCCTCACATCTACTACAAGTTTGAGTCGAGAGATCGAAGATATTACATGATTTAATAGTATCTAAGCTTGTAGTAAAAGAAACTAATACTAAACTACACGATTTAATGCAGCCTCTACCATCAAACAGTTTGTGGCTTTGAGGTAACTAAAGATGCTATGAGCGAGATTAATAGTATCTAATTTTGGTGCAGAAAGAAACTAATACTAAACTACACATTTCACTCATGCAAGCCCTCACCATCACTGTCCCAATGTGGCTTTTCTGAGGTAATCGATAGACTATCTATGATGCATGCTAATTATAATTCATCTAAGTAAAAGAAACTAATAAAACTTACACATTCTCGATCATGCGTACTCACCATCGCTCTAGCTTAGGTTTTGAGGTAATCCAAAGATCACTATGAGCGCACTTTAATATATTTAATGATTTAACTAACTGAATCGGATAAACACCTGAATGTACAAAGCAAAGGACCTAAGTTAAACAAATGCATATGAAAAAGGAAACTAGCGATGCCAGAATAATGTTAGTCCTCATATCATTAGCCATACGCTATGATAAATGCCTGCTGTAGATTCTACCTAAAAACCTCACTACTTTAGAAACTCCATCAGCTGATTTAACAATCAGTAAAAAACATGAAAGACATAGAATGTAATGGAAATTATAGAAACTGTATGACAGAGAAGTTTTGAAACAACTATGAAATCATGAACATGTAATGGATTATGATATAATGATTCTTCTTTAAAGAAATGAAATGAAATATATATACATTAATACACAGAGAACCCTTACTGAAGCAGACCTCATACACGTGCCTTTTGAAAGTACGATCCTCAAACACGCAATTGTTGAAAACGTGAGGTCTTTTACAGCATTAAAAAGCAAATATTATACGTGATTCTGTAGGTACGATGCTCAAGGCAACAGTAATCACTCACAAAGCTAACATGAAATGTAGAGTACGCGCATCATCAAATCTGTATCAACAACTAACAACTCAACGATCTATCCTCACGTGCGTATGACATACGTCTATATAAAGCAATCAAATCAGAATCGTGTCTCTGAAGTTTATGAGTAGCGACCAGCACGTAGACCACTAAGGCCACGGATATAGGAGTATGGCCATGTTGGAAAACGGATCTATGGAAGGTGGGTGCTTGAATTCAACTCCAGAACTTTGCACAGATGTCAATTAACCTCTGCAAGCTTAGAAACGGCCGTATGGATGTTTATATGCCACAAAACAGAGTCCAGCCGACATAGAACTCCATAGTTGACTTCCACATGGATGGCTTTGACCGCGGCTTTCTTTGACGAATTTACTTGAACCAATAGGACACGGGCTTTCATGTCTCATCATTCTCACTTTGCCCATGTGGCCTCGTTTCCTTTAGCACATTGATCTGGGGAAGCATATAGTTCCTGAAAATACAATAGGCTATGAGAAAGTTGAGTCGGTGAGAGAAAGTGGCAAGTTTCGCGGTACATATCAGGCCTAAAATCAAATCGAATAGAAACATAACACAAAAACATAATTAAAAACCATGTTAGATACCCTTTTGCACATGATATTGACAATTTTGGAGGTTTAGGTGAGTGAAAAAGATATGGAAAAGTGTATGGAAAAGAGGCAAATTCGGGACTCAACAGCTACATGCCTCTAAATTGTGTTAAAATGAGGCTCAAGGGAATTTTTATTATTCAAAAATAGGGGAAAACCCTAAACAACCAAAAACCTAACCCCAAGAGATGTAACACCAAGAGTTTGTGGGCCCCATTGGGGTTAGTTAGGCAACCAACTTCCCAGGGTTGTAACTTGGTCATAGTATCTTTGTTTTGCATGTATGACACCTTGTCATAAATATTTCTCTGAGTACTACAAGATTTGTTGAAATCCCCCACCTACAACTATGGGCTTGCTACAGACCTAAAAAAACACGTTGTCTAGGTGGTCAAAACTTCTCCAGAAGTTCAGGACCCGAAAAATTGCTAAAAATAGTAAATGCTGCTATAAACGAGGAAACTGATGAGACCGACTAGGGGTCTATGTGGAATAGGCAGGTGGCCACCAATATCCACCTAGATCAGTCCTCCCCCTTAGGAAGCAATGGTGCCCATTTCATGCAGACCCTCCATGAGGTGAGGAAATTTTTGTTGAACTTGGTCCCTGGTGAAGGAGTTGACCTGCTTTGACAACTTGATATAGTTGGATCCTCTGTTGGTGGGTGTTATTAATCTATGTTTCCATGATTCAATCAGTTTTGGCCTATTCCATGTAGTCTGGCTTTAACTCGGTGGGTGTGAGTTGTTATGCAATGTCGAATGTGTCCAGTAGTGGTGGAAAGTATGGTCGAAGGCGGTCCACATTGAACACTGGGTGAAAACCAAGGAATGGTGGAATTTTGAGCTCAAAGGTATTGTGTATTACATACTTGGTGATGGTGTATGTCCCATATCGGAGCGGGATAAGCTTGTGGTGGGGTCCAACAAGGCGCTCCTTCTACAAATGTAGCCAAACTTTGTCGCCCACCTGGAACTTGTGTGGCACCCGATGCTGATCATATCGCTGCTTGTACTTAGGATTGGCTCTATTTAATCTGTCATGGACCTACTGGCAGATGTGATAAAAGCGCTCAGTGAATTTTTTTCCTTGTCAGCTTTAGATAGAAATGAGTTGAATCTGCCTGAGTAGTTGCAAATGGTATGGTCACATCAATGGGGTATAGTGGCTGGAATCCCAACCCCACCTAAAAGGGGTTGTGGCCAATTGAGCTATGGAGAGCTTGGTTGAATTTGTGTTGGAAATAGGGTAGGATTTCATCCCATGAGTGAGGATGCTTCGAGTTTTACATGCGCAAAATGTGCATGATCATCCTGTTGACGTCCTTTTTTTGGCCATTATTTTGGGGGTGGAAATCCATGGAATTAGTGAGCTTGGTATCCAACATCGACCAAAACTTGACCAAATTAGACTTAGGAAACTTTTTTCCCAATCTGAGATAATGGACTATGGGATCCCAAAGTGCACCCATACTCATTCAAAAAATATTTTAGTAGTGGCTTTTGTTGTGATACTCTTCTTTCACGCTTCCAAATTAGCCATATTAGATAATTTTTCGAAGACCACCATAACACAGTCGTTTCCATGCTTAGTAGAAATAAGGCCTAACATGTAATCCATGGAGATGGATTCCCAAGTTCGACTAGGAGTAGGTAGAGGAGTATACAAGCCTTTCTTCTTGATGGTCAGTTTTGCAATCGCGCAAGCAGTGGAGGATATGTTGTACTTCCCAACATCTTGTTGAAGCTTTGGCCAATAAAAATACTTCTACAACATAGCCACTGTTATCTCTACCCAGAAATTTCCAGCGACCCATATGTAGTGCTCTTCCCAAATCATCTTGGCACGCTCGCTTGAAGGAACACAAAGTTGTCCCAGGTGTTTTATCTCAAGAAACAAGCCCTTGGTCATGGTAAGGAATCAATGCTTAAGACATTTTATAAATATATGTCAAAATTACAATATAAAATGGCCTCTATTTAACACCTTTGGAATTTAATTACTTAATACCCTCAATAATCTTATATAATGAAAGCCTTCACAATGCCATAAATTGTTGATATTTGAATGAAATGAAAAGAAGAACTATAAGGGAAACTCAAAATGAGATGCTGAGAAATAGAATCTATCACTGTTAAGTTTCAGAGGAAATTCATGGAGAGAGAGGAAACTCGAAACAATATGCTGTAAACACAGAATATATTACTTTAGAGTTTCATCAGTTGTTTGTGAAGAGAGGGGAGACTCAAAATAATATGTTGTAAACACAAAATCTATTACTTTTAAAGTTCAGAGAGAATTTGTGAAGGGAGAAGAGATGGAGTGAAGGAGCGCAAATTAAGGTTATTTAACTCTTACTCACATATGTAATTAAGAGACCGGCTGCTACATTACTTCATTTCACTAAAAGAGGAATAAACACAGAGTGAAACTGGAAAGACATATCAGCATCAACAGGTGTAGGAAACTTGATCTTCTTTCAATAATTTCTTAGAAAATTAAGTACCAAATTAACAGTTATCCAGAGGTCCAAAACTCGCCACCACTTTTGTTTATTTCTATCTACTTAAATACATCCAAATAGTTTGTAACTATTGAACTTCTTGAAACTACTTCGACTACCTAAACTATTAAAATTACTTATGCAATCATACGAAGAAAAAAAATTGAAATTGCGAATATCATGCATTTTGTGCTGAATCTGATTGTTTCTAATGCGTCCCTCCAAAGTGCTGAGGTGTCATTTCTGGTTATGATGCGATAGCTGCATATTTTTGTAACAACACCTCAGTGCCCGACTTGATCCAGCTATCATGCTTACAATAAGTGCCACTATATGTTATTCTGCCTGACTCTACCTATGCCTCTATGTGTGCCAACAACGTTTCGTCTTCTATTCGTCAACCATCGCAAGGCTTGGACTTAAACTATATTATTCTCACCCTTGGAGAATGCATCACGTCTGCTTTCTATCACATTTCGGCATTTCAGCAGTTTTACGTTATAATCCTCTTTTCCTCCTCCGATGCGATTTAACACAAGAAATGCCTTACTTCAGGATTTGAAAACCTTTGGAGTTTACTTTTGAAACCACATCGCATCTGCCCGCAAATTGCAAACCGGGGATTTTGTTATGAAAGACGGGAGATAAGTGTTAAACTATGCGAAGTGCAACAGGCAGGCGGTGGCGTGGCAAGAAGAGGTGGGGCCAATCGCAAATAGCAACTCGACAGATTTTTTATGAGAAATGGAAGGTAAGCTCTAAAACTTGCGAAGTGAAAAGTGTGGGGAGAGGGATGTGACGTGGCACGAATGGGTCCCACGGGTATCGTAAATCACAAATCAGCATATTTAGTTTATGAGCAGTGGAGGTAAACATTTAAACTTGCGAAGTGTGAAATGCGGGGAGAAGGAGATGACATGGAAAAGAGAGGTGGGCCCGCCCACAGATCGCAACCTTTAACAAATTCCTTAGTGATAACCCTTCAAACTTGCGAAGTGGGATATGTGGTCGCATCGCATCACAATATCACAATTTTAACCATATTTCAAACTTGTAACCTTTACCGAATCCGATATGTGATACAATCTCTACCGTCCATCTCTCTGTTTCAGTTCTGCGCTTTGATCCAAATCATCTGTTTTTCCCTTTGCGCCTCCTCCAAAACTCTTAAGTTTCTAAGGGAAATATGCTATTTCTCTATGTGTGGGAAATTAGTATGTTCTTCTCCATGGTGTAACCCTCCTGAGCTTATCCAGTGTTCTGTCGTGCTAGTCTCTCTTGAGCTTGCGAATGAGCCCGACCCGACCCTCACTGGTGTGCAATGTTCTGAACGTGACCCTTAGTCTGGCCTTTGAAATGTTCTGCACGTGAAGGAGCCCGACTCAACCCACCTTCACATCTCATCATGTAATGTTAATGTACCAACATATAAATTAAAATTCTCCTTCAACATACAAAATTTTACATTTTCTAACATATATGTTTTTTTGGTGTTTTGAAAAATATTTCAAAGGTAAATGCAAATGAGCCACAACATCTGGCTCTACGTGGGGATAGTGCTTTCTTCCACGAAAGCGCTAAGAACCACATATTAATGTCTTATCCATTGGGCATGGAGTCAAATATTTCTTGGTGACATATGAACAATGAGCAATCCGGTATTTACAATGGTGGAATGCTGACTTTTAATGTTGGAAATAATGCTTCAGGAACTGCTCATTCACATGTAGCTGTACTGACTCTTCATCTAGATCTTCCAAAATGAATGTGTTATTTGACCTTACCTCAGAGATTTTGTATGGACTAGACCAGAGAGGGTCAAATTTATCATGTTTCCCATTTTCTTTTCGTTTGGTGTCCCATCTCAGTACCAAATATCCTGCTTGAAAGAGAACTTCTTTTGCCTTTCTATCAAATATAGACTTCATCTTTTCCTGATAAGTAATCAAGTTATCCTAACTTTGTTTCTCTTTTCACTTAATTAAATTATTTTTTTCAATATTCTTACCAGAGCATTAGGTTCTTCCTGAGCTTCTTGGAGGAAAGAAATCACTAGTTTGGCTAGCTGAGTAGAAAATAGTGTTTGAGTTCCATAAACCAGTTCATATAGAGACTTTACAGTAGATCTCTTGGTAGTGACTCGAACTACCAAGAGGGAAAACTTCAACTTCATATCCCAATCCTTTTGATTCTCGGTGATTGTCTTCTTCAAGATTCTGACCAATGCCTTATTTGAAGACTCTTCCAATCCATTCCCTTGGGGATGATAAATTGTGGAATGTGATAAAATTACATTATATGTTTGATAGAAATTAATGAAATGAGAAAAGTTGAATACCTGAGCATTATAAGTCACAATATTGACTGGACATCCGAATCTGCTAAAAAAAAATTCCTCCAGAAACTTCATCACTACTTGGTCATTCGCCTTCTTAGTGGGTATTACTTCAACCCATTTTGTAAAGTAATGAGTAGAAATTAGAATCCACTTGAATTTTCCACTTAATGGTGGATTTATCTCTCCAATAAAATCCAATCCCCATTGCTTGAAAGGTTCTTCAATAAATACTGGGATGAGAGGTGATGGATCAAGTTTTCTCTTTTCAGCAAACAACTGACACTTCTGACAACTTTTGACCATTCTATACACATCTGCAAACATGGTTGAACAATAGAAGCCTCACTTGAGAATTTTATGAGCAGTGACCTTCCAGCTATAATGACCTCCACACAGATTTTTATGATATTCTTTGGTGAATCCAATAGATTCTCCTTCGGTCAAACATAACAGAAAAATACCAGCAGGGTCTTTCCAGTATAGCTTTGTTTGCACTATAACATATGGCTGAGATTTGAGCTTGAGAGCTCTGTATTTTGTTCTATATAGTGAAGTTGGACAAGAAAATAAACACATGTAATGCACAATATATTTATACCAATCAAAGCACAAAAATTTATATTGAATACCTTTTTTGGACTTGCTTTGACCTTCTTCATTAACAGGTCCATCCACTGGTGCCAACAAATTAATTCCCAAGGCTTGAAAATTTGTCTCTGTCAACAACTTCACTAACCCCTGTCCCTTGACCAACTTGGTGGGTTTGATGTCCAAATCATACTCTTGTATTTTTCTATCCACTTCCCCCTTTTCCCTTCAACATCACTTTGGACCAGCACGTCTTTCACAAAAGAATTAGGAACATAAGTTGTTATTTGGGACTGTAACACATAAGTCCTGAAGGCTTTTAGTACTTTGACAAAATCATATACTTGTTTCTCCATAATATTGTATTTTATCTCAGCATCTCTGAGAACTTTACTGAAAAATGCAACTAGCTGCTCCTTACTATCTTCATTTTTCTGCAACAACACAATAGCAAAAGTAGTGGGGAATGCAAATGAGAATACCTGAAAGGATCTTTTATAGTTTGGACCAATCGGAACTGGATCTTCCTACAGTGCTTCCATTATTATAGCAAATTATTCTCTTGCTCCCTTATCCCATTTCATTTCTGCATTTTTCTTCAACATATCTGTTATACTTCTCACAATCTCAGCATAACTAGGCACAAATCTCCTTAGAAAGTTTATTTTTCCCAGGAATATTTGGATATCTTTCTTGCTTCTGGGTAAAGGAATCGTCTGAATGACTTCCACCCTTGCTGGGTCAATCTTTACTCCTTGTTTAGAAACTATGTGACCCAATAATTTACCTTCTTCTAAGGAAAATAAATATTTCTTTGGATTTAATGACAGACAAAAAAAATTTCACTTTTGAATTTATTTTTGTAAATTCTCCCAGTGTTCATAATTTGACCCTAAGAAAACGGTTACATCATCCAGATATATAACTACAAACCTGTCACCAACGAAGGCTATGTCCATGGCCCTCTGAAATGTTGCACCTGCATTCGTAAGTCCAAATGGCATCCTTTCATACATGAAGGTGCCCCAACGCGTCATGAAAGCAGTCTTCTTCTGATATTTTTTTTCTACTGCTACCTGATTATACCCAGAAAATTCGTCAACCATAGACAACCCGTAAGCTCCTATCACCTTCTATAAGACATAATCCATTTTTGGCAAAGGATAATTATCTTTTAGAGATGATCTGTTCAAATTCCTGAAGTATGCACAAAATCTTATCTCTCCATTCTTCTTTCTTACAGGAACCAGATTAGAAACCCAGTCTGAATATCTGAGAGGGACTCTAATTTTCACCTGCAACAATTTCTTCACTTCTTTTCAAATTGGAGCTAGCAACAATGGATTGATCTGTCTAAGCTTCTATCTATGTTGTTTGATTCCTTCTTTCAATGGAATCTTATGCTGAATTATGCTTTTTTCATATGTTTTTAGGTCTTCATATGACTAGGCAAACACATCCATATATTTCTTAAAAATATCAATGTATCTTTCTTTGTAGTTTTTTGGAACACCTTTGAAAAATTTCACTATTTTTGGTTCCTGTTAAGTTCCCAAATTACAATCTTCCATCTCTTCTTCTTGATTTTTTTTATTTGAATCAACAACAACACCATTAGAATCAAATAATCTTTCAAGGGGAACCAACCATTTAGGGAGCACATTATCTTTCATTGGATAATCTCATGTTCACCTATTGACTGCTTAAGGTTTCTTATTTCTTCGTTATGCTTTCTTTTTTCTTCCTCTCGGTCTATCTCAGCATTTTCAAAGTTTCCAATCATTGTCAAGAACTAATTTATCTGTTCATCATCTTCAAACACCTGCCAATGTTTCAAATTGTCAGGGATAGAAGGTCTATGTCTAATTTAAATTTCATATCTTAGCCTTGGATTTATTGGAGGTTTGAAGGTGCTAGATGCAACTGCTAAAGAATTGGCCAATATATTCTCCTCCCTCGAAATAAACTGAATATTGAAGGCTTCAAAATATTTTTCTATAAGATCCCAAACTTCATTCCTATATGATCTTAATCTCGGATGCTTGGTTTGACAATGATTTTTAATCTGCCTTATTATAAATTTAGTCACCAAAAATTGTAATAAATTGAACTCCCATATGTTTAGAAAATTGAAGGCTTCAGATTAAGGCCTCATACTCAGCCACATTATTTGTTGAATCAAATTCTATTTTAAAAGAGAAAGGCATGAGGTTACCTTATAGTGATATCATCAAGAATCCAACACCTGTGTCTTCCTTGGAGTAGGCACAATCAAAGTAGAATTTCAAAATATTCCTTGAGTGAAACTCATTATTTACAACTCCTGAAGAGAGCTACAACTTCTGAAGAGATCTACTTCCCCATGTCTTCAGAAAATTCTGCATCTTCATGCAACATGAAGCAAGAAAGATATTATGTTTCTTGACCATAAATGGGGGAATTTTCTGCATGTTTCTTTGGGGTGGTCTTCACAAACCTTGTTTCCCTGTACAATCTCCTTTCTTCCCCATTAAAAAATGGAATGATAGCATAAGTGAAATCTAATTTTAGAACACCTCCCAAATTTTCTCCCCAAGATCTTGACAGGAGCATTCCAAACCTGGTTGGGATGTCAGAAACCACTACATCCATGACTATCCTCTTTGTTGGGATTTGTGCCAAAGAAACTACTACATCTTTAATTAACCCAACACATTTCACCCTTTTGGAATCAAATGAATACAAATCCCTATAAAGTTTGGTAATCTTCAAGTTAAGTTCCTTCATAACAGACAATGGCATGAGATTACGGGACGCTCCTGAGTCTAGCATGCAATTATGTAGAGTAAAATCATGAATCAAAAAAGAAATATAGAAGGGTGGAACAGAATGATCTACTTCTTCTACATGAGGGCCAAAGGTGACTAGTCACTTTTCTTCTCGTAAGTTCACCATGTCACTTATAACTTACACCTGTGTGAGATTAATGAATTCTGAAATTTCTTTCTTGTAAGCTGGTATTTTAGCTAATTCTAGAAGAGGTACCTGAATTTTAACCTTCTCCAAATATTTTTCCAAACTAAAAGCATGAGTTTGCTTAACGTTATTTTCAGGTTCTTCTTCACTCTTTCTATAATTTACTTCTTATTCGGGTACAGGAACAACTCTCTCCAAAATATTGGTTTCAACTGATTTGTTCTGGGAAGATTCACCCTGCTGCACATTTGTTCTATTAAGTGAATTTACAGGTTATTCCCATTACTGACCTATTTCATAGGGTCCTTTTGTTGTGGAGTCGCCATTGGAGGAGGAATGGAACCATGTTGTTCACCTTCATTATCCTGCACTCTAGATCTCTTTCTAGACCTTAAAACATACTTTTTATGTAACACAGCTTGCATGAAATCTGTGAATTTCCTACAATACTCATCCATTTTATCTTGATAAAAAGATACTTCACCTTTAGCATATTCTCCCTCATAATCTTCCTCTTCATCCTATTCTATTGTATACATATCAGATACCTGATCATCGACCTCCCTTTGGTCATCTTCTGCTGGCTCTCCGGGCGACGCTTCTATATACAACTGTGCTTGAATCTGGTCTTGATCTCTTCTTTCCCTCTGCAAAATTTGCAGGGGATGTCTTCTGAATTAAGGGTTAAAAATCCCTTGGTTTTTTCATACTTTTATTTGGGAGTTTTTATTTTCCAATTCCATTTAGCTAGCTTATTTGTCAAAAATTTTATCACCTTTTTCATATCTTCAATTCTTAGATTTTGTGATGATTCTTCTTTTGCTTTCCCCTTATCTGGGACTAGCTATTTCCCTTTCGCCTTTCCAGCTGCAATAATATTAGCTTCAATCTCTCTATCATATATCAGTATCTGCTCTAGAGTAGTGGATCTCCTTTCTCTAAGCGTGAAACTAAAATTGGCTTCATTTCTACAAGCAAACTGTTATACAACTTATTGAATCTTATGATAAAATTCGACACATTTTCATCTGATTTTATTTTGATTGCATTGAATTCCATCAGTGAATATCCATGATCCATTTTTTCACCCCGTCTCTGAGTGAACCGATTTTCCAGTTCTTCCCATGTATTAATAGAATTATCTGGCAATCCCTTAAACCACTTCCTAGCCTCTCCATCTATAGATTGAACAAAAAGCCTCATTACAACATCAAGATGTTCTACATTTAGATTTTTAGCAAATTTACAAAACATAGGCAAGTGTTGTTCTGCAGTTATTTCATTTTCTCCAGTAAAACGTGGGAGTAAATTAAGACACTCTTGAGGCATTGCATTCATTGGTTGAGGAAGGTTGATTGGAGCAAAAATTTTTAACAAAAAGGTTGGTGCTGCCATGTTTGTACCTTGATTGAATTTTCCTTAGTTATATGCAGTCGACAGACCTGCTGTGAAAATGAATGAAGGTGGAGGAAAAGCTGATATGGGGATAGGTTGATGGAAAAATAGTATAGGGACCAACAACTAGATTTTTTTGAGATTGAGTAAAATTAAAAGAAACAGACTCAAAGGAGTGTTCTTCCACCTTAGGTTCTTGAAAATAAAGTGGTGTGAAATTTGAATCTGGTTCCAAGGAAGGAAGTATTTCAGAAATATCTTCAAACAAAGGATTACTAGAACTACTGTCAGGAGCTGACAATGTAGGATCAAGTGTTGGAGTTTCAGGTTTCTGAGCCTTTTTAAAAACCAATCTTTCTGGATCTAGAAAAGCAGGGATTATCTATTGTGAGGTATATGACCTTGTGTGAGGCCTTTTGAAAGCCAGAATTTGAAAATAAAAAACACAACCAAATGTTTCCTCCTCATTGAACAACCAGAGGAAATAATGTGAAAAAACCAGGGAAAATAAACTTTTTTTCTTCATCCCCAGCAATGGTGCCAGAAAATGTTTTATCTCAAGAAACAATCCCTTGGTTGTGGTAAGGAATCAGTGCTTAAGACATTTTATAAATATATGTCAAAATTAAAATATCAAATGGCCTTTGTTTAACACATTTGGAATCTAATTACTTAATACCCTCAATAATCTGATATAATGAAAGCCTTCACAATGCCATAAATTGTTGATATTTGAATGAAATGAAAAGAAGAACTATAAGGGAAACTCAAAATGATATGCTAAGAAACAGAATCTGTCACTGTTAAGTTTCAAAGAAAATTCATGGACAGAAAGGAAACTTGAAATAATATGTTGTAAACATAGAATCTATTACTTTAAAGTTTCATCGGGAGTTTGTGAAGAGAGGGGAAACTCAAAATCATATGTTTTAAACACGGAATCTATTAATTTTAAATTTAATACAGAATTTATGAAGGGGAAGAGATGAAGTGAAGGAGCACAAATTAAGGTTATTTAACTCTTACTCACATATGTAATTAAGAGACCATCTGCTACATTACTTCACTTCATTCAAAGAGGAATAAACACAAAGCGAAACTAGAAAGACATATCAACATCAATAGTTGTAGGAAACTTGATCTTTTTTCATTAATTTCTCAGAAAATTCAGCACCAAATTAACAGTCATCTAGAGGTCCAAAACTCGCCACCCCTTTTGTTTATTTCTATCTACTTAAATACATCCAAATAGTTCATAATTTTTGAACTTATTGAAACTACTTCAACTACCTAAACTGTTAAAATTACTTATGCAATCATACCAAGAAAACAAATTGAAACTAGGTGTTAGGTAAACTTGACTCGGGATAGAGTCAATGTTGACTACGGTAAATAGTAGTGGTTTTGGGTCACATGGTATTGTGCACCCATGGTTTTCAGCCCATGGTATTGCATGTTGTAGAGCTATAAAAAGGGTCTCTTTCACCTCTAATTACCTCACATTAATATGTCAACCCGAGAGCGTTTTGTCATTACAAAGAGTGACTCAATCCGAGGCTCATTTGTCAGAGTAATGCTAGTAGTACAGTGCTTAAGAAATGCAAGAGTAAACGGATGCTTAACTGAAATCAAATTACTTTAAAGAAATAAATCACACACTCAGGAAACTCAATAACTCATCAGTCAAGGGTTCGGTAATAATAAACCATCCCTTCAGAAACTGATGGAAAAAGAACTAAATCATAGATCACAAGCCTGGGAGCTAAACAGTGACTGATACTGCTCACTACAGTCTTAGATCATCTCTCACAGCAAACCATCAAATGCAGATAAATAGATCAGCAAAGGAAATAAAAGATTAAACCACAATTCTGAAATGGAACAGCAACTCTAAAATGGAACGGCAAGTGAATACTAAGTCCCGCGGGTTATAATCAAACTCAATCTATACACTCTTTGCAATCAAGGAACATTCTATCATTCTAAAGGCGGATTACACAAATCATATTAATGGAACAACAATAACGATTAATGAATTATGGGACAATACTGATTCAGTGGAAACGCACGCAACACAAATGTTAATATAACAGCTCTGCAACATAACAGTAAGGATATGCGATTAACTCTTGAAAGGAATAATAACGTAATGCGGAGTTAACACACAAGTCTAGTTGTAGAAACTTCAATGATTCAAACTGGAACAGGGCATGTAATATGAACTTGTAAAGCATATCAAACAATCGAATAGCAATAATAAACAAACCACACAGAAACGAAGCTGTAATGGTACAGAAGCAAGTGTCCTTCGGGGCCGGGCCCTTAGCCTCCAAGGATGCACCGCTTTAGGTTAACGCAGACGCGAAGATGGAATAATCACCAGGCTTTCATTAATACATTGATCAAAAATACATCGAACCAGTTCTCAACAGAGCTTAATAACCAAGTCTGATGTTTTACAGAAGATTACATAAAACATATCTAATCTCGCCATTCCTAAACTAACAGTGCTGTCTCTCTTTATAAGGACGATGGCGGAGATGTCCAAGCAGCTAGATAAATAAAGCAGCGATCCCTCAGGATCTTCGATCCTGAGGGATTCGCCAAACAGTTAACTTCTTCATCCTGTCTTTGCTATTGTGCTGAGCTGGTGTCCTCTCCTTCTTGCCGAGCCGATTCACCTTGATCTTGTTTCCCTATGTTTGCGTTCGGTTCTCATCCAGAGGAACAGCAGTTATCTCCACTTCGTTCTTATCTTTAGAGCGGCAACTCTTCGTTTTCTTCTTTCCCTGTATAGAAAATAACCATTATCAGTGGGTAAGTTATACACATCGATTCTCACATGTTTTGTGATAGTTTCTTATGACTTTCCAAATCCATGATACAAAAGGTTCACAAATTGTATTAAAAAGTCATTAAAGTAATCAGCAAAATCATACCTTTTCAGTACTCCACACATGTAATGGATCCTATAAAAGGCTGGGAATACTTCATTTTAAGGCAGGCTGGGAGGTGAGGGGTGAAGGCTCACTTGGCCGGATTGGCCAGGGTTTTGGCCAATGCTTAACGAAATTTCATTGGTTGGGTTTTGACCCGGATTTGGGGGTTTTCCCGGATAAACATCTTTGTCTATTTTTATGATTTGTTGCTGGCTATTTTATGGTTTTTTGTTCCTCTCGGTAAATTTATTATTTCTCCAATAAATTCTAACAAGTGGTATCGGAGCCATATTTGGTTTCAGAGGGACGCTTTTGTAGCCAAAGTTTTTATTGGCCTGTGATGGAGATATGTGTCTGAAAAAGGTGGATTTGGTCAGATATGATCGTTGGAAAATGGATGGACGAGTTGGTGGCCATGCGAACCATGGAGATCGCAGTGTCCTTTAGAGGAAGCGATGTTTGAAAAACCGCTAAGGAAGTGACATTATCTGCAACATTTTGTGGAAGGTGGTGGAAGTGGTATTATATGCCAAAATTTTTCATCGAGGAGGGCTTTGGGTAATACTGGTGGCTGAAACTGAAGCCTGGAACCGAAGGCTACATCGAGAACATGGGTGAGCAGTGCTCTTGGCTTACCTGGAGCCTGCGCAAACCCCTATCGCACGGTGGGTTCATGGAAGGATATGCCACAACCATCGTGATCCTCGTGGACGCCAGAATGAATTGGAGCCTGGAACGAATTGGATTCTACAAGAAGAGAAAATTTGGAGAGCTTTGTAAGGCAACGAACATCGAAAGCATGGAACCAGCGATTTATAGTGTTGAGAGAAAGGAGCTAGCGATGAGAACTTTTTGTTCTTAGAGAGCTCTTATGTTCATTGTGGATGCTATCGAGCAGCTCAATATAGGAAGGAAAATGGCAGCTATCAAAACTTAAGCGTGGGTGTCAAAGCGTAGGTGTGGGCATTATAGCGCAGCCATGGCAATAAAATGAAGGCAGTGATGACAGGAGAATCGCCAAGGAACAAAATGATGTTGCACAGAGAAGGATTTCGATCAGAAAATGAAGGTGTGTATGTCTGCAAAAGAGAGGTCAGGGATATGGACATTATTCCTGTTTATGGCAGAGGAAATGTCTACACCGAAGTTGAAGCTTTAACTGAAGCCGAGTTTAAATTTTCTTCGGATCACAGTAACCTGAAAATACTAAAAAGACCACATACCCATAGGCTTGAAAGCTCCAAAATTGAGTGGAGAAGTTCATTGAGGGTGGCCAGGTGAGTGGTAGCATTTGCACCGCTCATATGTCAAAAATCTCTGCGAAATCTACGACAATGTTTGCACACAGATGGCCACACAATCAATATTCAGAAGGGTGCAATGGTGTTCCACGCCTGCAAGTTGGTGGGGGTTGATATATTGGTAAACTACATGTGACATGTGAGCAGATGAGTTGAACAAAATTAGCATCTATTAATGGGAGGTGGTTCATAGAATTCCACTAGTGATATTGATAGAACCCAGATTTCAATTTCAATGCTATTGTCTCTTAAGCACGTGTGAAAAGAAAATACTGCGGAAAATATGAGCGACGACAGTGGTCGTCAGGGGTTCATTTCCTTGTCAAAGTTCTAGAGGAAGTCTAGACGGTGGCCTTGATGATAGGTGTAGCTCTGCATCTCAGAAATCGTTGTGCATGAATTCATGCTATGCCAAGAAGGAATTTTGGCACTACTCACACACATGGGAGTATGTGAAGATGGAGATCTATCTCCACAAATCCTAGAGATCTAATTGTTGCTGCAGAAAATGTTGGACATCATCGTCAATGACAATGACGATGATGTTCTGTCAGCAATCTTACATCATTTTATAGTTGGATCCAAGGAAGCATATTCCAAACGGTAATCATGATAGAGATGAAGTCACCACATTTTGATAAGGGAAGCCATTGAATTTCGCTATGCTAGGAGAGAAAATTCTGTCAAAATGAGAGAGGATATGTGCACATGGATTAATTAATTGATGAACCATGTATCCGAAGAGAACTCCTAGAGGACTGGCGGTTACAGAGGCTGGTGACCCATGTAATCCGGTAGATGGGTTCTTTTTATATGGACATTGATTTCACATGTACAAAGACAGTAACAATGAAACAAAATAAAAAAAATATTATTATTATAATCGAGTTAATTTATTACATGTAAATGGGCATACTTTTGTAAGACCTGGTATGGCATGCGTACCCCTAGGTAATCACTGGTAAATTCTGGGTTAGATCTAGGTGATAGAGGGGATGTCAAGTTAACAATTACACTGGGAAAAAAAAAAATTGAGGGGGGGAGAGTTAGAGTGAGCAGGGTTGTCTCACTTAGCAATTTTGGCTGGATTTAGTCAAGAAACCACAAGTCAAGTTTAAGGGGGGAATTGTTAGGTAAACTTGACTCGGTGTTAATATGAATCTTTTGTCGCAAAAAGACCCCTTTAGCTACGCATAAAAAATAGCCCTAACATCAATTATGGCTACCAATATCTTCAAATCTACAGTTAGTTGATCAAGACAAAGCTGTACAAATCCAGATATATGCATAAAAAGACATTAAGCAGTGAAAATAAAGTTTTGCTCCATGCATCCAATAGACAAGACAAGAACAATATTTTTGAAATAATTTTTTATATTAAAGGGCACCTGAGAGGAAAACAAGAAAGGTGTTTCCAATTCTCCTCAATGGGATGGGTTCTTGAAAGTCCTCAGCACTTTAGATCTAGAATTTCTCTCTCTTGTTGGCGTAGAAAACCAAAACAACCATAGAACTCAAAGGGAGCTCACAAAGTGAAATGATGGAAAATTTGACAATGATAATGGCTCAAAGTCAGACCAAGAACATAGATCCAGAGTGATCTAATGAGCAACAAAAGGTGACAAATGAATGGGAAAACCTTTCTATTTATAACAAAATATTGGGTCATTCTAGATCTTGGTGCATGATTAAAATCCCTTTATTTGTAAATAATAAATAAATAAATGATTTATTTATTATTTTAAGGATGTGGTTGAATGATAATTAAATAAATAATGATTTATTTAATTATTTATAAATGATTTAGTCATATTTAACAAGGAATATTATTTAAATAAGATTTAAATAATTATTCCTAGAAAATAATAAGATATATAAGGATTTATCTAATTAATTTCCTTGTTTTGGGTTAAATATGACCCGGAATAATTATTTGTAAATAATAAATAAATAAATGATTTATTTATTATTTTAAGGAAATGGTTGAATGATAATTAAATGAATAATGATTTATTTAATTATTTATAAATGATTTAGTCATATTTAACAAGGAATATTATTTAAATAAGATTTAAATAATTATTCCTAGAAAATAATAAGATAAATAAGGATTTATCTAATTAATTTCCTTGTTTTGAGTTAAATATGACACGAAATAATAATTAAATTATTGTTTAATTAATTATTCCATGAGGAAAATCAAAAAAATATAGATTTGTTTAATATTTCCTTTTGGGGTTTCCTGTTTAGACCATAAACAACTTAATAAATATGTTTTATTAAGTTATTTTACATAGTGAAAGTAATTTTACTTAGAGTAAAATTGGTCTTACATGGTGTACTTGGGTCCATCTAATGATAATAGGTTAGATGACCAAAAAATGGTGTAACAGATTGCCCCCCAGCGTGCGAGTGTTAGAAGAAAATCATATGACCGAAGTACGTTGTAAGAACTCAATCACCAAACATCAAAAGGGAAGTCAGAGAGAAAAATGTAAGGTAGCCTAATGTGTTGAAGAACTAGACCCTGAGGAGACGAGACTTACAGGTGCAACAAGTCTCTTTTTATGAGTGGGTACCTGTGCTAGAGGCAGCGGGGGAGGCATACCTATGCCCGCTGAGACAAAGTACAAAATAATAGTGCGTCCAGTCAACAAGGGACCGAATTTTAAAGTACATGCTGGCATAAACATGAGCCAGATAAAAGATATAATGATAAATCCCACATACATGCGGTGGCCGGGATAACAGCCAGGACTTATACAATAATATTTGAGTACATGAGATACAAATACGTCCCAAATTCCCCCTATCAACGGGGAAGGGCTCGCAAAATCTGACTGATACATGCAAATCAAAGAGGCGCTACAAGTGGATAAGGCCGAAATCATCAAATATATAGAGCTGCATCAAAGGCTGTGATGAAGAGGTCATCCAGGCATGTGGGGGGCTACCTGCAGGGCCACCCCCTCATGAGGTTTGGGACATCTCACACACACCTGGGAATCACTGATATCTGCTACTGCATCACTGAACCATCAAGTATATGGATCTAGATCATGTTGAAAGGAGCTAGAGCTGAGAAACAATCAAGTCGAAGGGTAATGAGAAATCCCTTCGTCTGATCCGAGGCACCGAACAAAAGTGGAAACTGGAACCAAGGTACACCACCCTCTAGACCTGTCTTCTGGAATGAATGAGTTGATGTCAATAGAAGGAGGTCCACCATAGGTGAGGCAATAAGGAATACTCAACTAAGGCACGAGAGAAAATAGTAGAGTGACTGACAGACTGACACCAATGATAATGATGAAATGGGGGTAACTGAGTAGCGAATGGACGACTTCCCTTGTTAAAGCATAAAGGGCATGGAGGACCTGGCAGTAATTGACACAATATCATGAGGGATAGGGGAAAATGGGACAAAAGGCCATAATGTGCGACACGAGAGAGGAACCAAGCAATGAAGGATGGAGGACTATAGTGGGATACAAAGGGACTCGGGATAGACTCCATGAATGCGATGATGACTCAACTCGGATGCTATAAACAAGGGCGACTCGATGGTGCTGCCACACAGTAAAGGTCCAATGGGGGACCATAAAAACATGAGTACAAGAGAGTATCTCATGACGAAAATCAACACGAACAAGAACAAGTAAGGAGGCGAAGTGGTGCCCCAAGTACAAGTGTTGTAAGTGAGGAAATTCGATTTGGGGGAGAGATGAATAGACCCTTCGTGGAAAAAATGTGTCCTGGTGAAGTATCAAATAACTAAAAACTAACAAGTACCCAGAGCTCATGAACATGCCAGGTCGCACTTTTTGGGGTCTATTCTGCGACCTGTGTAGCAGGTACTGGTCATAAAACTGCGACCTGTCCCAGGAAATGACCTGAAAAGTGCGACCTGTCAGAGAAAGGGGGTTTCAGTGCTATTTTTGGCTGAGATATGGGATTTTTATGGTTGAGGGGCATAGGCGCCCCCAAGCATGTTGTGGTCATGCCAAAATGTATTTAGAAAAAGGGGAATCTAAACACATTTTAATGATGTGGTGTGCCATTTGTTTTTGTTATGGTTATGTAGTTTGAGAAAGGAAATGAAGGATTACCAATCTCTTTTAGTACTAGATATATGAATGAAATGGACTTTAAGTTTTCAGGTTGGCATACCTGGTGTCACTATCCCAAAGAGAAGATTCGGAGATAACAAACTGATGCTCTCCTAGGAAACCCATCGGTTGGTCAACAACAATGTCTAAGAGACTGGGTTGCTGATGTAAGATGAAGGAATGATAAGGGGTATCATCCCTAGAGTGATCTGAAGTGATATGGGACTCTAGAGGTTCTTCTAAATGTGGAAGAATAATGGTACTAGAGTCGACAGGACCAGATACACTAGGAGAGTTATGGAGAATTTCTTCTCTTAGTCTCTCAAATAGGGGTGCCCCCTTACCTAAACATTTGGTTTCAATGTAATGGCCACACGGTGTATGTGTTTTGAATGCATGGGATCGATGTAAGGGGGAATAGATAAAGTCAGGGGAGGTGATTCCTTCCATAATGTCGTCATCATGATAGAAGATGGGGTGACTGGTGGAAGAAAGACCACCTGACGCAGCGAAGCTACCTGACTCATCATCATGAGAAGAGAGGGTCACATGTGTATAGTCACAAGGGATGACAGAAGAACAGGTAAAAAGATGGTAAAATGATGTGGAGCCCAAGAATGTCGTTGAAGGGGAATCAATTAAAACAGAAGGAGGGGATTCAGAGGGAATGTACTCCGAGGGTCACACGGATGATGATAGGTAGAGGATAGGGGCGACAGGTTCCATCATCTCAACATCAGGGGGGGAATGTCAATGGTAGCAGGGGGATCCTCGAGCTAACCTGACGCATACTGTGTGAGGATGGGAGAGGTGCATTGATTTTGTTCAACCTCATACTCGCGAATGACCTCTAAAGAGGCTCGGTAATGTGTCAGGTGAGGACAATGGTGGGAATAATGGCCATGGACACCACATAGAGCACAGGGTTTTTTGGTGCGAAGAGTCTTTGGGTTCTTGGCTGTGGACGAGGAAGAAACAGAGGGTTCGGGGATCATAGACTCAGGGAACGCGACTTTAACCATGGGTTTAATACGGGGCAACTCGGGACAAGTATGGGTGGCATGACCGATGACATCACACAAGGCGCAAGGCTTTGTGGGTGGAGGAGGGGCAGGGCCAGTCGGGGTGGCCTTGTCTTTGGATGCCCCCTTGCGAGCTTTTCCTTTCTTTTCCGGAGTTGGCCCAACAGGAAAGGGGTCCTGTTGAGGTGCTGAGGCCACTGTAGCCACGGGAGAAGCTAGGGGAACCGGTTGAACCAGTGTTAAAGCAAGGTAGGGTTTGGAGTGACCAGGCAGGGTAGTGGCTAGAGGGTCAAGGTACCAGACGGGTATACCTAAGATCAAATTGGGGAGGGAAAGGGTGGCCATGATGGGGACCGAATAGACTCTGGGAGGGGGAGCAAGGAAAGTTATCTGACCAGCGGGGTAATGGACAGGAGGGACAGCTCCAAGATGGTTGAGACCTAGGGGAACTGAACCAGGAGGGTAAAGAGGCTCGTGGGTACCAGCTGGATGAGAAGGTCCAAAAGGAAGAGGTTCGGTTAGCTGAGGCGAAGGGCTAGGAGTGGGTTGCTGTGGGCGAGGTTGAGGTTGCTGACTACCCAAAGCGGGCCGCTTAAGGTCAACCCGAGATAATTGGATCATGCAAACATTCGCTAAGCTGGGATCAGATATAGGAGGAGGAGGAAGACCAAGGAAGGTTCCAAGCAAGGAGGATTCTTTGTAGACGCCAGGGGAGACACTGGTCAAAGAATCGACGGTTTTATTATTGGCTACAGAAGATGTTAGCCCCCTATAATTTTTTGACAAGCAAAGTAAGGGGCTAAATAGTTTTTGAGCCTTCAAGGAATGCATCTCCCCTGAAGACACATCATCCTTGAAGTCTCCTGTGCCTTTGCCTTTGATAAGATCCCCTGTGTTGATTCCCCTTATTAAGCCTCTTTGATTAAAAAAATTGTGCTCCAAAAGGCCTTCATTTTCCCCTTATACCCCTGCAGAATTCTTCATTTCATCCCTTTTTCCTTTTTCAAGTCCCCCTTTTCACCCCAAAATCCCTCCTCTAATCCTTCTAAACCTTCCCAAAATCCCCTCAAAACCATGTGCACACCCCTGGTGTGGTTTTATTTCCCCTTATTTCCCCTATTGTTACCCTTTGTTGGCCTAAAAATGCATTAAAAAGGGACAAATAACCATATTGTCATGTCCATTGGGTCTTAGACCCTTTCGGCCAACCCCCTATACTTCTTTCACAACGTGACCGTGGCGTGGGAACCAGGCGCCAAGGCGAAAGGTGCTTGCCGCAGGTGAATATCGGACGCCATATTAGCCGTCGATCTGATTAGATCAGACGGTCTTCGCAAAACAACGTAGCGCCCGTAGCCCACTCTGTTTACCACCCGATCTCATCTCAATCGTCCATTCAGTCCGTAGATCAATGATCAATTTTTCCTTCGTCCTAGTGGCCCCCACGCCTGCGCACTATTCTAAAACCGGTGGTATCTATCGCACCGCCTTTGAGGGGTGGGCGGTATTTTTCATTGGGCCAGCGATTCCACTCATCGCACGACACATGGCAATGGCACTATTTCAAAACCGCCCACTCATCGCGCGTTATTGTTCGGTAGAAAACCCGGAGCGATATGCACGTGCACCATCCGATCTGCGATCATCCATCCGACGGTTGCCGCACCACGAAGTTGCACAGAAGTTAACCAAGGCATCCGTACCCCTGGCCCACCATCCATTTCCCTCCAACGCGTTTCTAGCCATCGATCTCCTCCTGAGATTGGATGGTCTTGTTTTAAAGTTAGTCCCGCCGTAACCCCATACCGCCACATCATCTATCCACATGTGTTCGTCGTTTTCTCGTCCGTCCCCTATATAATTTCATTCCAAGGTCAAAGTTTTAATTTTTTTCATCAGAATTGCTGTTTCGATGTCGCCCAGTGCATTTCTCACCATTACACATTTTTCCTCCATAGTATCCTCTGGATGCATCGTCGTCCACCGTGTCACGTTTTCGTCTCCGCAGTCATCCACACCACCCTCTCCATGCACGGTTTTATTAATTTTTTTTCGTGTTTTGCAGGGTTACAGGCAGGTGGAAAACCACCATGATTCATATGCACTATTGTAAAGGCACAGAGCACAGAAGTAGCTGATTTTAGAGCCTGATTTTACAGAAAAATGTTCGGAAGGGTGTTTGCACCGTAAATTTCATTAAAGGACGGATTTCAAACTCTGTAAACCTTCTCAGGTGCCATTAAAGCTCGGATTGCGTAAAAAAAGGCAGTACGGGAGCAGCAGATAGCTCGAGGAAAGAAATAGAAGATTTTTGAGTTTTTCAGGGATTTTAGAAGGCAAGGTACCAGTTCAAAGACATCATGGATTGCACGAACGGTCCAGCGCGTAGAAAACAATGCTATCACGATTTCAAATCAGCAGAACGTTTCTTCCTGAGCACGAACATAGTACACATTATTGTTTCAGTATACATTGTGTCCAAGAGAAGTTCCCCCCCCCTACAGCAGTCCTATGCTACCAGAAGCATTTGTTGCACGGTATGGTAGACCCTAGCATCATTTATTTACCTTTTTGTTTATTCACCAAAAGTACTACAGAATATTGCAGCAGAGTACATCAGAGACATGCCCGGAGTAAATGGAAGCCTGGAGAAGACCACTCTTTCACTCAAAAGAGTGCCATGGATAAATGCACAGAATTTAAATAAAATGAGCCTCAGCCCTCTTCTTTTCCTGAGTGTTAATGCTGCATTTAGTGTTTCACCTACCTTCTTCGCTCCACTGGAGCTATAAATTCATGAAGAAACTCATTGTAAAGGTTGTTGATCAGTTATCAGAGAATTGCAAGCTGTTTCTTTTGAGACATAGTCTCTCTGTAAAGTTGTAAGATAGGCTGAGGAAAATGTTTTCAGACTGAGTATCCAGCTATTGGCAATGTTTTACTTGACTGGTATTTCTTTTTAATATGACAAGCACATTTCTTTGGATCCTGATCTAAAGCAGCGGTGATGTTTTCCTATCTCTGTGTTTTAATTCATTTCATTTCGTTTCTACTGGCTTGCATCATAATATTGGCATAGGATTTACCCTTGTTAGGTACCCTATGTTTCTGCTCTCCTTGCCTTTGATGTTTTCTACTAATGTGTTATCTAAGAATTGATTTCAGTTGATTTAACCAGTGTAGTGGATGTTATTGCCCGCTCTCTGATGTATTAATTAAATGAATCTATTCTTAGATGTTCTTGTTAGGATTTAGTTGGAATATTTGGGAACACTGGGGATCAGAGTTAGCCCTGTCCATTAGGATCCTTGTACAACTAGCTAGCCTTTCTAAGATCCCTCAAGCTGGAGGCCGAAGCATTGAGAGTTCAAAGTCTCTCTCTGATCTCTGGTCTTTAACTGTGTGTCCTGAATCTGTGTTGTCTCCTCCTCTCCTACCATTCCATACCACCTTATCATCTTTAAGATCTAATGTTTTATATGACTAGCCCAACTGAAAGCCTGCATATTGATTAGCAAGAAAATACTTTCCTGACTCCATTTCCCAATGGTCTCGAATGCTCACTGGAATACTTCACCTCTGCCTAAATCCTCTTTTCTCATCCTTGTCTTACATTGAACCCTTCTGTCCTGATAACCAGCAACCAAACAAACAATCAAACAAACAAACTCTGAGCCTTATAACTAGCCTAACATCTTAACACTGAGCTTCAAAGACATATACCTTTGACATATCATAGAGAGATCCCTCTCTGGACCCATGAGGGCTATATCCTGAGGTCTGAAAGTGGTTTGATGTTGTCTCATCTTTTGGTCTTGCCAGTCTGACCAAAACATGGGAACCCCAAAATAATGGCGACTCCACTGGGGAAAAATCTGAGAGCCCATAACTGATAACATTTTTCTATCTCCCATCATTTTCACCAACATAATGGCAACTTTGTTGGGGACATTCTGAGTATTTCTCTCCTTGCTACATCATAAGAGCCTCAGAAACCTATAATCTCTGGTTAGGTTGGCAGTTAAACACTCCTATTCACAGATCAACCTCTATACCATTTGTTGTGTTTCTCCCACACTCTCAGACAGTGTCTGGAAAGGGCCATGTAGCCTCTAGATCTCACACTCTTTCAGAGGTTACATATCTGGTAAATTCCCTCCCAGTCAATCTCTGGTTAGAGTTTGTTGTGTTGTGAAGATATCCTTGAAAGGGGACATCTCATAAACACTGTGGTGGATAGTGTACCCCCCAGAGGTATCCTAAACCTTCCACCTGGTGACTCCAGAGCTCCTTAAAGATCAAAGACTCCACTGTTTATCAGTAGGCCTGCTGATTATCTTGGTTCACAGAAGACTCCACTGGGAGACCAGCCTCCATAACAACATCAACCACAGTAGAAGTAACAAGTAGGGTTAAGCTGCTTGGTTAGAGACAACATTCTGGCTTCAAGAACCATCCACACAAGAGCTTATCCGAACCCAAACCCACCTGAAATATTTGAAAACCCTGAGAGAATCCTCAAGAGATCTCCTACACCTAAAATACCAACTATTTCCAGCCACATGCATAGAGCTAGCTCTACACCAGGAAACTTTACAGCTCTATCAGACCCATTTTTTGACCTAGGCACTCAAAAAAGTTTACCAAGAACTAAGTCATTTAGTGTCCTAGACCAGCCAGGTCTTGAGTTCCTTGGTTCACCTACTCAAAGTGGTAAACACCCTGGGGATAGATAGACCCCTCCATCTACACCTCCTGATATTCACTTCATTCAAAACTTGGGTCTTTGTCACCCTAAATATGCCCAACAAGCTTCTGCTGGTCCTAACATCCTTGTCATCCATATACCAGCTGCTCAAGTGAACCATTTACCTCATCAAAACATCATCATGGCAGTCAGGTATGCACCTATGGTTTTACCTCAGCCTCTGGTACCCTTACCCAATGATTATCAATCAAAGATCCCACACTTCACTGCAAAAGAATCCACCACAGCTCAGCACCATGTAGATGGGATGGAAGATGCTTTTGACTACAAGGAAATAGATGATGAAACAGTAAAAATGAGAATCTTTGCCCAGAGCTTGGGAGGGGATGTGAAGAAATGGTTCAAAATCCTACCTCCTAATAGTATCCAAGATCTTCCTGCTTTATATCAGACCTTCATAAACAAATGGGAAGTTAAGGAAAACCCTCTCCAAATCCTAGCAGAATACAAGAACCTGAAAAGAAATGTAGGAGAGAGTGTCTAGGCCTACTCTACAAGGTTTAAAAATGTTTATAATGCTCTTCCTCCACACATGAAACCTCCCCTAGGTATGGTTTTAGTGAAATACCCTGAAGGCCTAGATGCTGATATGGCCTATCAGCTTAGGGAGAGGGAGTACAATACATTGGAAGACATGCAAAAGGGAGCAGTGAGTGTAGAGGCAAATTTAATTGAGAAAAAAGCAAGATTGAGAGATGACAATGTAGCTTCCACATCTGATCCCAATTATGACCGTTTATCCAAAAACGTGGAAAAGCTACAAAAAATGATGGAAAAAATGGCTGTCACAGTTAGTAACCAAAACAGAAATCAAAACCATAACCAGAACCAAAACTTTAGAAGAAATAATGCCACTCCCAACAAACAAAGAGAATCCGATCAGCAAATTATTCCCCCATTCCAAGAGAACTTTTTAGATGAAGATGAGGGAATCATAGAAGAGTCTGAGGGAAACACAATAAATATGTTTGAAACAAAAAATTCAATCCATAATTGTTACACAGAAGAAGATCAGCCCTCACCCTCATATTGGGATGAGGAATGGTTAGAATTTGAGGATTACAGGTTAGGATTTGAAAATGCCATGATGCAGGTTAGAGAACAATATGAACTTAGAAGCAAAAAGAGCTTAGATACTGCCAAACCAAAAGCTTCTGAGGTTACCATCAAGAAAAGGCCTGAGAAAAATTCTAAAGCAACTGTTGAAAGTAACAAATCAGCAGCTGAGAGTTCTAGGAATAACAAAAAAATAGACAACCAAAACACTGAGAAACAAGGTCAACCAACAAGCAGTACTAACACAGCAGTTAGTACTCCTGATAAAACAGTTTCTAATACTGTACATAGTGAAAATCAGCACACTGATTCAGCCACTAAGGTGGTGACTAACAAAAGAGAGTTGAACATTCCAAAGAGTCAATCCACTTTCAATTTGGAAAGTGAGATTGCAAAAATTAAAATCTCTGTCCCACTCTCTGAGCTGGCCACTCAGGATGTATATAAAGGCCAAATTTTGAAAGCATTAAATTTAGGAGAAAACAGTGACACTGTAAATCTGAGTGATGATCAATCTGCCCTTCTGTTTGGTCCAAAGATAGAAGGAAAGTTTCAGGAAGGGGTAGTGCCACCTTTCTATATCAGTCTCAATGTCCATGATAAGATTCTCCGCAATGCAATGCATGATTCTAGGGCATCACACAACCTGATGCCTAAAGTAGTGATGGAAACATTAGGCCTAGAGATAACTCGTCCCTACAAAGACCTATATTCATTTGACTCTAGCAGAGTAAAGTGTCTTGGCCTGATCAAAGATTTATGTGTGAGCCTTACCCAGATTCCAGAAAAATGTATGGTCATGGATGTTGTTGTGGCGGATGTGCCACCCAAGTATGGCATGTTACTATCAAGATCATGGGGAGCCAAGCTGCAAGGAACTATGCAGATGGATGGGGCTTATGCCACAATCCCCATCTTTGTCCAACTTAGAAGACTGTACAGAGAATCACAAATTAAATTCCTGGTTAGTAGCCCTGAAAAGCCTGAAAATTCACCTTTATACTCTGTACATACAGACCTTAACTCCTTTATCCTTTGTAATGATGAATCCTCAGAAGGGTCAGAGTCCAAAAACAGAGATACAAACAAGGAAACAGATCCCATGGACTTTAACATAATGGCTACTCTAGACTCGGAAGAGAATGATATAGAGAACTTTGAACAGTGCACTGAAACAAAAACTCAAATTGAACCAAGAACAAAACCAAATCAGCCAACTAGTCACCTCTCTGATTTCCACAACCATGAGGAAAAACAAAACAACCCATAGACTAGTGTAGCTCCTATAATGCAACATAATGGTGAGCCCAGCTGTAGGGGAGGAAGTGATGATAAAACGAAAAATGAACCCTTATGGGAGATGAATTTCGATGGGTCATGCACCAAGAGAACTGCTGGAGCAAGAGTGTGGATACATAACCCAGAGAGTGATTACGCAGCGAGCCATGCCTGCAACCTGCACTTAAAATGTACAAACAATATTTCAGAATATGAGGCTCTTATCCTAGGTTTAACTCTGTTGAAAAAACTAGGAGCCCATAGGATAACTGTGCGTGGAGACTCTGAGTTGATTATCAAACAGGTGAATGGTGAATACACGGTGAAATATCCTAGACTGAGAGCCTACAGGAATTACACTATGGATTTATTGAAAAGATTTGTTGAATACGAATTATTGTTTGTTCCTAGGAGTCAAAATGTCATTGCAAATGGATTAGCTTGCTTATCTAGTTCATACCCTAAGACTCCAAGCAATCAAAAAATCATCATACAGACCAAATTCAGACCTGCAGTGCCAGATAATGAAAAATACTGGCAGGTCTTTGAGGCGATAAACAGATTGAATATTTCCTGGTAGGCAGAAACGAGTTTGAATTTTTTGATTCAGACTCTAAATCTGACAGTAGTTGCCTAAGTGAAGAGTCCTCAGATGAGGAAGAAACACCCTGTAAAATAGAAATAAATACTTTAAACGAACAGATTGGAAATCCAGACGAAAAATGTGAAAACGTAGATAGTGAAGAAGTAGAGGTGATGCAGGCCAAGGACAAGAACATACCTCGAGGTCTGGCACCTTTAGAATACCTTTTTGACTTCGATGATGTAGCAAAAAAGCCCACTATAGAACATGCAGACTCTGATGTTGAGGAATGCAACATAGGCGCTGAAGATAAACCCAAGATAATCAATTTGGCTAAGTCCCTACCTGCAAACATGAAAAATAAATACATTGACCTCTTCAAGGAATTCATTGATGTGTTTTCTTGGAGTTATGAGGACTTAAGGGCCTATGACACAAACATCATACAACATAGGATACCCTTGAAGGAAAATCAGAAGCCCTTCAGACAGAAACTTCGCAGAATAAACCCAAAACAATTTCCTGCTGTGGAAAAATAAATTAAAAAGATGTATGAGGCAGGCATAATCGTTCCTGTGAGGTTCTCTGATTGGGTATCAAACCTAGTGGCTGTGAGAAAGAAAACAGGGGAGATCATATTGTGCATAGATTTCAGGAATCTTAATGGAGCCTCACTCAAAGACAATTACCCTTTTCCAAAAATGGAACATATTCTTCAGAGGGTAGTAGGCTCTAAAAGTATCTCCCTGCTAGATGGTTTTTCAGGTTACAACCAAGTCTTAGTAATCCCAGAAGACCAACTCAAAACAACCTTTACCACTCCATGGGGCACTTTCATGTATGTAAAAATGCCTTTTGGACTGATGAACGCTGGCGCAACCTTCCAAAGAGCAATGGACATAACTTTGTCAGATGAAATAGGACACTTTATTGTCATCTATCTGGATGACATAACAGTCTACTCCAAGACTGAGGAAGAACACCTAGAACACCTGAGAAGAGAGTTTGAAAAATGTATAAGGTTTCGACTGTCACTGAATCCTAAAAAGACTATATTTGGGTTGTAAGAAGGTAAGCTTCTTGGCCACATCATATCTTAGAAAGGGATTAGGATAGATCCACAAAGAATTAAGGGAATACTACAAATCACACACCCAAGAAACATCAAGGAGTTACAGTCCTTTATTGGGAAAATCAACTTCCTCGGGAGGTTTATTCCCAACTTAGCTGAACACCTTAGAAATATGACTAACGTGCTGAAGAAAGGTGTAGGAGTTAAGTGGACTGTTGAAGCTAAGAAATATTTTGAATCAGTTAAACTTGCACTCACCCAGGCTCCTGTCCTAATCATCCCAGATTTCTCAAAAGATTTCCTGATTTTTTCATTTGCCTCTAAGCATACAATAGCTGCAGTTCTACTGCAAAAAAATCCAGAGGGAATGGAATAGCCCATTTATTTCTTCAGCAAAGCACTCAGAGATGCACCCTTGAAATACAACATTATGGAAAAACAGGCCTATGCTTTGGTTAAGGCCTTGAAATACTTTAGGGTGTACATACTACATTCCCACTCCATAGATTACGTGCCAAATATAGTGGTTAAAGATATATTGTCCCAAGACCCAGATGGGAAGAGGGGAAAATGGATTGATTTGATCTTAGAATATGACCTTGAGATAAAACCCACAAAACTGATTAAAGGTCAGGGCTTAGCTCGACTAATGGCTGAATAAAATCTACAAGCCCTAGACATTAACATGGTATATGCCTTGGATGAGCAGCAGGGATTACCTGACCCCACTGTTGAGGAGAAGTTTTAGAGCTCTCCTTGGTATTCTGACATTCTGTATGTGCTTACACACCTCAATGCCCCTCCAGAACTATCAAAGACCAAGGCCAGATTCTTAAAGCTAAAAGCCAGAATTTATTTCATAATGAATGAATGCTTATACTGGAAGAATCCAAATGGCCTATAGCTTAAATTTTTTCCTGAGTCTGAAGCAGAAATGATTAAAAAAGAATTCCATGCAGGAGAGTGTGGAGGCCACCTGAAATGGAGAGCCACTGCAAACAAAATACTCAGAGCTGGATACTATTGGCCTACACTTTTCAATGATATCCATAAGATGGTAATTGCCTGCCACAAATGCCAGATTTTTGAAGGCAAAAGGAAACTCCTCCCCTTACCTCTACAACCCATCACTGTTGAAGGTCCCTTTATGCAATGGGGCCTAGATTTCATAGGATAAATTCACCCTACTTCTTCTGCACAACACAAATGGATCCTAACAGCCAACTTCACTAAGTGGATAGAGGGCATACCTACTAGGAATACCACAGATTTAGTCATCATTAGGTTCCTAGAAGGTCATATCCTCTCTCGGCTTGGATGTCCAAGGAAAATAATCACGGATAATGTTGCTGCCTTCGGATCCAAGAAAATGGTTGATTTTTGTTACAGGTATCAAATATCACTCGGTCATTCAACTGCTTACTACCCTCAAGGTAATGGATTAGCTTAATCATCTAACAAGAGCCTGGTGACCATCATCAAAAAGCTGCTGGAAGAGAACAAAAAGTCATGGCATAACAAGTTAGTGCATGCTTTGTGGGCTGATAGGCTTACAACGAAGAAATCCATTGGCATGTCACCATACCAGCTTGTCTATGGAACAGAAGCAGTGTTTCCTATGAGCCTTGGGATACCAGTGATTAAACTTGTTCAAGAGATACAGACAGAAGAAGATGGCATGGTGAGGAGAATAAACCAGACAATCCATCTCCAACAAACAAGGGAAGAGGTTTACAACAGAGCTGTGAAAGTTCAGGAGAACATAAAGAAGTTGTTTGACAAAAGAACTAAGGCTTCTGATTTCAAAGTTGGAGATAAAGTTCTGAAGTGGGACTCAAGGAGAGAGGACAAAGGAAAGCACGGCAAGTTTGAAAGTTTGTGACAAGGTCCCTACATCATCCAGGCCACTGTGAGTCCAAGTGCCTTTTTTCTACAGGAATTAGATGGCACAGAGATGTTTGGGGGTCCTGTCAATGGCAGGATGCTCAAACACTACTTCTGCTGATTTCCAAGTTCCAGTTTCCATTTCCATTGTACATACCATTGCAGTGTTTGTTTTCAAAAAAAAGAAAAAAAAAAAGAGAGAGAGGTTCAGACATGCTCAAAACATGAACCTCTGAAGTGCAAAGGTGGGCTCTAAATATGATCAAGACCTGAGCCAAATGAAGCAAAGATAGCTGGTTCAAACATGCCCAAAACCTAGACGAGCAAAGAAGAAAAAAGAGTCAGCTCTAACAAGCCCAAAACCAGAGCTGAAATTTAAAAAAAAAGAAGGAGAAAGTGACTCTAACAAGCTCAAAACTTGAGTCACAAAGGAAAGAAGGATGCTTCGAACTTCAGATTTCAAGCCTTCAAGTTTTGTTTTCAATTTTTTGCAAGTTTCTATCCATGTGCAACTGTCTTTATGCCTTGGACCCTCAGCAAACTAGACTGTCTAATCCTAGTTTGACTGTTTTTAAATTTTTGTTGTAGAATGTAGAGAAGAAATTTGCCGGACAGTTTAATCCCAGCAGATATTAGATTAGGTAGAGAAATGTATGGGACCAACAGTTTAATCTAGTCTCATAGAGCAATAAGGGTAGAAATAGAATAGGTTTATTTTCTTGTTTGTAAAAAAATAAAAATGATGTAAAGGTTCTGCTAGTCCAAATGCACCTTGGAAGAAGAAAAAATGTTAGGATTATAGGATGGGTAGGTATATTGTTGGGAATTTTTCTGCTAAATTGATGTCTTCATGATTGTGGCAACTTAAAATCGAAGAAGAAAGATGGCTCAAGCAGCAAGGCATCTGGCCTCCTCCAAAGATCTATTTTCTGAATTCTTGAGTCCTTCAAGAAGAAGCCATCCCCATGTGGAGCCGTTGTTAGCCCCCTATAAATTTTTTGACAAGCAAAGTAAGGGGCTAAATAGTTTTTGAGCCTTCAAGGAATGCATCTCCCCTGAAGACACATCATCCTTGAAGTCTCTTGTGCCTTTGCCTTTGATAAGATCCCCTCTGCTGATTCCCATTATTAAGCCTCTTTGATTACAAAAATTGTGCTCCAAAAGGCCTTCATTTGCCCCTTATACCCCTACAGAATTCTCCATTTCATCCCTTTTTCCTTTTTCAATTCCCCCTATTCACCCCAAAATCCCTCCTCTAATCCTTCTAAACCTTCCCAAAATCCCCTCAAAACCATGTGCACACCCCTGGTGTGGTTTTATTTCCCCTTATTTCCCCTATCGTTACCCTTTGTTGGCCTGAAAATGCATTAAAAAGGGCCAAATAACCATATTTTCATGTCCATTGGGTCTTAGCCCCTTTCGGCCAGCCCCTTATACTTCTTTCACCACGTGACCCCGGCACGGGAACCAGGCGCCAAGGCGAAAGGTGCTTGCCGCAGGTGAATATCGGACGCCATATTAGTCGTCGATCTGATTAGATCAAACGGTCTTCGCAAAACAACGTAGCGCCCGTAGCCCACTCCGTTTGCAACCCGATGTCATCTCAATCGTCCATTCAGTCCGCAAATCAACGGTCCATTTTTCCTCCGTCCCGGTGGCCCCCACGCCCATGCACTGTTCTAAAACCGGCAGTATCTATCGCACCGCCTTTGAGGGGTGGGCGGTATTTTTTGTTGGGCCATCGATTCCACTCATCGCACGACACGTGGCAGTGGCACTATTTCAAAACCGCCCACTCATCGCGCGTTATTGTTTGGCAGAAAACCCAGAGCGATATGCACGTGCACCGTCTGATCTGCAATCGTCCATCCAACGGTTGCCGCAGCACGAAGCTGCACGGAAGTTAACTAAGGCATCTGTACCCCTGGCCCACTATCCATCACCCTCTGATGCGTTCCTAGCCGTCGATCTCCTCCCGAGATCGGACAATCCTGTTTTAAAGTTAGTCCCGCCGTAACCCCGTACCGCCACGTCATCTGTCCATGTGTGTTCGTCATTTTCTCGTCCGTCCCCTATATAATTTCATTCCAAGGTCAAAGTTTTAATGTTTTTCATCAAAATTTCTCTTTCGACGTCGCCCAGTGAATTTCTCACCATTACACATTTTTCCTCCATAGTATCCTCTACATGCATCGTCGTCCACAGTGTCACGTCGCCATCTCTGCAGTCATCCACACCACCCTCTCCATGCACGGTTTTCTTAATTTTTTTTCGTGTTTTGCAGGGTTACAGGCAGGCGAAAAACCACCATGATTCATATGCGCTATTGTAAAGGCACACAGAGCACAGAAGTAGCTGATTTTAGAGCCTGATTTTACAGAAAAATGTCCAGAAGGGTGTCTGCACCGTAAATTTCATTAAAGGATGGAGTTCAAACTCTGTAAACCTTCTCCGGTGCCATTAAAGCTCGGATTGCATAAAAAAAGGCAGTACGGGAGCAGCAGAGAGCTCAAGGCAAGAAATAGAAGATTTTTGAGTTTTTCATGGATTTTAGAAGGCAAGGTACCAATTCAAAGACATCATGGATTGCACGAACGGTCCAGCGCACAGAAAACAATGCTATCATGATTTTAAATCAGCAGAACGTTTCTTCCTGAGCACAGACACAGTACACATTATTGTTTCAGTATACATTGTGTCCAAGAGAAGTTTTCCCCCCCTACAGCAGTCCTATGCTACCAGAAGCATTTGTTGCATAATATGGTAGACCCTAGCATCATTTATTTACCTTTTTATTTATTCACCAAAAGTACTACAGAATGCTGCAGCAGAGTACATCAGAGACATGCCCGGAGTAAATGGAAGCCTAGAGAAGACCACTCTTTCACTCAAAAGAGTGCCATGGATAAATGCACATAATTTAAATAGAATGAGCCTCGGCCCTCTTCTTTTCCTGAGTGTTAATGTTGCATTTAGTGTGTCACCTACCTTCTCCGCTCCACTGGAGCTATAAATTCATGAAGAAACTCATTGTAAAGGTTGTTGATCAGTTATCAGAGAATTGCAAGCAATTTCTTTTTAGACATAGTCTCTGTGTAAAGTTGTAAGATAGGCTGAGGAAAATGTTTTCAAACTGAGTATAGCTATTGGCAATGTTGTACTTGACTAGTATTGCTTTTTAATATGACAAGCACATTTCTTTGGATCCTGATCTAAAGTAGCAGTGATGTTTTCCTATCTCTGTGTTTTAATTCATTTCATTTCATTTCTACTAGCTTGCATCAGAATATTGGCATAGGATTTACCCTTGTTAGGTACCCTATGTTTCTACTCTCCTTGCCTTTGATGTTTTCTACTAATGTGTTATCTAAGAATTGATTTCAGTTGATTTAACCAGTGTAGTGGATGTTATTGCCTACTCTCTGATGTATGAATTAAATGAATCTGTTCTTAGATGTTCTTGTTAGGATTTAGTTGGAAGATTTGGGAACACTGGGTATTAGAGTTAGCCCTGTCCACTAGGATCCTTGTACAACCAGCTAGCCTTTCTAAGATCCCTCAAGATGGAGGCCGAAGCATTGAGAGTTCAAAGTCTCTCTTTGATCTCTGGTCTTTAACTATGTGTCATAAATCTGTGTTGTCTCCTCCTCTCCTACCATTCCATACCACCTTATCATCTTTAAGATCCAATGTTTTAGATGACTAGCCCAACTGAAAGCCTGCATATTGATTAGCAAGAAAATCCTTTCCTGACTCCATTGCCCAATGGTCTTGAATGCTCACTGGAATACTTCACCTCTGCCTAAATCCTCTTTTCTCATCCTTGTCTTACATTGAACCCTTTTGTCCTGATAACTAGCCTAACATCAAGGATCCTAGTAGTGATGTTTTCCTATCTTTGTGTTTTAATTCATTTCATTTCGTTTCTACTGGCTTGCATCAGAATATTGGCATAGGATTTACCCTTGTTAGGTACCCTATGTTTCTACTCTCCTTGCCTTTGATGTTTTCTACTAATGTGTTATCTAAGAATTGATTTCAGTTGATTTAACCAGTGTAGTGGATGTTATTGCCTGCTCTCTGATGTATGAATTAAATGAATCTGTTCTTAGATGTTCTTGTTAGGATTTAGTTGGAATATTTGGGAACATTGGGGATTAGAGTTAGCCATGTCCACTAGGATCCTTGTACAACCAGCTAGCCTTTCTAAGATCCCTCAAGCTGGAGGCCGAAGCATTGAGAGTTCAAATTCTCTCTCTGATCTCTGGTCTTTAACTGTGTGTCCTGAATCTGTGTTGTCTCCTCCTCTCCTACCATTCCATACCACCTTATCATCTTTAAGATCCAATGTTTTAGATGAATAGCCCAACTGAAAGCCTGCATATTGATTAGCAAGAAAATCCTTTCCTGACTCCATTACCCAATGGTCTTGAATGCTCACTGGAATACTTCACCTCTGCCTAAATCCTCTTTTCTCATCCTTGTCTTACATTGAACCCTTTTGTCCTGATAACTATCCTAACATCGTGTTTGATAAACAAACAATCAAACAAACAAACTCTGAGCCTTATAACTAGCCTAACATCTTAACACTGAGCTTCAAAGACATATACCTTTGACATATCATGGAGAGATCCCTCTCTAGACCCAGGAGGGTTAGATCCTGAGGTCTGAAAGTGGTTTGATGTTGTCTCATCTTTTGGTCTTGCCAATCTGGCCAAAACATGGGAACCCCAACATAAGAGATGGTTGACTCAGGGGAGGTCTGATATTTTGGCTCATGATATGTCAACTGTTCAATGGTGACTATATTTCCATTATGAGGGAAAAACATCTCGCGGTGGACCGTGGATGGGATAGCAGACATGGCATAAGTGTAGCTATGTCCCAAAATAATGTTATAATCAAGAGGGGCGTTGATTACTTCAACGTCAACGTAAACAGTCTTTCCCGTAAGAGTGATAGGAAAATTACAGAATAGGCCAATGGGTTGGGAGGCATGGCCATCCCATGCACAAAGGGTGATGATGGAATGGGCCAGCTCAAGAGATCCGATTTGTTTCCAAACCGAAGCAGACATCACACAGGTAGATGCCCCTTCATCAATAATACACCGAGACACATTAGCATTCCAAATTTTGACTGGGATTTGGAAAGCGACGGAAGCAGGAAGGGGAGGATGGTCTGACTGACGGGCGTTGAAAACGATCAATTGGTCATCAGCAGGATCTACAATGCCCATGGCAGATAGTAGAGCCTTCCTTTGAGAAGGAAACGACTGGAGGAGTTCCAGTGTTGAAATGGCAGCAGGAGATTGCGCCAAATCATCTACTATGCTATACGAATGAGCAACTCATTCAGAAGCAGCATTTCGGCGTAATGGGCCGTTAGGAACCTTGGTAGGAACCTCAACTTTGGCCTGAGGGATTTGCAAAGGACCATTGGGTATCGAAAGAGGCTCTGTAGAACCTGAAGAAGGTGACTCGGGGACAGATGGAGTGGGAGGCTCAAGGTACTAACGAGACCGAGTTTGAAGGTTAAGGTCGACGGTGAGAGGTTGGTCAGAATTCATCATGAGAATCTGGTAATCGGAGGAACCAGAAGGGGACGGTTGAGTGGTTATTGGGGCATGAGGTGGTTGAGTAGCCAAGAATCCTTGCTGAGGGAAAGGATCGGTAAACACAGCCGGTTGAGAAGTAGCCGCATTGGGGGAAATAGTAGGGGAGGCATGTTGTCCTTGCAATGTGGCCTGAGACTCCCACATCTGCTGCATCTGTGGTAATAGGGGAAAATCGTGGGTGTAATGACCGTAAACACCGCAACACGAACAAGGCTTATTTATACGAAGAGGCATGTCTGGCTTGGGTTGAGTGCCCTATTGTTGGTTAGCAATTTTAGAGTCAACACCTGAAGGATTGGATCCATGATTACCAGGGGCAGATTGATTTTGATTGCCTTTCCTCTTTCTTTGAGAAGAAGGAGGATTATTCGCGCCCTATTATGAAAAGACTTGCCCCGGCTGGGGTGGTAGTTGTTGGTGCGGGGGCTGAGAAGGCAAGGGAGGTGGAGGTGCAAATGCTAAACGAAATAGGGCACCAGGCTGTGGATAAGGATACTGGATAGGTTGGGAAACATTGAGGTAAGCAAGAGGTTGGGCAAAAAAAGGAGGCATGTCGTATCCTGGATACATGCTACCTGGAGGGGGGAAAGTGCTAGAGGTGTTGGCCCCTCCCGGAGGGAAACCATAGCCCATAGGAGGTTGAGCGTATGGATGTGAAAGAGCTCCAACGATACTGTCGGCAGAGTGAGATGCCCCCGGGGCGTTAGCGCCACCAGGTCTGGGGAGGTCAGGAAGGACGGTATAAACATAACCAGACTGAGCATAGATGAGGTCATATTTCAAGGCTATTTGGAGGGTGGCTTCTTCGGTTTGAGGGAATTGGGATGTGACATATTTGCCGATGGCGGGTAAGATAGATCGAAGGAACCAGTCCATATAGACCCGATCTTCAAAGGTAGGAGTGCGACATAAGCTTCTTCGTCTCCGCCATTCCTGGACATGACTGGAAAGGCGAGTCGCAGATGATTGACGAAAGGAAGTCAAGAGTTTGGTACCAGTGTCGTATCGGAGGGGGAGCTGGAAATAAGATAAGAAGGCTTGGGCAATGGTCGTAGAGGTGGTATGGGAAGAGGCAGTCTGATCAACATACCATTTAGAATCTTCGCCTGTAAGCGTGTGTTGGAACAATCTAAGACGGATGGAATAATTAGTAATGGAATTGGATGAACACCACATGTGGAAAGATTGGATATCGTTGGAGGGATCTTCTCCAGCAAGGCCTTCGAACTTGGGAATGTCAGAGGGGATCTTGGTTGGCATAGCAGGCCAACCAACATCATGGTGGATAGGATCATTGATCAACTGATTGAAATCGGGGAGACTAAGATCAGCCATATAAGGGAGCAAAGGGACAGTCGAGGTAGTTCCCGTGGTGGTTCCACTAGTAATAGACCTAGCAGTAGTACCGGGGTTGCTGCTAGCGTTAGACCCTGAACTAGACATGGTGAAGGTAACAGGGGGAGAACTAGAAGTAGGGGGAGAACCTGAAGAATCAGAAGAAGAGTCGAAGTGCGGACTTGAGGAAGGACTAACTCAACGATGGTGGGATGGAGTACATCGACAAACCAGAAACTGAGGGTGAAGGCCAAGAAGTCTCCGGTATATACACCTTGGGGGTGCAATGGTGACGGCACAAAGGGAAGAAGAATAATCGACAAAGGCAGGGAGGTGCAGAATCAAGTGATGAAAATGTCGAAACAAGGGCAGAGAGGTGCAGTGTTAATTGATTTTAAATTCTTTGCCAAGCGGTGTTAACCAGGCTCTTCTTCACTTAGGGTCAGTGTGTGGCATGTGTTAATTTTAATTTTTAAACCCAGAGGTTTTGAGAGTAAAAGAAAAAGTGTGCTGCGTAACTGAAAATAAATCTGCAGAGAACAGTAAATAAGGCTAAAATAACAGAAAATTAATAGCTAAAAATGCATCGATTTAACCCAAGAAGGCGGGTCTCTCAAAACTAGTCTAAAAGAAGGAAAAAAACTAGTCAAAACACACTAAAAAGGGGCCAATAGATCTAAGGTCGGGAGGGACAGGGATCTAAAGGAGAAATCTGCTGAAAATAGGTGCAGAAAATAGCAAAGAGGCAGAGGCAAGGTTGCTGCAACAAAGGAGGAAATCGGCTAAAGTTAGAAGGGACAAGGAGGTGACCCAAGAGGCAAACCCAAAAAAAACTAGATGAGGTGATTTGAAAGGGAGAAGAGCTGATCTAAAAGGGATTTGAAAATGAGGTAACGGATCTTAAAGAACAAGGTTGAAACTCTGAAAATTTAGATGTCTGAAACAGCTAAAACTCTTCCACAAAAAGTGGAGGGTACTGAAGCCCTAAGGGGTGAGATTCCCACTTAGTTGAGTAAAACATATCAGAAACAGGTCTAAACGGGCGGAGACAGAGGCTGGAAAAACCTGACAGAAGCTTCAGACAAACCCAGAAAAATTGCTGGAAAAGTGCAGAAAAAAGTGCAGGTCGCAGGTTCTGACCTAATTTCAGTCTAGGTCGCAGTTTTTGGGCAAAAAAGTGCGTCCTCCAGTCCAGGTCGCAGGTTTTGGGCCGATAAGTGCAACCTGCAGATCCGGGTCTCTTGGCGGCAAATTTCAGAAAAATTTGTCGTCTCGGCTGCGGTTGATGTCTATCACCTGCGCAATAGGGCCAGAAACACACGGAAGTTAAAAATTTTAATGTTTGAGGGTTTTAGAGGTGAAAAACACCATAAAAAATAGGAAAAACAAAAAATTGAAGAGAAACCCTAGGGTCTGAAATAGTTGGATATGCAGGAATATATAAAACAATAGCGGTCACAAAAGAAAACCCGTGTGGAGTCGCCAATTGTTAGTATGAATCTTTTGTCAGAAAAAGACCACTTTAGCTACGCATAACAAATATCCCTAACATCAATTATGGCTGCCAATATCTTCAAATCTGCAGTTAGTTGATCAAGACAAAGCTACACAAATCCAGATCTATCCATAAAAAGACATTAAGCAATGAAAATAAAGTTTTGCTCCATGCATCCAATAGACAAGACAAGAACAATATTTTTGAAAAAACTTTTTATATTAAAGGGCACCTGAGAGGAAAACAAGAAAGGTGTTTCCAATTCTCCTCATTGGGATGGGTTCTTGAAAGTCCTCAGCACTTCAAATCTAGAATTTCTCTCTCTTGTTGGCGTAGAAAACCCAAACAAACATAGAACTCAAAGGGAGCTCACAAAGTGAAATGATGGAAAATTTGACAATGATAATGGCTCAAAGTCAGACCAAGGACATAGATCCAGAGTGATCTAACGAGCAACAAAAGGTGATAAATGAATGGGAAAACCTTTCTATTTATAACAAAATATTGGGTCATTCTAGATCTTGGTGCATGATTAAAATAATATTAACCAAATCTAGATCCACCTTTTATGGAATATTTTATTATATTTGTTGGAGGGAAAAGGTATTCGACTTGGGTCAAATCCCTTTATTTGTAAATAATAAATAAATAAATGATTTATTTATTATTTTAAGGAAGTGGTTGAATGATAATTAAATAAATAATGATTTATTTAATTATTTGTAAATTATTTAGTCATATTTAACAAGGAATATTATTTAAATAAGATTTAAATAATTATTCCTAGAAAATAATAAGATAAATAAGGATTTATCTAATTAATTTCCTTGTTTTGGGTTAAATATGACCCGGAATAATTATTTGTAAATAATAAATAAATAAATGATTTATTTATTATTTTAAGGAAGTGGTTGAATGATAATTAAATAAATAATGATTTATTTAATTATTTATAAATGATTTAGTCATATTTAATAAGGAATATTATTTAAATAAGATTTAAATAATTATTCCTAGAAAATAATAAGATAAATAAGGATTTATCTAATTAATTTCCTTGTTTTGGGTTAAATATGACCCGGAATAATAATTAAATTATTGTTTAATTAATTATTCCATGAGGAAAATCAAACAAATATAGATTTGTTTAATATTTCCTGAGTTTCCTGTTTAGGCCATAAACAACTTAATAAATATGTCTTATTAAGTTATTTTACATAGTGAAAGCAATTTTACTTAGAGTAAAATTGGTCTTACATGGTGTACTTGGGTCCATCTAATAATAATAGGTTAGATGACCAAAAAATGGTGTAACACTCGGGATAGAGTCAATGTTGACTAGGGTAAATAGTAGTGGTTTTGTGGCACATGGTATTGTGCACCCATGGTTTTCAGCCCATGGTATTGCATGTAATGGAGCCTATAAAAGGCTGGGAATACTTCATTGTAAGGTAGGCCTGGAGGTGAGCGGTGAAGGCTCACTTGGCTGGATTGGCCAGGGTTTTGGCCAATGCTTAATGAAATTTCATTGGTTGTGTTTTTCCCCAGATTTGGGGGTTTTCCCAAATAAACATCTTTGTTTATGTTTATGATTTGTTGCTGGCTATTTTATGGTTTTTTCTTCCTCTCGGTAAATTTATTATTTCTCCAGTAAATAAAACTGAGAATATCACACATTTTCTGTTGAATCTTATTGTTGTTGATGCATCCCTCCGAAGTGCTGAGGTGTCGTTTCTGTTTATGAGGCGATAGTTGCACAGTTTTGTAACAATGCCTAAGTGCCCGACTTGACCTAGCTATCGTGCTTACAATAAGTGCCACTATATTTTCTTCTGCCTGACTCTGCCTATGCCTCTATGTGTGCCAGAAGTATTACATCTTCTCTTTGTCAACTGCTGCAAGGCTTGGACTTAAACTATATTCTTCTCACCCTTGGAGAATGCATCGCGTCCGATTTCTATCGCATTTTTTCGTTTCACCAGTTTTACGTTATAATTCTCCTTTCCTCCCCCGATGCATTTTAACACAAGAAATGCATTACTTCCATTTTTGAAAACCTTTTGAGTTTACTTTCGAAACCACATCGCCTCCACCCATAAATCACAAATTGGGGATTTTGTTATGAAATACGGGAGGTAATTTTTAAACTGTGCGAAGTGTGAAGTGCGACAGGTGGACAGTCACGTGGCAAGCAGATGTGGGGCCAATCGCAAATCAACGTATTTGTTATGAGAAATGGAAGGTAAGCTCTAAAACTTGCGAAGTGCGAAGTGCGGGGAGACGGAGGTGACGTGGCACAGATGGGTCCCACAGGTATCGCAAATCAAAAAATGAAGGATTTAGTTTATGAGCAGTGGAGGTAAACATTTAAAATTTCGAAGTGTGAAATGCGTTGAGAGGGAGGTGTCGTGGAAAAGAGATGTGGGCCCACCCGCAACCTGTAGATCACAACCTTTAACACATTCCTTAGCGCTAACCCTTTAAACTTGCGAAGTGCGATATGTGGTTGCATCGCATCGCAATATCGCAAGTTTAACCATATTTCATACTTGTAACCGATACCGAATGTGATATGCGATACGATCTTCATCGTCCATCTCTCTGTTTCATTTATGTGCTTTGATCTAGACCATCTATTTTTCCCTTTGTGCCTCCTCCAAAAATCTTAAGTTTCTAAGGGAAATACGTCATTTCTTTGCGCATGGGAAATTAGTGTGTTCTTCTCCATGGTGTAACCCTCGTGAGGTTATCCGGTGTTCTACCGCGCTAGTCTCTCCTGAGCTTACGAATGAGCCCAAACCAACCCTGACCGGTGTGCAATGTTTTGAACGTGCCCCTCGGTTCGGCCTTTGAACAATTATGCATGTGAATGAGCCCGACTCGACCCAACTTCACATCTCATCATGTAATGTTAATGTACCAACATATAAATTAAAATTCTCCTTCGACATACAAAATTTTACGTTTTCTAACATATATGATTTTTTGGTGTTTTGAAAAATATTTCAAAGGTAAATGCAAATGAGACACAACACCAGGTGAAATAATAGTGCATCCTAGATGTAATAATTTGGAAATTTCCTACCTTCCAAGAACATCCAATATGTGTTGCTGAATTCTGGATAACTCTTGTAAAGATTTGGCTACCCTGAAGTCTCGTGCTTGCAATATTCGAGCACAGTGGTCAGCACCATGACCAACGGTCGGCTGAGGCAGACTACAAAATTGTTGGTGTTTCCATTTTTGTAATTAATGTTCAAATGGAATTGTTGCAGGTATGTGCACCATTTCTAACGGTGATTGTTCTGGAAGTTCCCTTGTGTTTGTATGAACTGCAGGGGTTAGTGGTCTATTTGGATGATTTTTTCCTCTCCAAAAAGTAATGCTTCCATTGTCGGAAAACCCTCATAACGGAATACATCTATTTTTCATAGGTGGGATAATTCATATTTTTTCTGAAAGTGTCTCATTGTGATATTCCACTAAATGCCCATACTGATTAATAATTACACCAATAACATAGTCGTAGGCATCTGTCTCAATCTCAAATGGTTGTTGCAGGTCTAGTAATGTGAGCACTAGTGCAAATCAGAGTCGATGCTTCAACTCAGCGAATACCTTCTGTTGGGATTTAGACCAAAATAACTTCGCTTTTTCCCCTCCCTTGGTAACTTGACTCAAGGGCCAAGTGATATGAGAGAATACCAACACGAATGTTCAATAGCAGTTGGAAAGACCCAGAAATATGCAGAGCCTTGTTTGAGTGGTTGGTGCTGGCCAATATCGAATTAAATGTATCTTAGTTGGGTCAACATGCACACCCTGATCATCAATGATGTACCCCATATATTGAACCTATGTCATGCCAAAAGTGCATTTCTCCAAATTGGCGCACAACTTGTGTTGCCGCAATGTTTGGAGGACCTGTTGAATGTGATGGAGGTGCTCTTCCCAACTCTCGCTGAATATGATGATGTCATCCAAATACACCACCATGAACGAGTTTTCAAAGGGTCACAAGATGTCATCCATCAACCTCATGAAGGTTGTGGGGGAATTCACCAACCCAAAAGGCATGACCAACCATTCGAAAAGGCCCTCCTTGGATTTAAAGGTAGTATTCCACACATCGGAGGGTTCGATTGGTACCTGGTGATAACCATACTTCAAGTCAATATTTCTCAAATATTTTCCCCCCTTGAGTTGTTCTAGCAAGTCATCAATCCGTGGAATTGGATACCTTTTTCGGGAAGTGATCTTGTTCAGCGCATGATAGTCAATATAGAGTCTCTAGATCACATCCTTCTTATTTACCAACACGATCGAGCTCCCACAGGTAAACTTGGCCTAATGTGTGCTTTATGCAGTAGTGCCTAAATATGCCTCTTTATTTCATCGTTCTAAAAAACATGACGTTGATATATCGATCCATTGGGGAGCGAAGCACCAGAAGTCAAATCGATGGATTGCTTGACCTAACAGTCTAGAGTTACCCCTGTGGGAGAGGTGAAGATGTCCTTGTACTCCTCCAAGACCTTGTCCATCTGTTACTATCGTACGAAGGAGCCCTGTCTGGAGGATGTGGCCAAAATATTCTTCTGGTCATGAGGGTGAATCATAAGGAAAACTAATTTCCTAGTATGGGAGATGATCCTACTACGTTGATTCGCAGTGATTAGAGAGATGGTGGTAGGTGGTGCTACCTTTGGTGTCCTGTATAATTTATTTCCAAAAGTAATAATAACAGTGCGAGACCTAGATTTAGACACATCATGTCACTTCCACGGGTATATTTGGCCTAATAATATGTCATAAACTTCGATAGGAGAAACATCACACAGTACCTCATCTGTGAAGGGCATGATGTTGTAGTGGAGGCGACACTGTTGTCCAAAGTGGAGATATCATCCTTAGTGAAGCCACCCGATGGTGTATGGTTGCGAGCGTTTTGTAGTCAGTAGACCTAGCTGCTTCACAAAATCTACTGAAATGAGGTTATTTTGACTCTATTTTTCGACAATGAATTGCAGCAGAGAACCCTTCACCCACATCTGGGTGGAAAAGACGCTCCCCCTCCTCTGGACATTTAGGCTCATCCTTATGGATCTTGGGGGTGGAAATGGTGGCACTAGGATCCACATCAATAATGTACTTCCCTTTTTCATTCCCCTTATCAGGTTCTGACTCAAAGTCGAAGCATGCATCTAATTTGGAAGCCTTCAACTCGACTTCCAATGACTGCTTAGCTCAAAACTCATTTTTTTTTGTGAGTGGATATCTTATGGACCTCACACCACTTTCCCGTGTCCTTCTTTTCTTTTTGCTGGTGTTGTTTTCTTGTGGCTTTGATGGGTTGTCCTAGGTCACCCCACCTTGGATTTTTCCTTTGTTCTGTTGTTTGGGGGTGCCTTTCCCTTGCTTTTGATTCACAGATCCAAAGCCCTGCTTCTTCTATTTAAACTTTTGTTCGATCTTAACAACATATCGATAGGTGGCATCAAGCGAGGATATGTCGAAGAACTCCATTTAGTCTTCGATGTCCTTATGCAAATAGCCATGGTACTTGACTACCAAATATTGCTCAGAATCCTTTATACCCATCTTCATGCGAAGGGCATGAAACCCATTTGTGAACATTGGCACATCTTGGTACCTTCCATGACGTAGCGTGGTCCACTTTATGTATTTATCTTCATAGATACTGATAGGGTAATATTGTTCCTTGATGGCATCTTTGAAATAATTCCAAGTGAGTGAATTTGAAAATAGTGAGGGTTCCCCCTTGTCCTTTTCCTCACAGTAGGTTTCCAACCAGTCCTTGACATGGGGGGCGTCTTTCAGAAGTGAAAAAGTAATCTTTTCCTGGTTGAAAAAGTCATGAACTGAAAAATATCCTTATAACATATTTAACCATTTATCTATGGTGTCTGTATATATTTTGCCTTCAAATATGAGAATATCAAAGTTAAATTGTACCTTAAAAGGAGTGGTGCCTCCAGAGTGGTTGTCGGATGAAGATGCGTCACCTATGGGTAGTCATAGAAGGATCTGGGAAAAGTTATCCATCATCGCGTTCCTCTGTTTCTCAAGGGCCTCCTAGATAAATATTTTGAAAGTATATCATGCTCCCTCATCTTTCTTTTCTTCTTCAATGGGAGGTTGTCGGGGTTTGCGAGGTTGATTTTGAAAAGGTTGAACCAAATCAACCCCTAACTCCTTATACCCCGACCTCATTGGCGACATGCAAAGAAAAAACTTAGAAAGAGAAGACCGCTCTAATACCACTTATCCAAACTTATGCAAGAACGCAACAGAATACAGATATAAAAATTGACATAGAAGTGCCACATAAATAAAACTTCATTTCATCAATGTCAAAGAACTAAAATATGCTTACATACATAACGGAAACAAACTAGCTCGGGAGATGGTAGCTTATCTTTGAGAAGAGATGTGGTAGCTACATGCCTCTAAATTGTGTTATAATGAGGCTCAAGGACCTTTCTATTATTGAACAACAATAGAAAACCCTAAACAACCAAAACCCTAAACCCAAGAGATGTAACGACAAGAGGGCCACGTTGGGGTTAGTTGGGCAGCCAACATCCTAGGGTCGTAACTCGGTCATATTATCTCTGTTTGGTACGTACGATATCTTGTCGGAAATATCTCTCTGATAACTATAGGATTTTTTGCAAGCCCCTACCGACAGTTACGAACCTACTGTGGACCTCAAAAAATGCCATTTAGGGGGTAAAAATTTCTTTAGAAGTTCAGGACCCGAAAAACTACTAAAAATAGTAAATGGTGTTATAAACAAGGAAACTGATGAAACCGATTGGGGGTCTAGGTGGAATAGGCAGATGGCCTCCAATATCCACCTAGATCATTCCTCCTCCCTTAGGAAGTAATGGTCCCCATTGCATGCAGAGCCTCCATGAGGTGAGGAAAATTCTGTTGAACTTGGTCCCTTGTGAACCACTTACCCTAGTGAAGGAATTGACTTGCTTTGAAAACTCAATATAGTTGTATCCTCTATTGGCAGGTGTTCTTGCTCTATGTTTCCATGATCCAATTATTTTTGGCATGCTCCATGCAGTCTAGTTTTAACTCTGTGGGTGTTATTTGTTCTGCAATGTTGGATGTGTCCAGTAGTGGTGGAAAGTATGGTCGAAGGCAGTCCACATTGAACACTGGGTGCAGACCAAGGAATGGTTGAATGCTAAGCTTGAAGGAATTTTCTCCTACAGCCTTGGTGATGTTGTATGGCCTATATCCGATCAGGTGAAGCTTATGGTGGGGTCCAGCGAGGCGCTCCTTATGCATATGTATCCAAACTTTGTCACCCACTTGGAGCTTGTGTGGCACCCAATGTTGATCATGTCGCTGCTTGTACTTAGCATTGGTTGTGTCTAAAATGTCATGGACCTGTTGGCGGACATGTTGACTATGCTAAATAATTTTTTTTTCCTTGTCGTCTTCGGATTGGACATGAGTCGAATCTTCCTAAGTAGCTGCAAATGGTATGGCAACATCAATGGGGCATAATGGTTGGAATCCCAACCCCACCTGACAGGGGTCGTGTCTTGTTGAGATATGGATAGATCAGTTGTAGTTGTGTTGGACATAGGGAAGGCTTTCATCCCATGTACGAGGATGCTTCAAGTTTTACATGCACAAAATGTGCACAATCATCATGTTGATGACCTATGTTTTGCCATCATTTTGGGGGTGGAAAGTCGTGGACTTAGTGAGCTTGGTATCTAACATTGAATAGAGACTTGACCAAAATTTACTTAGGAACCTGTTGTCTCGATCTAAGATAATGGACTGTGGGATCCCAAAGTGCACCCACACTCGTTCAAAGAATATTTTAGCAATGACTTTTGCTATGATACTCTTCTTTTATGCTGCTAGAATGGCCATCTTATAGAATATGCCAGTCACCAATAAAACATAGTCATTTCCATGCTTACTATAAGGAAGGCCTGACATACAATCCATGGATATGGATTCGCAAGGTCGACTACGAGTAGGCAGAGGAGTATATAAGCCTTGATTCTTGATGGTCGGTTTGGAAATGGTGAAGGAAGTGTAGGATCTGATTTAATTTTAAACATCTTGTCGAAGGTTCAGCCAATCAAAATACTTCTGTAGTATGACCACTATTTTTTCTACCCCGTGTTAGGGTTCTATAATAATAGGATTCGTAATTTTTTACTTGACTTTGATAGTCTTGTAAATATGTACATACCTTTCTTTCTGCAAGTTGTTTTCCCATATTTTGAAAATAATAAAAAATGAAAAGACGGTAAAAAGTCCTAAAAGAAATATCAAAGGACTTAGAAAATAAAAGATCCAAAAAGAATAAAAATAGACCCCAAAAGAAAAAGAAAAAAGAACAAAAAAGAGAGAAAATAAGCCCTGAAAGTGAGCAAGTCAAAATGCCACTACTATTTACTTTTACTGCAAGAAAAATGATTATGTGCATATTTTCAATAAATGCCATAATCCATGATCAGTTAAACAATTTAATCTTAACTTTTCATGCTTTGAATTTCATGTTTTAGATAGAGAATAAAGATATGTCAAACAGTTTAAACTTGAAAAATCAATAGATAGTTAGAGAATAAATGAGGAGATCAACATTTTAATCTGAGCCCTCGGATGAAATAAGGTTAGAATTAGACAGATTTATGCTTTGAAAGAAAAATGGATTTAGGGTTGCAAGTTTAAATGCACCCATGCAAATGAAGTGAAAATGTTAGAATAATGTTGGGTAGGTAGAAAGCAGTTGTGCAATGCATGTAATAAAGCATCATCGGGCAAAAATTACTAATTTCCCCTCCCCCAAAATGATCCATTATTCTAAACTTTCAGTCAAAGAGGCTCAGAGCATTTCTCTGACTTCTATTAGGACCAGACCCAAGGCTTAGTGACTGATTTGTTAAAAATATTGGATTCCCTACATAAAACCATTTTCATCATCATATTCACCCTTTTCCAAAACTTTGATCCCTTTTCCTAAGTAAAACACCTTTTTTTCTTAGTGAAAGTAAAAAACCTACTTAATTTATTTCATTTTCATTCAAAAACACTCAAAAAACCTACAAAATGCATTTTATCCTAAGTCTATGTGTAAAAAATCAAAATGGGACAAATTATGTTTAAATGACCTATTTACACTTTACTTAGTTTAAAATTAAGTATTTTAAATCATTTCATTACATTCTCCATTTCATATTAATTTCTAACCTAAGTATTAAATCCTTATATAATAAACCCTTTCCGTATATATTAATACCCCCAAAAACCCACTTATTTTTAAGTTAAAACCTATGCTTATTTATCCCATGTGTTAATAATAAACCCGCCCTTTTTCCCATAGGTTTAAACATATCAATACAATAATACCTCACCCCTATGGTCTTTAAACAATTGTTAAAAGGTTTTATATTCCATATATAATAGACCTGCGCCATTGGTTAAAACATTTGTTAATGTTTAAATTTAAAACACATAACTTTACCCCCCGCTCAATCACATAATATAAATTTTTTACATTATAAATGTATATTTATAAGGTTTAAAACGTATCCCGTTACATTGACAAACCCCGTACCCCACCTCTTAATGTCGCGCAACTCCAAGGACTAATCTCAACTATTCGCATTGGTCTTCCCATATCCAACGATCATCTGGCCATATCGCATTCTTAGTTGCGCGAACATAATACTTTCCTTTCCATGTGAAATGGGTTGTTTCACCCTTTCCTCTCTCCTCCACGTGGCCCAACTCTATTGGATAGCATTCGATCCAACTAATACCACTTACCACCTTAATCCAACGTGATAACCACTTGCAGTTTTCGCCTTTGAAGCCCGAAAACCACTATTTCGCCTGATGTGACCACCATTAATCGCAGGTGTTTTGAACCTAAAAATGCCTAATAAATTCTAAAATGTGCCATTAACCCCTTTTTTCTACACTATCTCACTGTATTTATCCTCCTGACTAAAGAAAATGAAGCTTGTGCTTTGTTTTATACCCAGAACTAGTGAAAAATGCTCGCATTTTGCTGTCAAGACTACTAAAGAAACCTGAAAAGATACCAGAGACCAATTAAAACACCTCAAGACCTTTTTCCAAAGACTTATACATGCGTAAACAGGTATTTTTCGAGAAAATCAAACCTGTTATCATATTTGAAAGGACATTGCTAAAATAATTAAAACCAGTAAGAGCTTAATTTCTCCAAGAAAGCTTTTAGTTGCCCCAAAAGAGTCAAAACCCTGTCAAAATTTTGATAAAACCCTGTTTTCAATATTGCGTTCAGTTTTAAAGTAAAACTTGAGTTTATTCTAGTTTTTGCAGACTATATAAAACTCCAATCAAGCCCAGAAATCCTCTGCAGGTAACCCAATCCTCTGCACCCGATTTCAAACAATTTTCAGCCCAATATCCACTGAAAAAGTATAAGAAACCCATGTTTCTTATTTTATAGACCTGTGAGAGTATAAAATATAGTTTGAAAACCAAAATTGAAGGTTAAAATCCAAGGAAAGAACAAGTTGTACCCATTTTCATCCAAGAACCTCTGTCAAAGTCAAGAATACTTCTATAAACCATTTAATTTTACACAAGAACCTGAAAGTCTAAAAAACGAAATTTTAGTAATCCTGAAAGCCTAAAAAAGCCAAAATTCACTCCAGCTATGTCCTCCAAGACTGCCATCATTGTGAATCCTCTACAATCTCCTGTTGTAGACATTGAACACACACCTTTAGTAGATGTAGACTATAAGATAGCAGATCCAGTTGTTGAATTTAATATGTTAGACCTCCACTGTTAGAGCTATGAAAATTCCTTAGATCAGGTTTAAGATTTCCATATTTGGGAATAAAACCTACCCAAATCTATTGTTCCAGTCACTCATCAATGCCCAGAGGTTATTAGGTTGTTTTAGAGTTATTATTCACCTAAAAATAAAGCAATGATGAATGCAAAGAAATAAATATTGTTTACAATTATTGTCGAGTCCATAAACCAAATGTTACAACTCAAACATGATCCCAAAGTTGTTCCTTTGTCAATAGAAGCACTTACAAAGTTTTACATTGGTCTTGATTTTCCCAAAAGGTTTCAGATTTTTCAAGTGTTCATGCCTTTACATGTTGAAATTGCACAAATCAAACCTCCATATTCTACTTCAAAATTTCCATAAGGGTCTAGGCATGCCATTTCCATGTTGTCATTTATCCTAGGATACTTTACAGATGAGCATACTGATGAGTCTGTCCTAGTGTTTATGTCTACTTTTGCACCTTGACAGCCACCTTCTGTCATTTTTTATTATGTTGAGGATATAGCTAACAATATCCATGATCAGCTAGTCAAATTGCCACCTGAAGAAGTATTTAGATATACATCCTTTCTCTTCCATATGTTCTTGTATTCTCGAGTAGACAAGTTTCCAATGACCTTCGAGAAGCTTGATATAGAAGAAAATCCACTTTCAGTCATCTTTTGGACTTCATTGATCAGAAAAGAGTCCTTAGAATTCACTTTTGCATAGTTTACAGATAATTTTGTTCACCCATTGATAAATATGTTGACAAACATAGAACAGCCAAGGATCAATGATGAAATGAAGAAAGTTCTACAACTATCAGAGCACACTAGAACTGGTGATTGGTACTTATATGAGAAACATACTGAAATTAGAGTTTTTGGGTCTAATCTGTTGCCCTACAAACTACCTAAACTTGTACCAATGAGAGTCTTTGCCTTGGATTATATCAAGCAAATCTTAAATTCTGATTCTATCAACTTCGTAGCAGCTAAGAAGAAAACACAATTTAAGTTGAAGAATCAATTGGGACACTTTATTTGTAATCACAGAGATGTAGAGACTGAAGCAGCCAAACAGTTACTAGAGTACAGATTTGAAGAGAGTTTCTCATGGAACTATGATCCACAAAGAATATTAAGTAAAATGAGGGTTAAGTGCAAACTAACACCCTACATTCATGAGAAAAAACCAGAAATTGAATAGTATGTCAATTAAATTGAATGGATAGAAAACACTTTGGTAGATGCAGTTAAGCAGGGTGATACTAGTCACACCTTACAAACTGCTAATCAAGGAGAAAAAGTCACCAAAAGAGTCAAAGAAGAAGGAACATACATTGCTGAAACCACAACTGAAACTAGGTTCAAATTAAGATACAATAAAAATCCTAAGATAAACTCAGTTGATAAAGAAAAAGTGATTATTGAAGTTGAATACACATATTTCCCAGTAACAAATACAGATGTTGCTACAGTCATCACAAATGAGCCAGTTATAGAGAATTTGAATGAAGGAAATCCTGATAATTCAAATACACAAATGATAGAGAAAAACAGAGTATAGAAGCATCTTCCTCATAGACAGCAGAAGAAAAATATCTTGATATCAGAGAAAAATACAAGAAAATTAAGACAAATAATGAAGAAATAAAGAATGAAATATATTCTCAGTATTTGAAGTAAACACCAGGCATTCAAAACATACTTTTATCAGCTTTTGACTATTCAAATAAAAAAATTATTATGTCAGTGTTACAACCAATAGTCAAGATTCCTAAGACAGTTCCAGACTACGAGAAAATTGATCTAGAAGTGCCAACAGAAAGCATTCATGCACTAGATAAGATTGATTTTCATAGGTAGAGTTCAGATATGTTCTATTCTACTATAACTACCAAGGATATGAGTATCAACAAGATTCAGAATAAAATAATAAACATGAGAGATCAAATGGAGGTTGACAACGCCTCATCATATGCTAAATACTTAAGAATTAATTCTTAAGAAGAGTTAGTTATCCAAGTAGGATATGATCCTGCAAATGCTAAAGCAGCAGAACAGTTAATAAAGAAGAAGAATGAGGACATTTCAGCATTGAGGAAACAGCTTAATTTGCCACCAAATGAACATCCTCAAGCCAAAGAAATTTTACAAGAATAGACTTAGAAGGATGACTTGATGAATTTGATTTTTCAATTAACAAGACAGATAAAAGAGATGGAGACTCAAATGGACAAGCTTGTCCATGAAAGAGAAACTACTAAAGCTCAGGAAACTCCTACAGTAATTCCCATGGTTACTACTGTTGTGCCTTCAACTCTATCAGAAGATTTGGCACCAAAAGAACCACTGGCTACTGCAGTGTCAGTGACATCATCCACAACTTCAGCCACAAAATCTTCTACATCAACAGTGCAGCCAACAGATGAGGCTAGTAAACTAGTAAAAGCCATGGAAGAAATGTCACTTCAAACAAATGAGATTAATAGATTGAAAAAGATGATTTATAATCTTGAAGACACCAAAAATCTAGCTCAAATAAATGCTAAAACTCATGACCAAAGGGCTAATAGCTTAAATGAAGAACTGAAAAAACTACAAAAGGATTTAACCTTAAAAGAACCAGTTTCTTATGTGAAGAATCAATTATGGAGTAAAATCATTGAAGCCATCAATGATGTTTGGCCCTCAATCCAGGTAATATATGAACAAAGGGATTTACTGAAGGCAGCAGAGGCAAAGATTCATAAAACAAAGATGAGCTAGGTAATAAACCTGAGCAAGCCATAGAATTGATAAAGTTTCTCAACAGTAAAAACAAGCAGGAGTTGGAAGAAATACAAATCACTGATAGGACAGAGACAATCCTTGAAATAAGGAAAGTCATTTCAAAGAAGAATCTTATGAAACAACTTGAAGAGAAATGTGAAAATTTGAAAACTTGAGGCAAAGAAGTCTGCCTAAAATTTTTGTCATTAACGACAAAATCGTGCCACAGGAAGACTACAATAAGAAAATCAGAGAGTATGCAAAAGAGAAAGTGGATAAGACAAGTGGACAAGGCATTCCAATAGGGAAGGTCTTACTCAGAAGTTTTGAAGACTTTTTTTATCTTTAGCATGAGATAAAACACTTATTTAACATTAAACCAACATTTGCTAGATATACTGAGGCAGATGAAAACTTCAGGAGGCTAAAAAAGATACAAATTCCTAATGATAAATCTTGGTAGTCACTCACTGACTTACTGTAAAAGTCAAAGTGCAGAAAGAAAGACAAAAACAGTTTGCTAATTTTTTAGTCAAAACAGAATTTATTACAGCAGTAAGGTAGTTTTTACAGAGGTTAAAGAGTATCTGAGTTAAAGAGTATTAGAGGATAAAGAGAATCAGAGTGAAAGAGTATAAGATAAAGAGATAATATTTCAAAACATATTTGAAATATCTTTGTCAGCAAAGAGGACACCAAGGCAGCCAACTGCACCTAATCCACAAACAGTTTTCTATTTTATTTGGATGAATAGGACAGCTTGTTGATTTGTTAAGCAGCTGACACTATTTTGTTGTAAAGATATTTTATTTTTTCCTTAGATAATTCCTAGAAGCATTCTAGGATATTTTGTAAACAATTTTGTATACATATTTCACTCTTTGAAGTATTATTGTGGAATAAATTGTTGAAGATTTCTATAGTCATTTTTGTTGGACTTAGAAGCTTTTTGTTGCAAATTTCGAGTAGCAGACTGGATCAAATAAACTAGCATCATATTTCAGGATTCATGTGATGAGCCATTGAAGTGAAGTACTTTCTACTTGTCATTGTTCATCTTCTCATGTTTTCATGCATCCATTATGTATTCTAAATTTGAATGAATGAACAGGAGTATTATTTCAGGATTTGTTAAAAGCACCCTGTCTTTACTTTTTATCATTTCTATGTTTTCTGCTGATTTCCAGAGTAGGGAAACCTTAATTGCTCCCTCTTTCGTTTGACCTCTATCTACTCCTTCCTTTTTCCGAATCAAAAAACCCTTCATTTCTTTTTATCCATATCAAACCACTTCACCAAAATAGCCTTCCAAGATCTTCAAAGACTTATCTATCTTGCCCTGAAAAAATTTGACTTTTTGACCTTGATCCTAGTTCTGTCTGCTTGAATTTTGACTCCTTAGCCCAATGGACAAACATATTTTCCACTATCCATCTCATTAAGTGATTTTTCCCACCAAACCAAACCAAATCAAAACCAAATTACACAATCATAACTAGCCTAATATCTTATAATCAAAACAAAGTTAAATCTTACAGAGAGAGCCCTCTCTGAACCCTAGGAAGGCTAGATCCTAGAGTTTAAAAGTAGGTTTGTGGTTACCTCTAGTGTTCTTAGACTTTAAACCAAAATATCACAACTTTAGAATTACTAGAGTGATAACATCCTGAAATGTCCAGTGACCCAGATATAGTGCGCTTCCCAAATCATCTTAGCATGCTCGCTTGAAGTAACACAGAGGTGTCCTAGGTGGCTTAACAATGCAACCTGGAGTTGATAATCTGAAAATTTCCTGCCTTCCAAGAGCGTCTAGTATGTGTTGCCAAATTGGATCACTCTTGTAAGGAGTCGACCACCCCTTATTCTCGTGCCCACAAGTGTCGAGCACAGTGGTCAGTACCATGACTGGAATTCTCCAACATTGTTGGTGCTACCCTTTTTCTACCTAATGTTCAAATGGAATTGGTGTAGTTATGTGGACCATTTCTGATGGTGATCATTCTATAAATTCCCTTGTGTATATATGAATTGCACGGTTTGTGGTTTGTGTGGATGACCGTTTCCTTCCCCATAATGTAATGCTTCCCATTTTGACAGGCTTTCACAATGGAATACATCTCTTTGTCACTGGTAAGATACTTTTGAAATGTGTTTGAAAGTGTATCACTATGATATGCCACTAGATGCGCCTGTTGAGTATGAACTGCACCAATAGCATAGTCGGAGGCATCTTTCTCGATGTCAAATGGTTTTTGCAGGTCTCGAAATGTGAGCACTGGTGCAGAGAAAATTTGATGCCCACACTCGGCGAAAGCCTTCTATTGTGATTTTGAACAAAATAACTTTTCTTTTTCCCCTCCCTTGATGACTTGACTCAAAGACCAAGTGATCTGAGAGAAACCCAACACGAACCTGTGGTAGAACCATATTGATAATCATACTTCAATTCAATCTTGCTAAAATAATTTCCCCCCACGAGTTGGTCTAGCAGGTCATCAATCTGTGGAATTGGATACCTCTTCCAAACAGTGATCTTGTTCAGTGCCTGATAGTCAATACAAGGTCTCCAGGTCATGTCCTTCTTCTGTACCAACACAATTGGGCTCCCACAGGGCGATGAAATTAGCCTAATGTGCCATTTCTGTAGCATCTCCTGAATCTACCTTTGGATTTAATTGTTCTTCATAACATAACGTTGATAGATCGATCCATTGGGTAGCGGTGTGTCCGGGGTCAGATTGATGGAGTGCTTGACCTGACATTGTAGAGGTACCCCTACGAGAGAGGTGAAGATGTCCCTGTACTCCTCCATGACCTTGTCCATCTGTTGCTACCATGCAGAGGAGCCCTTTCTAGAGGCCATGGGCACAATATTCTTCTGGCCCTAAGGGTGAATCATAAGGAAAACAAATTTCACGGTCTAGGAGATGATATTACTCCATTTCTTCACACTGATCAAAGAGATGGTGGTAGGTGTTGCTACCTACAATATCTTATACAATTTATTTCTCAAAGTAATAATAATAGTGCGAGGCCTATATTCATACACAGCATGTCGCTTGCACTAGTATGGTTTTCCTAATAATACATCACAAGCTTCAATAGGAGCAACATTACATAGTACCTCATCTGTGAAGGGCTTGATGTTGTAGGGGAGGCGACACTATTGGCTGACGCAAGAGATCTCATCTTTGGTAAAACCACCTAATGGTGTAAATTTGAAGGTGTGATGTGGTTGGTAGGCCTAGCCACTTCACAACCTCTATTGAAATGAGGTTCTTTTGGCTCCCGCTGTCAACAATGAACTTCAACGGAAAACTATTCCCCCACATATTTGAGTGCAATATGCGCTCCCCCTCCTCGGGATATTTGGGCTCATCCTTCTGGATCTTGGTGGTGGAAATGGTGGCACTAGGTTATGCATCAATAATATTCTTTCATTTTTCATTCCCATTATCATGTTCTAACTTAGAGTCTAAGCATGCATCTCATTCGGAAGCCTTCAACTCGGCCACTACTAACTGTTTGGCCCGAAACTCATTCTTGTTGTGAGTGGAACTCTTATGGAACTCGCGACACTTTCCCATGTCCTTCTTTGTATTTGTGGTGTTTTTATTTGCTTGCGGCTTCAATGCATTGTCCTGGGTCACCCTGCCTTGGCTTTGTGCTTTGTTCTATGGTTTGGGGGTGCCTTTCCCTTGCTTCAAATTCGTAGATCCAAAGTCCTGCTTCTTCTATTTAAACTTATGTTCGATCTTGACAACATATCGATAGGCAACACCGAGTGAGGAGATGTCCAGAAACTCCATTTTCTCCTAGATGTACTTATGCAAATAGTTTCAGTTCTTGAGTACCAAATTCTGCTCGAAATCCTTGTTACATAGCTTTGTGAAAAGGACATGAAAACCATTTGTGAGCTCTGGCACATCTTTGTCCCTTCCCTACCGCAACGTGGTCCACTTTATGTATTTATCTTCATAGCTACCGACAAGTTAATATAGTCCCTTGATGGTTTCTCGGAAAGAATTACAAGTGGGTGTAGCTGAAAACAGTGAGGGATATCCCTCGTCCTTTTGCTCACAGTAGGTTTCCCACTAGTCCTTGAAATGGAGGGTAGATTTCAGAAGTGCAAAAGTAATATTTTCCCAGTTGGAAAAGTCATAAACTGAAAAATACCTCATATTTAACCATTTATCTATGGCGTTTTCATCTATCCGGCCTTAAAATATGGGAATGTCATAGTTAACTTGTACCTTAAAAGGAGTGGTGCCTCCAGAGTGGATGTCGGATTAAGATGCATCGTATGTGGGTAGTCGTCGAAGGATCTGAGAAAATTTATCCATCATCGTGTTCCTATATTTCTTGAGGGCCTCCTTGAGAAATATTTTGAAAGGATCTCACACTCCCTCCCTCATCTTTATTTTCTTCCACCATGGGAGGTCGTCGGGGTTTGCGATGTTGATCTTGCAAAAATTCAACCAAATTGAGCCCTAACTTCTTATACCCTGAATTTGTTGGGAGCATGCAAAGAAAAAACCGAGAAAGAGCAGACCACTTTGATACCAATTATCCAAACTTATGAATAAATTCAACATAATACAGATATAAACATAAACACAAAAGTGTCGCAGAAATAAAACTTCATTTCGTTAATATCAAAGAACTGAAAAATGCTTACATACAGAATGAAAACAAAATAGCTCGAGCAATGGTAGCTTATCTCTGAGAAGAGATGTGACAACTACATGCCTCTGAACTATGTTACAATGAGGCTCAAGGTCCTTTTTATTATTTAACAACAAGGGAAAACCCTAAACAACCAAAACCCTAACCCCAAGAGATGTAATGCCAAGAGTTTGTAGGCCCTGTTGGGGTTAGTTGGGAAGCCAACTTCCCGAGGTCGTAACATGGTCATATTTTTTTTTTGTAACTAGAGAAATCGGCAACTGCGGAGGTATCGTACTCGCGTGACACGGGGTCGAATCCCCCCGGCTACCACTATATACTCTAGGGGAGATGCAATACCCCCAGGCACGCCTCCCGGTTCATCGACTAAGCCTTTTGAGCCTCACGGTCGGGGATTGAACTCGTGACCTGCTTATCAGCACGAACGTCTTAGCAGTACGTCCGCTGGCCATTAGACCAAGCCCCAGGGGCCCGTAACATGGTCATATTATCTCTATTTGGCATGTACAATACCTTGTACGAAATATCTCTCTGAGTACTACAGGATTTTTCGCAGACCCCTTCCTACAACTACAGGCCGGTTGCGAACCTAAAAAAAAACGTCATTTAGGGGGTCAAAACTATTCCAGAAGTTCAGGACCTGAAAAAATGCTAAAAATAATAAATGCTGCTATAAATAAGGAAACTAATAAAACCAAATGGGGGTCTAGATGGAATAGGCGGGTGGCCACCAATATCCACCTGGATAATATATATAGTATCACGAAGAAAAAATCATCTACAAAAAGCAGTAATCACAACAAGACTGATCAAACATCATTAATTGCTCATACTTCAGAAACCCTAGCATATATATGCACTTCTTATGAAGTAATTTCGCGTATGTACGCGCTTCTCAAGAAGTATATCCACGTACATATCTATCCATACTACATAAATGATACGCGACTTAATATAATAAGGTCTGCATATGTACGTGATATTCCTGAGAAAAAATTGCGTATAAATATGCAATTATTGATTCATACCTTCGCTGCACAATGAAAATTCAGTCAAACCCATACCTTGGCATACACTATAAAATACACACATCATAGCATCATCATTGCAAATATATCAACCCATAAGCATACTATTCAATGTGTAGTTATTTCATATCTATAGGATCTGATTCATCATCACACTCACGAATGCACATTTATTTCATATCAAAGAATTCATCAATAACCCATGACATACACACTAAACAATTTGATCTCCATCTCCTTATATGCCTTAGGCCCTAGCCAATACCTTGGGTAAAACCCATACTAATGTCAATGGTATTCTTTGATGGGATAAAATATCCATTTCTATGCCCAATACTATGGGCCAATACATGGTAAAGACCCCTTGATATTTAGGATACCATGGTGCAGAAATTGTACGCACTTTTTCATCTCCATACCCACATATGTATGTGGATTTTATTCACATAACCGGTGTGCACTTCTCAAAACATTAACTTCATTATTCCTTTGTCTATGAATTTTTATTCTTTTTTTCAAACTCTCTGTCACATGTGTACTAGCTTTTAGACTCATCCTGTTATCATCATGTGTACATCTTCATCAAGTATGTTGCCATCAAGGACAACTCATCAGGTATGTTTCCATCAATTAAAACTCATCAAGTAGGTTTCCATTAAGGACGACACATTTTTCATAATGCCAATAATCTCCCAGACTTGATGGCAACCATTTTGGTGTTTGGTCACCACAACTTGTAAATACCTGTGAAACACATCAAGCTAAGCACTGAGCTTTTCAAACACCAATTTACTCTCACCCTTTGATCAGATCCAGGTTACGCCTCCATGGGAATGAGGGTTTGAAACATATTTCAGTTTCAATGTTTTGCAGCAATCTTCAGCAAAATCCATGAATTTTTTTGGGTGGCGAGTTTTCAGATCAGGTCTGAAACTTTTGGTGAAACATTTACCAAAAAAAATACCACATATGGATTCCTTGTGAAACAATACTCAAATTCAAAAAAAAAATCGGCCAAATTGGATTTCGGATGAGGGATATATCACTAATTCAAAATCAGCAATGTTGAAGCAATTTTTCTGACAACAATTCATGTATGGCAGCTCTCCTGTCATTTTTCACAATTTGTAGTGAAAAATTTCAGAAGAATGGATATAGATATGAGCTCCTCTTGAAAAATCACCCAATTTCAAAAAACAAATCGGTCGAATCGGAGTTCGGATGTGGGAGTTATCGTTGATTTGAAATCAACTATTTTTTCAGAAATTTTGTGACGACGAGACAGTTCCAGCACGAATCTGAGAGTCTAGAGTCTCCATATAGTGGTTTCAAGCACATGAGAAGATGAAAAATGATCATTCCATTTCCAAAAATAGGTTATAATTAATATTCTGAGTTATACTGACTGAGTTATGCTCATTTTAAATTTGGAGCAGCATTCAGAGCGGGTTCCCTTTGGAGACGTGTCCTCCCACCCTGCTTTGGTGGGCACCTGCTTCACATTCATTAGTTTCATCATAGCAGCGTTTGGCTTGGGTTGTTTGGAGATGTGCCCTCCCACCCCAAGATTTTTTGCTGAATATTGTTGCAAAACATTGGAACTGAAATATGTTTCAAACCCTCATTCCCATGGAGGCGTAACTTGAATCTGATACCATTGATCCGGATCTTGGGGGGAGGCCCCCAAGATCTAAAAATTTGAAATAGATATGACAAGATCTACAAAATTAGAATGCCAGAAAGAAAAGAAGAGAACACACTACAAATAAAACCACAAAGGACCTTGCCTACTAAAGCGTAACCTGAATCTGATACCACTGATCTAGATCCTAGGGGGAGCCCCCAAGATCTAAAAATTTGAAATGGATATGACAAGATCTGCAAAATTAGAATGACAGAAAAAAGAGAGAACACAAAGAAAATAAAACCACAAAGAAACTTGTGTTATTAAAATAGAGAATAATTGTAGAAGCTACATTGTGGTGGACAATCTCTCCTTTTACAAAGTGAGGCCTGTTATTTATAGCCTTTTTTTGGGATAGAATACCATAGGTGGATACCATGGGTTGATACCACTTACAATACCATGGGTAAATCCCATGTGTGGATGAATAGCATGGGTGGATACATACCATGGGTCACTTACAATACCATGGGCGAATAAATATCATGGGTGGATGAATACCATGGGTCGATGACATTTACAATACCATGGGTAAATTCCATGGGTGGATGGATAACATGGGTAGATGAATACCATGGGTTGATGCCATTTTCCATTCAGATCATTCCTCCCTCCTTAAGAAGCAATGGTCCCCATTGCGTGAAGTTCCCCCCTGAGAAGCCTTTGTTGAATATGAAGAGTGACTGAAAAGAAGAGTTTTGTGTAGTTAACCCATAACCATGATGAATGAAGATCCAAGGATAGAGATACCTTGTAATGCTTGTGACCAATTGTGATATTGACAGTGTGCGGCCTAGCAAATGGAATTCGATGAAGTGTGGGTTTTTGGATGAACCAAAACAATGACAAACGAAGATCCGAGGATAGAGATACCATGTAATGCTTGTGACCAACTGTGTTACTAACAGTGTGCGGCCTAGCAAATGGACTTCGATGAAAATGATTTTGTGCGGTTGACCCATAACCGTGATGTTGATTGTTGATGAAGTAGTAGGTGCATACATAGCTTGGGTTAGGAGGGCACGTCTCCAAATAACCCAAGCCGAATGCTGCTATGCTGAAACTGATGAATGTGAAGCAGGTGCCTACTAAAGCGGGGTGGGAGGGCATGTCTCCAAAGGGAACCTGCTCCGAATGCTGCTCCAGGTCAATATAACTCAGAATATTTATTATAACCTATTTTTGAAAATGGAATGATCATTCTACATCTTCTTGTGTGTTTGAAACCACTATCTGGAGACTCTAGACTCTCATATTCGCGTTGGAACTGTCTCGTCGTCACAAAATGTCTGAAAAAATAGTTGATTGTAAATCAACGATAACTCCCACATCCAGACTCCAATTCGACCAATTTGTTTTTTGAAATTGGGTGATTTTTCAAGAGGAGCTCATATATGTATCCATTCTTTTGAAAATTTTCACTAAAAATTTTGAAAATTGACAGGAGAGCCGCCGTCCATGAATTGTCGTCAAAAAAATTGCTTCAACATTGTTGGTTTTGAATCTGCGATATCTCCCTCATCCAAAATCCAATTTGGCCGATTTTTTTTTTGAATTTGAGTTATTTTTCACAAGGAATCCAGATCTGGTCTTTGATTTTGTAAATTTTTCACCAAAATTTTCAGATCTGATCTGAAAACTCGCTGCCCAACAAATTCATGGATTTTGCTGAAGATTGCTGCAAAACATTGAAACTGAAATATGTTTCAAACCCTCATTCCCATGGAGGCGTAACCTAAATCTGATACCACTGATCCGGATCTTGGGGGGAGGCCCCCAAGATCTAAGAAAATTGAAATATATCTAACAAGATCTGCAAAATTAAAATGCCAGAAAGAAAAAGAGAACACAAAGAAAATAAAACCACAAAGAAACTTGTTTTATTAAAACAAAGAATAACTATAGAAGCTACATTGTGGCGGACAATCTGTCCTTTTACAAAGTGAGGCTTGTTATTTATAGCCTTTTTTTGAGATAGAATACCATAGGTGGATACCATGGGTAGATACCACTTACAATACCATGGGTAAATCTCATGTGTGGATGAATACCATGGGTGGATACATACCATGGGTCACTTATAATACCATGGGCGAATAAATATCATGGGTGGATGAATACCATGGGTCGATGCCATTTACAATACCATGGGTAAATTCCATGGGTGGATGGATAACATGGGTAGATGAATATCATGGGTTGATGCCATTTTCCATTCGGATCACCACAACCTGTAAAACACATCAAGCTAAGCACTGAGCTTTTCAAACACCAAGTTACTCTCACCCTTTGAAATCAAGGGAAAATGGCTTACCAATGCTTAATGAAGGCTTATGTTTCCTTGTAGAGACATGAGCACTGTAGATCTGATTTGTTGGAAATGAACAATGTATACTGACCATTCTCCCCCTGAGTACACGTTGAATCTTCTAGAAGAAGTTCATGACTTTATGACTCAACCAAATATTCCCTTCCCTGTCACCAAATACTCTAACCTACATCAATCACCCAACACAGTGGGGTTACATATTTGACTCATCAAATACCCAAAATGGGATTACATTCATAATTGACTTGACCCTCAATAGTTCAAACATGACTAAGTACTGCAATGATTACATCATGGGTCTTTACATGACCTTAGCATCAAGTTACATATATTGAATTTATAACCAAGAATAATAGACTCCAATAGTGAGGTAGCATGGCCAAGATGGTCTGTAGTAATTTCACCATAAGCATCAGATAACGACACCATCAATATCTTCAAAAAGAAATGTAAAAACTTCAACAACATGTGTTTCTTCAGTAGCATCACCAATATACTTATCAATTAATGTTAAATAAAACATAATGACAACAGGTTTTTGAGGAAAATCCTTGAAAATATGGTTGTAAGGATGGAAAATGTGACATCTGAATGGGATTTGTTCATATTCAATCAGTTGATCCCAGATGATGTATTCGCAACTTAGATGGCTGCTTGTTGGAAGTGGTTTGGCAAGATCCATATAGACACATAGTTTGGAAAAATATGTATATTTACTTTTCTTCGTGACATCGGATAACATGAAAAAATTTCTTATTTTATTACCAATGTGGGCTAATATCTCTGAATCTTAGTATTCCAGTGACAGGGAATAATTTCTTATTTATATCAGTAGGAATGAAAAATCCTCTTTCTTTGGATCAAACTGTGGAACCCAAGTTTTCATAAAAGGCCCACCGAGTTCATGAAATATATCCCCCTTGCATAATGTTGTCCTGATCTACCACATTGTTGAATATTACAGTGAAAAAACCCCTGGATCCTAATTTCAGTTTCGCTTCTCTTTTGATGGTCCAATTTTTCCGAAACCAATTGAGGAGTGTCTTCTTTGACACCCAGGAACCAATTAACTTGAATATGATTGCCTATTCCTTCATGCATTCAATGGTAGATCCGAGTTTCTCAGGTAGTATCTCCAAAAGGGGAATATCTTGAGCTTGTGGGCGGGCTTGACTTTTGCTCCAGGTGGGTTGCATGAGTTGCAAGGGCACTAAGAATTGGATTTGGATTCATGTTTGTAGCTGCAAAGTTTTTGGTTGACTATGTAAGTGGATGGTGGTGGGATTTTCCCGGTTATTGGTGAGAGGATCTGTTGGCTATTACATATTTGAAGGAAGGGCCTCCGTCGGCCCCAATGGGGGTGCCATTGAAGCTAAAATGATGCTGAAAAACATTGATTTTAAAGCAAGTCCTAGCTTAAACAGAGTAGAGCTAGGATATGTCCATTCTGCACTATTTCAAATTGGGGTTATAATTAAATTTAAATTTAAATATTACAAATATTAATAAAAAATGAAAATATTAGATTAGTTTAAGAGGAATAAATAAGAGGACGTAATTAGATAGGATGAATAAGACTAGAGAAGGGGATATTTACGGGAGAGAAAGGATGGGGAGAGGAGGAGACACAGGGAACAAGGTACTAAAAGCGACCAAAGAGGATCAGTGGGAATTGTGGCAACTGAGTAGTGATAGAAGATATCATATGTTTCAAGGTCTTCAAATGAAACTATCGGGTAGTTAATTTTGTAACAAGGTATACATATCATTGTGAATATATTATGAATAAAATATTTAGTTAATTTTGTAGCAAGTATCCTTATAATTCCTAACATTTTATCAATAAAATAAATATTTAATATATCTTAGTACATATAATAGATAAATGCACTTTCTTGTATGATATATCTATGTATGGGTAATTACTTTTGATACTTGTGTGCATAATTAATCTTAGGGAGAACAAAGGCAACAATGGCTTGAGTCACAAATTAATGGAATTACAAGAGTATGAAAATGATGGGGTTAATGATAAGGTGATATTTCCCATGTAGGATGTAGTCCTCCTCCAAGGCACTGCTCTTTTGTGTAACTAATCTCTCAACAAAATATTTAGAACATCCATGATTTGGATCTTCAACAACTAGTACAACTTGAACTTGATTTACAAAACAAGAAGTGAAGTTTTAATCATCAAATTCCCTCACAAAGAAAATAAGTTTGGAGAGTTAATGTGTTGATCTCTTCGAGAGAATTCTTTGAATTTATTTGTTACGAGAATAATGATGAAGATGTAGATATAGAATTTGTTTTATTACATAAATTGCACAGCAATGGAATTGTTGTAAGTCTCGATGAATGGCATTGATAATGTTCTTAACAATATTGAAAATTGTCATAATTTATTATCGCAAAAATTATTTCCTCATAATAATAATAATAAAGAGAAACTTGTAAAGGACATAACTAAGTAAGTCTCAACATGGAAGAAAAATTAAAAGAAATAGATGAAAAATGAATAGTCACATAAACAAATCTTGAAAATTTAATACTCACAATATAAATACCTTATAATGTAATTGTAATTCTTAATTATTATTATCTTTCAATTAAGAATTTTCATACTCAATAAAGTTTAAAATTGGATCTTTTTAGTTTGTAATTAGATTTTTTAGTTTTAAAAAAATATATATCTTAGATGAATGAGTATAGTGAAATATGGAAGTTAAACAAAGTAAAATTTATCCTTTTATGTTATTAAAGAAATAATACAATTTTGTTTATAAAATTTCAGCATAGTACAACAAAGTAAAATATATCCTTTCTTCTTAATTAAAAACAAAATATTTAAAAAAAGCATCATAAATTATTTATATGGTATGATAATTTTATATTTTATCTCAACCTTTACTCCCATATTATTATTCAACTTTAAAAAGTGGAGACAGATGTGACGTACTTACATTGGTTATATAATTTTGAGGGTGCACCCGTGCATTATGAACAAGGAAATTTTTGTCAATTTTGTTTCCATCTAGTGTATTATCACTAATTGTCATTTTACTACTTGCCTTATCCAATTATGAGGTAGAGAAGTGAACGAGGGATGCCAATTCATCACTATCCACTCACAGTCACATCTTGTCCAATGAGAGAATGTGATCCACTTAGCTCTACACTATATCATATTTATTTTTAGATTATATAGATTAATTAGAGAAAGGTTATGTTTTAATTTTTATATTTAATTATATTTCCCTATTAAGTCTAATAATAAGACAATTTTAAACTTTTAAATAGATATAATAGTCTATAATTGAGTTTTTAAGTACACATCATGATTTTATAATAAATTTTTCATATTTGTAAAATAAATTATATATAGAGTATCTTATTATATTGATTCATTAACCTAAAGGTACCAATATGAATCATTAATCTAACGGTATCATATTGTGTTTATTTTAATTATGATTTTTTTTCTATATGTATAGTTGATATTAATTTAAAATTTATTAACTTTTATTTTTTTTAATTAAAAAAAATAATTTAAACATCAAAATTATATATATATATAACTTCTAAAAAAATAAAATTACTCACCATTATAGAAATCCAAGTTACTGAAATGGATTTATCCCTATCGAGTCAATATCACGTTAACACCTTATAACCTTATATGTTATGTTTTTTTTTTTTTTTTTTCACGTTAACACCTTATAACCTTATATGTTATGTTATTTTTTTTTATTATTTTCAATCTCATTGTGTAAAATTATCTATATAGGATTGTCTTTTCATATCCAGATTTATTAAAGGTATAAATTAAGGTTGAGGACATTTTTTAAGGGCGTAGTTCAATTTATAGACAATGCAATTTTTTTTATGGCATTTTTCCTGGTCAATTTTAATCAAATTCTCGCAAAGATTTTTAAAAATTTGAGTTTAAGTTGTTTAATCTATAAATTCGAGTGGCACATGGGTTTTTCAAGGTGTTGAATCTATATATGTATTCAAAATTTCTTTTAAATAACAAAAAATCACAATCTTGCTTGAAATTGTATCACTGGATTCCATTGAAAAATGATATTTCGTCTACAAGTTAGACTATGTCTTTTTTTAAGTATGACATATAGTGATTTGATATTTGGGGGAGAGTATGGAGTTATAAATAAACCAGTCTAGATCCATCTTAACTTTGGATGTACCAAGTGTCGAAAGGGATCAAATCTCTTGATGTGCATACCTCTTTTGAAATGTAAAAGATTTTATCTCTAGAATTAAGATGGATCTAAGCTGGTATTATATAAATTTCACATATCTCTATATATAAGTATTCACTTTTTAATTTTATTAAAACCTTGATCTAATCTATGGAATACCCACCTAATATTTTTAGTAGTAGTGGGATAGAGGGTTTAGATATATCTCAAAAGTAATTATAACATTTTTTTTATTTTAGAGTCAATTATAAAAATGTTATAAAATGGAATTAAAACACAATATTTATAAAATATTTTGATTGTGAAATGACCTAGAATTTTGGGCATGTGGTATTTATAATTCATGGTATTATCTCATGGTATCGTGACAAAGCCTATTTACAAGTTAATAATATCCATAGTAAAGTGTAATGCCCTCAACCACTTGAGCATGGAGTTATCTTCCTTCTAGCCTAATTTATCTCTTTTAGGCTAGAAAAATGGGAAATTACTAGGAGGACAATGAATTTTTTCCTAAATAATATAAATAAATAAAAGAGGCAAAAGTCACTTGGAGAAAATTATGAAAAATCCACTAAGTGACTTTATCTAATAAAATAATAATAAATGGTGCTTCTAGAAGATTGTAGAAAGGTCCCAACAAATCTTAAAAGGGGAGAAGATATCCCTTCAGCAATATTTTATTTTATTGGTCATTTTTTATATCTACTTTATTGGAAGTAATACTTCCATGTGTATGATGTGATTTGCAAGTTGTCATTATGAATCCCGAGGTGTTGATCTAGAAGTAGTCATTTTCCTATGTGTGAGTTGTATTAGCGATCTAGATCCAATTTCTTAGGATATAGATTCATCTAAGTTTGTTATCCATATCCTATATATGTAACTACTCTAATCAATAAAGAAAAATAGTGTGATTTGTGTTGTGTTTAATTAATCTCTCTGCTCTCTTAATTTTTCTAACATGGTATCAGAGCCCATTCTGGTTTGACTCCTTCACGGGAGGGCCAAGATGATGTGAGAGAGTCTTGAGTTTATTGATTTTATGTAAATAGATTATTTGATTGTTTGATTTCCATATTTATTGTGTGCAGATTTGTGCTTATGTGTTGTATGTTTCGTGGTGTTGAGGTGTTGCACTCAGTTTATTTGGCAGTAGAATTATGGAGATTTTTTTTATTGGTGTGGATCAAATTGATTAAAAATAAATAAAAAAGAAAGATCCAACATTATCTCACCGCTTTGAAAAAATTTAAAGGAGCGATCGTGCACTATGTCACAAAACCACTACAAATCCTAATGGATAATTCAGAGTGGAAAGGAATGCTAGTGATAACCATATTAGATAAATTTGTCAAATATTTATTTATTGTTGTAATGTCTATTTTCTATATTTGTTACATGTAAGCATTAAGGGAGGGTATTGGAAGTAATGCTTCCCATGTGTATGACGTGATATGTAGTGTCATTATGAATCTCAAGGTGTCAATCTGGAAGTAGTCATTTTCCAATGTGTGAGTTGTATTAGAGATCTAGATCCACTTTCTTAGGATCTAGAGTCATCTAAGTTTGTCATCCATATCCTATATATGTAAATACTCTGATCAATGAATAAAAATAGTGTGATTTGTGTTGTGTGTTTAATTAATCTCTCTGCTCTCTCAATTTTTCTAACATACTTGGCTAGAGGAAGTCTAGTGCAAGGGTTTCAAGCAAAACTCTTAGTTGGTGGACTTTGAGTCACTTCAAGTCTTCCATTGCCATCTTCCATTGCCATTAATGTAGGTGTTTGGAGCAAGTTTTCCAGAGGAGAAACTCCTTTCCTAAGGGTTAATTTTTTTAGCATAATCATTGTTATTGTATGGCTTTTGTTGAAGACGAATTGATTATTGAAAGTCGATTTTATCTTGTGGATGTCACACTACTAGGAGGGCTTAATTCTTCTTGCATTCGAGTTTGTCATATTCTTGGAGGTCGATGTATCATAGAGCCGGGTTCAGTCATTGGGAAGCAGAATTAATCAGCTAAGAGAATCGAATTCATTGAAGGAAAATTCAGTAAATTATTGGGTCAAGTTGAGATTTTCTGTTCTAAATAAAATAGGAAAAATCTCAGTAGGTGACAAAAATTAGGAATTAGTTCCTAGATTAGCTCCAGTTTGTTGGGAGGGAGTTAATGCATCCTAAATTTGAGTTGAGAGGATTTATGAGGCTGTTAGATTCTCCTGCTATATAACAGGTATCCATACGTTTGTTTTGGAGTGTGTGGGTGTGTGAATTATGTAATCTCCTGTTTTGGTTAATAAAGACTGCCGATGCCTGTTGTGTGGACGTAGCCCAGGAGGTTTGGGTGAACCATGTTAATGACTGTGTCTTTATGTGCTTGATTAAATCTGCTGTGTATTAATTGTTTAATGAATTCCGCTGTGATTTCTCCAACAATTGGTATCGGAGCTCAGAGATGGAGTGAGCAATCAGGACCGGAGTATTGGGCAGCATTGATTTCATAACACAGCACCGTGAGCTGGTAGAAGAAATTGCTGGAGGTGTGTATCTGGTGAATGATGCCACGAGTAGCTGTATAAGAGGCGGTGGCTTGGGAGCACTGGTGCTGCGTGGAATTGCTGAGTTGCAGGTGCGTTGAATAAGCGTGAACACAAGCGTGGAGTCAAGGAGCCCCAGCCTCATGAACGAATCAATGAATGAGGCGGAGGAGTGACGGGCCCAACTCTGGCGTAGACTGGTTGTGCGTTGACTGTTTATGCGTTGGAGCGTGGCATTCACGGTGATCAGCTGTATCAGAATGAGTTGGAGCGGGTGCACGCGTGAGGCAGACTCGCTGCAGTGAAGGGTCTTATTTGGAGCAAAGTCAATGCCAAATGAAGGGCATAATTTCATCCAAATAATTGCAGAAATTTTTTTAAAACAGCAAAGGCAAAGGTCAAGGATAATTTTTTTTTTTTAAAAGGCAGTGAGAGGCACTTAAAGGAAGGCAATGGCAATTTTTTAAAGGCATTTTTTAATTAAAAGGGCATTCTTTATTTGAAAATTGGATTTGGAGATTACTGTGTTTTTTTGCTGAAACAAGATGGCGAAAACTCAAAATGCCCGGTTTGAAATTGAGAAGTTCAATGGCAAAAACAACTTCGAGATCTGGAAGGTAAAGATGCATGATCTCCTGGTACAACAAGGCGTGGCGAAAGCGCTGTTAGGGAAAAGCAAAAAGCCTTCTTCCTTGACGGAGGATGAATGGGATGAGTTAGATGACAGAGCTCTGAGCGCAATTCGGTTATGTCTGGCGGATGACGTTCTATTCAATATTGTGTCAGAGAAGACCGCCGCAGGCTTGTGGTCGAAGCTTGAGAAGCTCTACATGACGAAATCCTTGACAAATCGGATTCTCCTGAAGCGACAGCTTTATGGTTTGCGGATGAAGGAAGGTACCTCGATTACTGACCATCTGAATGTTTTCAATACTCTTTTGGTACAATTACAAAGTCTAGATGTAAAATTTGATTCAGAGGATAAGGCAATAACTCTATTGTGTACATTGCCTGAATCGTGGGATCACTTTGTTACTTCCATAAGCTTCAGTAATGCAGCTGTCCTTGAGATTGACGATGTGGTTGGAGCCATGTTGTCTGAGGAGACGAGGAAGAAGTCGAATGCTGACACCTCTACATCAGAGGCAATGATGGCTAGAGGTCGTTCTAGAGAAAGACGCTCAGGTAAGCGCAGCGATTCACGTTCAAAGTCGAAAGGGAAGAAGAGCAAAGTAAAGTGCTGGTTTTGTGGCAAATCGGGGCACTTGAAGAAAGACTGCTGGAAGAGACAGCAAACAGAGAAGAAAGGAGACTCTTCGACAGAGAAGAAGGAGGCAAATGCGACAGATACAGGTTCGGCATCTGGTTCAGGTATGAGCGACGAAGTGTTGTCTGTTAATATGTCAAATCATGATCAACATTGGTTGTTAGATTCAGGTGCATCAAACCACATGTGTATTCATAGAGAATGGTTTAAGACGTATAGATCAGTTAATGATGGAGTCGTGTACATGGGTAATGATGTCACATCTAATATTGTTGGGATAGGAAGTATACAACTGCAAATGTTTGATGGCACGACTAGAATATTAACTGATGTGAGGCATGTACCAGATTTAAGAAAAAATTTGATTTCATTAGGAGCACTTGACATGAATGGATATAAAACTGTAATTCAAGGTGGAGTTATGAAAATCTATAAAGGTATTTTACTAGTAATGAAATCTAAGAAAGTAGGAAATCTGTTTCAGTTAGAAGGAAGAACAGGGTCAGTTCATGTGTCTACGGTGTCTGAACATGACAGTAATTCCATTCGCCTATGGCATCAAAGGTTGGGCCATATGAGTGAAAGAGGGTCGAAAATTTTGGTTGATCGCAAATTACTTCCTAATCTAAGGTCTGGAAAGTTAGATTTATGTAAGCATTGCTTGTTCGGAAAACAAAGTAAACAAAAATTTAAAACAGGCAAACATACTAGTAAAGGGATACTTGATTATATTCATTCAGATGTTTGGGGTCCAGCTCCTACAGCGTCATATGGTGGTTCGTCGTATTTTGTATCATTTATTGATGACTTTTCTAGGAAAGTGTGGGTCTACATGTTGAAAAGGAAGTTTGATGTTTTTTCAGTTTTCAAACAGTTTAGAGCATTGGTAGAAAACAGCACTGGTAGAACAATAAAGTGTTTAAGAACTGACAATGGTGGTGAGTTTACTTCCAAGGAGTTTGACAACTATTGCAAGGATGCAGGGATCGAGAGACATAAGACCACGGTTTATACTCCTCAGCAAAATGGAGTTGCTGAACGCATGAACAGGACTCTTCTAGAGAGAGCAAGGAGTATGCTGAGTAACGCCGGGTTGCAGAAGGAGTTGTGGACGGAAGCAGTGGCAACAGCTTGTTATGTGATAAACCGATCTCCATCGACGGCGATCGACTGCAAGATTCCGCAAGAGGTATGGAAAGGACACCCTTGTGATTATTCTAAACTCAGAGTGTTTGGTTGTGATGCATATGCTCTAGTGCCTAAACATCAGCGAACTAAGTTAGATCCAAAGTATAAAAGGTATATCTTTGTTGGGTATGGTGTTGGAACAAAGGGATATAGATTGTGGGATCCTACTACCCGCAAAATCATCATCAACAGAGATGTAAAGTTTGATGAATCCTCTCTTGTACAGTTAGATGTAGGTAGTAAATTGAAACAGGATGATGTATTTGATTTTCAACACATTCAGTTTGACAGCACTTCTAATGATAGTCATGATGACCATAGTTCAGATTCTAGTCATGAACAGGTTTCAGATACTAGTTATGAACAGGGTTCAGATATAGAGCGTGAACAGGTCTCATATGCTGGTCATGAAGAAGTTCCTACAGATGGTAGTCAACCAGAAACAGCTTTAAGGAGGTCTACAAGGATAAAACGTGTTCCGAAAAGGTATGATGATTATGTTACTTCAGTTGCTTTGACCGCTAACGATGATGAACCTCTGTGCTATCAGGAAGCAATAGAAGGTTCGAATAGTGACAAGTGGAAAGCAGCCATGAAGGACGAAATGATGGCCTTGAGTAAGAACGGTACGTGGGATCTGGTTGAGCTTCCGAAAGACAGGAAAAATGTGGGGTGTAAATGGGTTTACAAGCTGAAACGGGGTGTGAATGATACGGAGGACAGGTACAAAGCGCGACTGGTTGCAAAAGGGTTTTCTAAGAAAGCTGGTATTGACTTTCATGAGATTTTTTCACCAGTGGTTAAAATAGTTTCAATTCGAATTGTGTTAGCTTTAGTTGCTTTGTTTGATTTAGAGTTACAGCAACTAGATGTTAAGACTGCTTTTCTACATGGAGACTTAGATGAGGAAATATATATGGAACAACTGGAAGGGTTTGTTCAGCATCGCAATGAGAAATTTGTCTGCAGGCTCAAGAAGTCATTATATGGCCTGAAGCAGTCGCCTCGGCAGTGGTATAAGAAGTTTGATTCTTTCATGTTGAGTCGGAAATATGTTAGAAGTGAATATGATCATTGTGTGTATTTCAAGCAATTGAAAAATGGCATGTTCATTATCTTAGTGTTGTATGTTGACGATATGCTTTTAGCAAGCAAAAGCATTGATGAAATCAACAGGTTGAAGACTCAGATGGCAAGGACATTCGACATGAAAGATCTAGGAGCAGCAAGACAGATTTTGGGCATGGAGATTTTCAGAGACAGGAGTAATGGTAAGCTATGGCTATCACAACAGAAGTATGTTGAGAAGATACTTTTGAGGTTTGGTATGAACAATGTGAAGCCTGTTTCAGTCCCTTTCGCTTCCCATTTCAAGCTTTCTTCGGGTTTATGTCCTAATACAGATGAAGAAAAGGATTATATGTCTCAAATTCCATATGCTAATGTAGTAGGATGTTTGATGTATGCGATGGTTTGTACTCGACCAGATATTTCACATGCAGTTGGGGTTGTCAGCAAGTACATGGCAAATCCGGGGAAAGAACACTGGTCAGCAGTGAAATGGGTGCGTCGGTACTTGAGAGGCACAAGTAGTTATTGTATCACTTACAATAAGAGTAGTGAATTTGTTTGTGGATATGTTGATTCCGATTTTGCAGGTGATTTGGATAAGAGAAGGTCAACTTCAGGGTACGTCTTTACTCTTGCAGGTGGAGCTATCAGCTGGATTTCAAAGCTACAGAACATTGTTGCTTTATCCACTACTGAAGCAGAATACATTGCTGCTTCTCATGCTTGCAAAGAGGCGGTTTGGTTGAAAGGTTTGCTTGGTGAGTTTGGTAGGTTACAGGACAACATCAGGTTACTTTGTGATAGTAAAAGTGCAATACATTTGGCTAAGAATCCGGCCTATCATAGTAAATCAAAGCATATTCCAATTAAGTACCATTTTGTAAGACAGGTTATTACTGAAAGGGGAGTCTCTCTTGAAAAGGTGCATACAAAGGAAAACTGTGCAGACATGTTCACGAAACCATTTTTGTTGGAGAAGCTGCGTTGGTGTTTGGCTTCTCTTGGCTTGCAGAAGAGATAAAATAATAATAACAGGGCATCAGGCTAATTGTTGTCAAGGTGGAGATTGTTGAGATTTTCTGTTCTAAATAAAATAGGAAAAATCTCAGTAGGTGACAAAAATTAGGAATTAGTTCCTAGATTAGCTCCAGTTTGTTGGGAGGGAGTTAATGCATCCTAAATTTGATTTGAGAGGATTTATGAGGCTGTTAGATTCTCCTGCTATATAACAGGTATCCATACGTTTGTTTTGGAGTGTGTGGGTGTGTGAATTATGTAATCTCCTGTTTTGGTTAATAAAGACTGCCGATGCTTGTTGTGTGGACGTAGCCCAGGAGGTTTGGGTGAACCACGTTAATGACTGTGTCTTTATGTGCTTGATTAAATCTGTTGTGTATTAATTGTTTAATGAATTCCACTGTGATTTCTCCAACAGGTCAGATGGAATTACTGAAGGACACTGAAAGTATCAACCCTAAGGTGGTCAAATTGACAATCTAAATGGAGGCGTAACTTGCATTTCCAGAAGGCCAAAATTACCTCCCCTTGGAGGTCGAATTTATTTTTATTGCTCGCCACTGGAAGTTGAATCTGATCATCCATTTTGGAGATTGAATCCATCTTGTTGAGGTCGTGTTATCCTTATTTCAAAATGATATTTTGGGCCAAGTTTATTTTTCAAAAGGGCGAAAAATCGTCATTTGTTAAAGGATAAAACTCTACTCAGGTCGAATTTATTTCTAGAACCTGAATTGCATTGTTGGAGGGTGAGATTATTGTTAAGGGGCCGAATCTAATTGTTGAGCCAAGTTCTTTTCTAGAGGTCGATCTATCCAATTGAGCTTGCATTGTTTCTAAGAAGGTCGACTCTCTTTTGAAGCTGGGTTCACTATTGCTTGGGCTGAGATCTGATTTTAATCAGAGCAGAATTTGTGAGGGTTTAATCTTCAAAAAAAAAATTGAGAGGGTCCAAGTTCTAGACCCTCCCTTTGTATGACAAATTCAATGAAAAAAATTAATAAAGTTCCAGTTTTCCCTAATTGTTGTTGCACTTTTTATTGTTGGATACAAAATTTGTGAGTATGGCTATAGTATTTATTGTTATTTTTATTAGTTAGTGTTCTTTTTATTAGTTATTCATGTGTTTGTTGATAATTTTGTAGTTCCTCTAGTACATATTGATTACCTCTAGTAAATTTCCTACAAGGAACATTACATAAAGTGGGAGTGAATATCCATAGTTAAGAATATTGTTATATTGTAAGTTTATTGTAAGTATTAAGTTTATACGTGATTATTAATTAAATTTAAATATGGTTACAAAATCATTAAAATTCCTTGTCAAGGTAGGACTTTAGAAATTTGATCATTACTAGTTTAGAATTGACCATTGCAACTTATAATGTTTAAATTTGAAAAATAAATATTTATTTTTCAATATTATTAAAAAAATATTTTCCAAACATGTGATTGAACCAAAATTTGAAGGAATTATGGTAGCCTTTACATGATATAATACCATGTGGATAATTGCATCACATATTTTATGCTATAATTTATGGATATGGTTCCAATGTTCATAAATAATTTTTAGATATTTGTGTAGTATTTTTTTATCCAAAAGTAAAATCCTTGAAAAATACTCATAATCAAGTAAATAACGTATTTCCTATTAGTTACTTCATGTTACATAGTATTTTGTCGAATTCCTCAATTGTTATCCCAAGTGGTGTCTTTTGTGTCGCTCATGTCACAAACATCGCAAAGCAACAAAAGTTGTATAAAATTGTTCATCCTGGAAAACATGATTAAGATATCCCTGAAGACCTAAAAGAAAAATGCCTTAAGCTTTTCTGCAAATTTTGTAAAAAGCCTTGTTTTGCAAGCCCGGTGAGGTCCTCCCCTTAATAAGATCTCACTTGTCACCCTGTCCCTATCCTGTCAACAACGCTTCCAGCATGGGAATTCAACAGTAAAGTCGCACTCGTCCTCTTCAGGCAGGTTCTCCAAAAATGGAGCAGAAGCTTCGGCCTCTAGAATTCTCGAGAACAAAGTTCTGGTACTTTTTGGTTGAGGATGTGGTCGAATACTCCCATTTTTTACCCTTGACCTTATCTCCCAAGATTTTTATATTTGACATAAGGCCTTTCCCCCTCATTAGTGGATCCTTAACCTCCTCGACTTTGCTATAAGAGAGTGCCATGCTAGTGAGTCTTGGTTGGTCATTGTTGGCCTTACTTCTGCCTGACCCCGCCCACATGATGTCGATTTGATGAAGAAGCAGAAGAGATTGAAGAGTGTGGCTTGGACTTGGATTACCACTCTGAAGGAGGCCTTCAACAATAAGGCACTGGCTGTAATCTTTCCTTTCATCATTTTATAATACAAAGTATACTTTGCTTCCCATAAATATGTTAATATTAATTGGTTTAGCACGATACTCCTTGATTCATCATGTAGTTTTCTTTGAAATGCATATACTATGTATCTTTCGTCTTTAGTCATGTGATATTCTTCACAGGTATTCAGATGTGGAAAGCACAGTGAAGAACGAGCCTAGAAGCAAAAGGATCCACATCGACATCGAAGAAATGACTGGATAAGGAGCGAGGTAGGCCAATCTCCCTCTCTCACTTTACTTTTCAATATTAAACTAGGCATGATTATATCCTTTGTCATGGTTGTTACTATACCCACTCATTTGGATAGAGGGATCACTTCTTTCTGAAGAAGGGATTTTCCTGTGAAACAAATTGGCAAATCCACTGGGGAGCCTACACCATTTTCACCCTCTTCTCATTTTTTGTCTCCATGCTTAGTTTGGCCAACTAGTCAATAGTCCTTGATTGTGATTTCTTTTGACTCTGTACTTTGAGTAGTTTATCATATAAATTATCGGGTCTAGGTTTATGCTTAAGCTTTGATTGATTTTCCTGAGCATTCCTCGATCAGCGCATCTTTTTTCAGACATAGTTGCACTGCCAGCACAGATATTTATAAGTATAGTCATGATGAAAACCCTGCCTTCCATTGTCTCCTCACACTCATGCAGTTTCATAGAATAGCACGAGTTTTGCTATGCAAAGTAGCGCTTTCAACACGAGTTTTGGGGTCTAAAGTAGCATTGAAGACCTTGTCAGCACGAGTTTTTCTATGTACAGTAGCATTGGTCCTTAAATTTGAAAATTTTTGGGGTTTTTCTAAAAGGCCTAGTGTTTCCTGATCTCTAAGGTCATCCTCTTACACTATGTGCATAAAATTGTGTTTGTTTGGTGTTAGTTTCTTTGTCATGTGCAAAATTCCATCCCATACTTAAAGTAGTAAAAGTGAAATTTTGGTTGAGTCCTTGATTCTTTGAGTTCATTAGGTCGTTGTTTGTTTCTTGTATGATTGGAAAGATTATTGGTTTGCTTATCATTAAGCATCATTAGTTATTTTGCAGTCCATAAAATATATTTAGGGATTTGGGGATTTATAAGTGATGTGGAATAGGTGATAGTGATGGGGGGTAGTTTAGGAATAAGAGTCAATGAAATGGCAACATATATGTGAAAACAAGGACATAGAGGCAGTCCTCAAATGTTGTAGAAATTGGGCTTTTTCAATGGATAGTGAATGATAGGGTTTGAGGCTTACCACATGGGAACAAAAGGGAATGAGGGATATGGGACAGTGGTATGACAGTGTGACAATAATAGCAGTGATACCAAGGATAACAATGACAAGAGCACAAATTACAATAGAATGAGAGTTTGAGCACCAACGTTTCAAGTTTTAACCACCTCTTTCAAACCTTAAGAGCAAATTTTGATGGGGATATAGGGTTACATTTCACCATTTCAATTCTTTGATTTCTTCGCTCCTAAACCACAGCACTTATAAATCCCCAAATCCCTAAATTCCCCAAACAGTGACTGTCCTCACACTTATATCTCATTTGACAGTCCTTTAGCCCACTGTTTATACTTCCCACAGTCCCTCATTTCATCCTTGATACATTTGGCATATTTGGTATTGAAAGGCAAGCACCAATTCATCATTTTCAAACATACACCTAACTCTTATTTCATGCAATCAGAAATCAACTGCCAACAAGCCTTGATCTGGACCATCTTGAGCGCAATGAAAACTTTGTTCAAGACTTCCCATATTCAGATTTGCAGCACCCGAAAGCCATTGATTGTCAAGTTGTAGATGAAGCCATGGAAGCTGGCACATATGATCAAATGATACAAGGTGACTCCGTACCATTTTGCTTTGAATCATTTCAGTTTTTGAGAGAAAAATTGCATAGTAAATCTTCAAATGAGCAGCCTGTAGCTCCAGATTTGCAGCCACCAAATGAAATTGAAGGTCAGATTACAGATGAAGTCGTGGAAGCTGAAATACATGATTTAATGATGCAAGAGGATTTTTTACCCTTTTTTTTCGAAGCATTTCAGTTTATAAGGCAGAATCTTCATAATATCTCTAAGGAAAAAGATGAACAGCTAGTAGGATGTCAGATAGTTTCAATGGATACATCACAGCAGTCTTCTCAAGTTTTTGATGATCCTATTGTTGATGTGTTGGATGATGTTTGCAGTCAAATTCTTTCTCCATTGACTCTATGTAAGGTTGAAACGTGTGCTGATATAGACTTGATCCGGCAGCCAGTCTCTTTGTCATTTTTAGTAGGAGTCTCGTCACAAAGCTCATCACAAAGCTCAGATAAAAGTTTGAATTAATGGTATGAGGAGAAAAGAAGTAATCCATTGGATGAGCTAAGTCCTAGTGTGCTTTTTGAGATCCTTATGTAGCATGAATTTCAAGATCCTTATGCAGTGTTTTTGGAGGCGGATAGAGAATCCATATCATTCAATGGATCTGTTCACAATTTTTCATGGGAGTTGCCTTTCAATAGTTCTCTCTTGTTGTTCATAAACAAGCACTTGCGGAGAATCCAAACAGCAGCTGCAATACTTACATGGTTGCATTGGTTGTTTCATTTCACTTGATCAGGTGATGAATGGAACAATTAGAGTAGGTTTTGATGAATAAGCTCCATTTTGAGCATCTTTTCGAGTTTGTCGGTTGTGTTTAAGTATTGAGTCAGTTCTTAGTTGAGTGAGAGTCATTTTTTGTCGTCAAGTCATCAGTTTTCAGTCATGCATTTCAGCTTGAGTTTTTTATTCCATTGCCCAATGGATAAGGCACTGGTCTGCTCTCGCAAAGATCTGTCGTTCATGGCACCTCCAAGGAGCTACCATCCCCATTGGAGCCAATGTTAGAGTTGGTCATTACAGCCCTCCGTCAGAGATCATTTCTATTTTTGCATTTCATTGTTTAGGTGTCTCATTCTGCTCATTCATCTGCATTTCGCTAGGGGCATGCCATTGTCTGACGGAAAGGTTTTGCTCATTCATTTTCCCTCATGCTTGTACCTTCTGGGTTGGTCAAATCTTCTCAAAATTCATCGAATTTCAGTTCATGTCATTTACAGTCATAGAAGTTGTTTTGGTCAAAAAGAGTCATTTAGTTTCTGAGTCTAGGGTTTAGTCTTCTGAGATGTTAAATAATGCCCGCAGGCCATGAGTAGGTTTTCCATAAGTTTTCAGTTCAAAATTTTTATCATCAAATATGCTCAAGGACATTTCTTGTTCAAAACTCTGTTTTGAATAAGAAATTTTCAAAATTTGTTTTTGTAATAAAATGTATCTTTTCACCATGATGTACTTCACCATGGAAACTCTGGTCCTCCTTTGCCAAGGATCAATGTCATCACACCTTCAAATAAAATAAAATAAAATTCATTTCTTCCACTCCAAGCAAGTTTTCGAATTGGATGGACATTCAAAACTAAGCATGTCAGATATGTTTTTGTCTCCTATGCTCCGAGCAGGTTTATGAAATTTTGAAATTGTTAGGAAACAGCGTTTGACAGGTTGAAAAATGATTTATCATATCTCTTAATAAATCAAAATTAATTGATGCCATTAGAAAGGGTAGCATTGCTCGATTCATTAACCATTCTTGTGAACCAGATTGTGAAACTCGGAAATGAACAGTGCTCGGAGAAGGTCGGGTTGGAATTTTTTGCAGAGCCAGACATCCCATGTAGAACAGAGTTATCATATGATTTTGAGTGGTATGGTGGTGCCAAAGTTCGATGTCTATGTGGATTTCTTGGGGCGAAGTCTCATGGTTTTCATAATGATGTTTATCTATGGGAAGACAATGATGAAAGGTACTTCGTAGAGAATATCCCACTTTATGACTCCGATGAGGATGAAACACTGTCCAATTTCCTAAAACAGGCAAAGATGTGCAAGGAACAAAATTGCAGCTGGGATCGTTCATTAATCATACAATCTTCCCTTTATTAAAGGCGGAATTTTAGTTTAAAAGCTATTTTTATTAAAAATGGTTTTTCCAAACGGTAAATGGAAGCGAATAGACAGTCAAACCCAAATTAAACGAAGATATCTATCACAACAGAGCAATCGGATTGCATGGTATATTTTTATCTTCAGTTGCAATTCAAAGGGTCTACAGCTATAGTTTTTGCTTCCTTATTGGTTATCAACAAACAAAATGCAGCGCTGTTCCTTTTCAGAATAGGTGGTTGGCTTTCAGCTTTTGTTTGTTAATGATGATTAAACAATTCCTTTTTTGGTCAATCTATTTTCTCAGATGGGGGCTTATTTATTATTGTAAATCATTTGTAAAATGGGGAGTTCTGGAAAAAAGTGTGGGAGAAACACTCAGCACTTCACTGTACAGCTTTGACAGAGAATTAATGAAAGGTTGCAGCTCTGGTTTATGAGATTCATGTGGCGTGAGTTTAGCATATGTTTCTTCTTTCTGTTTCATATGTATCTTGTTATGTTTTACAGTTTATTCATAATCATCTCCAGTTGAATGTTTTTAAGTAGGAAAGGTAGAATCCATGTTTATTGCTCTGCCTTGGGAAAGTTTTCATGTTTCTGTGTATCTTCTTCTGTCTGAAAAGGATTCATTATATATGCCCTTTTCGTCCTCTCAGCAGTCTTTCCACTCCATATAATTCCAAATTTGATTACTAAACTACTGCCTATCTTGCCTCATGAGATAATCTGTGTCTTTGATTTAATTTCTCTGCTCATGTTGTTCTTTGTCCCATACAACCCTGTAAACTCAGTCTTTCATTAAACTACCTCTTCCATATTTATTTACTAGCCTAAAATCTGTATTCATTATAGGTCATCATAGGCCTCATTGGACATCTTTTACTGAGTTGACCCGGAGAGAGCCCTCTCCTGTCCTCGTAGGGCTAGCTAGGAGGCTGAGCATGGTTTGGTGTTTTCCTTCTTCTGCCTTATTTCAGCCTAAGGTGGATTTAGGCACTAACAGGTAGAAAGGCTCGGGTAAGGACCTGACACTCGTGCAAAACAATGGTTGACGCGGAAACGATGGTTTTTGAAAAAAAAATTAAAGGTTGTGGGCACAAGCAAAAGAGGCAGATTCGGGCAAAAGGAGATTTGGTGGCACTGTTGAAAACATGCCAGATGGGTCAAGTAAGGAAAAATACGCTTAGGCAGAACTGATATGATGAAACTGCAAAAACTAAAAATACAGTGACAACAGCATAAAGGACAAATGGAAAACAAGCCAAGAGCTGAAAGGGTTGAATTGAAATATATTTTTTGCAAATGTAAATGATTTAATTATTTTATTGTATGTGATGCAAAGGCAAGTCTCCATAGACAAAGAAAAACTCCACTGTAATACGCAAATGTATACATTCTGTTATACTATTATGAATATGTTGGACAAGAAATGAGAAGGGGGAAGGAAAAGAGTCGTGCATGTTCTTTTCAAATTCCCTGTGGAATGAAAAAAGTTATGAGGTGATCCCTATAAATAATGTTACCAGCATATGCATAAAGTGGTTGAGAGAATGAAGAAAGAACTAAGAAAGAGTAAGAAGAAGAAATAGCAGAAAGAGAAGGTGTGAAGATCCAGAGATGATTTACAGAAGATATGAAGGATGGAGGCCAACAATTAAGAAGGAATAGAACAGAGCTGATATCCAGGTAAATCAACGTGTGTTTTCATATTAGTGTGAGGAAGTTGGTGCTTCCATATCAAGTTGTAGCTTGATAGACGTCTAGTTGTAGCTAGTTGAGGTAGGAGCCTCCTGTGGGTTGTAGCCTATAGAAAATACATGGGATTTGGCACTTCCATTTCAAATTGTAGCTTGATAGATGTACATTTGTAGCTGGTTGAGGTAGGAACCTCCTGTGGGTTGTAGCCTGTAGAAAACAGATGGGAGTTGGAGCTGCCTTGCACATTGTAGCATGCAGAATTTGAGGTAGTAGCCTCCTGTAGGTTGGAGCCTACAGAAAATCAGTGGTGAGAGGGATTTGGAGCTTGCCTTTGCATCACAACAATAACAAGATGTGGTTTTCTCCCTTATGGGTTTCCACTTATACTTTTTTTCTATATGCATGATGATTATGTGTTGATGTTCTGTATTTAATATGCTTAATACTTGCTGCTCACATATTAAGATTGATGTCTCATTATATAATAAGTTTATGATGAAATGAAGGTGTAAATAAGTCGAAAGGAGAGTTTTAAAATTCCATGAATGTATTAAACTGATTCAGCACCCCCCCTCTCAATTTAACTAAGGGTTCAACAATTGGTATCAGATCAGGTTCCTTCTGTATCAGTTTAACAACTGGAAGGAGATCCTAGGTCCCCAAGATGGCTAGTCTAGAATAATTCTCAACAAATAAAGCCCCTTTGTTCACTGGTACAAATTATGCCTTTTGGAAAATAAGAATGAGGACATACATAATGTCTCTAGGAATAGAATTTTGGGCTGCTGTGGAATTGGGATATTCCCCAAAGGAGTCTGACTCAGAGAAAGATGCCAAACTAGATTGTGTAGCTAATGCAAAAGCCATGAATGATCTCTTAAGTGGTTTGTGTGAGGCAGAATTTATCAAAGTAATGCACAACAATACTACCAAAGAAATATGGGATACATTAGAAACTATCCATGAGGGAGATAAAAAGGTGAAGGCTGTCAAGCTGCAAGTCTATAGAGCTCAGTTTGAAAATATAAAAATGAATGAAGAAGAAGATGTTGCCAGCTTATTCTTATGGGTTGCAGAAATTGTGAATAACATGAAAGCTCTAGGAGAAACGATTAGAGAGTGTGTAATTGTTCAAAAGATATTGAGATCTTTACCATCCAGTTTTAACCCTAAGGTTTCTGCCATAGAAGAAACAGCTGATTGGGAAACATTGACCATGAACCAATTACTTGGAAACTTAACAGCCTATGAGATGAGACTTCCATAGAGGAAGCCAAATGTGAGGGAGGCAGCCTTTAAGACAGAGAAGAGCAAAGAAGAAAAAGAATATAAATGCTTCTGCTCCGATGAAGAAGAGGCCAAATTTGTCAGAAGATTGGATAGAGGCTTAGGCAAGTATAAAGGTAAACTTCCATTTAAATGCTTTAATTTTGGAAGAGTTGGGAACTATGCATCTAAGTGTCCTCTTAAGAAAACAAAGAATCAGACTCAAGAGACATAGAAAACCAAAACAAATAATTGGCAGAAAGGGAAGAGATTCAATAGAAGATCATTTTATGCTCAGCAAGATAGTAGTGCATCTGAAAAATCAGATGAATCCTCAAATGAAGAAGGAACCTCTGAATTTGTGTTGATTTCCAAGGAAGAGTCTGAAGGAATCCTTCTAGAAGATGAGGAATAAGGTGAGGTAGATCTTGAGGGGGAGCTAAGAAGTGCCCTGGAGGAAATAGACAACCTTAAACTTAAGTGCAGAAAATAGAAATACATTCTTTTCAAATGTGTAAAAGAGGTACCAAATTCAAAAGACCTCATTCAATTGAAAGTAGAACTTAAAGAAGCTAAGAAGGTGGAAGACATTTTGCTAAAGCAAATTAAAGATAAACATCAGGAGCAAGATAAATTGGAAGAAGAAGTGGTATGGATGAGAAAGAAACTAGAAAACACCCAAAGGGAATTGTCAATGAACACTCCTTGAATGACAAGCACTGAATAGTTGGACACGATTCTAAACACTCAAAGGTCTCCTCTCATAAATGCTAGGATAGGATATGAAGGAGAAACCAGAAAGTCCAAGGTAGAAGATAACAAGAATATCATTTTTGTAAACACTATAAAGGATAATGAAGCAACTCAAAATATTCCTACAGAAGTAGAAGCCAGCAAGAACATGATTTGCAATGAAGTAAACATAAACAAGCAGCAACCTCAAATGACAAAGAACGAAATGAAGAAACTGTCTGCTGAAAAAGGCTCATACACTCTTGAATATGAATTGAATAAATTCGAAAGTTGTCAAAGGATGTTCTTTCCTCCTATGAGAAGTATCACTTATTTTTCCTACCACAAACCTGGACATATTGCAGCATATTGTAAGACAAAGCAAATCTAGTCCAACCAGCAAAGGATGCAGAAAATGAAAAGACTACCTCAAGAAAACAAATGCAGAGGACAACCTTTCACCAGGTATACTAATCAATTCCATGGCTATTTTTTTTCATGCAATGAATTTGGACGTAAATCTATTGAATGTAAATTGTGTTAAAAAGGGGGAACAAAATATTATACATCAGCTCAAACGTACCTTGGTAAAATAAGATGTTATGTATGCCTCAAGCTTGGTCACAAAGCAAAAGACTTTAAACTACAATATACATTAAAGAACCCTAGACAGATGATGGAATCCAATCCAATCTGAAAAAACTGTGAATCAAAAAGAAGTACAGACATTATGAAGAACCCTAATAAAGTTTGGAAGGAAAAGAGAAAGGGGGAGCCTGTTAACTCAATAACATAATGAATCCATCACAGTCTCAGGGGGAGCTGCTCTAAGAAGAAACATCCCAGGGGGGGATAAATCCATAAATAGTCCCCATTAAAGTAGTATAAGAAGAGCTCCTTGGAATGAGAACATCTATAATATCAAGAAGGGCAAGGACAATTTCTCTAACAGAGAACTATAGAGGAAGAAGAATACCTGAAGCACAAAATAGCCAACGGGTTGATGGAAGTAGAGAAGGCAGCAAGCAGCCATGATGGTAGAGGGAACACCAGCCATGAACATGTAAGCTAAGAAGACATCAGCACATTAAGTGATGAATGGTTAAAATCACAAAAATCATGTTTCGAGCTACAGAACTGGAAAGACCCATAAAGGATGATCACATTGTGCATCATACTGCTAGAATTTACAATGAATCACATTAAGAAAGATGAGTAAGATAAGTGCCTATCATCATTATATCATTACATCATTCATATATGAAAATTCCCCTTGGAGGAATGCAGTTAAGTGAGTGATAAATCTCTAAGTGATCTACCCATGAAGATTCCTAGTATAGAAATTGAAGATGTCTTCCCGAAGATCATTATGTTAGAATAGTTGAATTGAATATAAAGCAGCAATGCTTCTGGAGCAGTCCTAGAAAGGAACATGCAATGGCATTCCTTTGAACAGAATGACAGAATAAGAAAAATGGTTAATGATGCCAATATCAAATTCAGTATATTGATGATTGTTGGTGTGAACAGTGGAAAGCTCAATAGTAGAAACTATGAAGGTTTTCTTAACTATGGGTTCATGTGCGAGCTGAAGTGAAATCTCTGCATGGTTTATCAAAGTAGTATCAATTGGTATTTGGTACAAGCAGCATGCCTATCAACAGATTACCAAGTGTTATCAATGGAGCAGCGGTATGGTACAGGTCCTCAGGATCAAAGGATTATGGAAAAAGTACGTCAAGGTAGTATACCCAGCATTATCTGCATTATTAAAGCATAAAAGGATCATTATCGCGTTTACACTTGAAGTAGTATATTGAGCATTGAAGCAGTATCTATTTCTAGATATAACTGCATGCCTTCCTCAAGTCAGTAAAGATATATATTCAAGGCCTCTTTCTTAATATCATTCATAAAACTATGTGAATTTTGTTGGCTGAGATTTCAATTAAACAACTTGAAGATGGTTTGCTGAAGATCATCATGATAGAATAGTCAAAGTATCTGAAGTATGAAGGACTAGTTGTGTTAATCTTATAGTTGAAGCTCAAAATTATGTTATTGATTCATCAAAAGCATACTTCAATAGAAAGGAGTTGCTGGTATTTCACCATTAAAGAGAGGTTGATCGTTGACATACATACCCCCTTATGTCATAAATAAAATTGCATGGTTGATAAGTGAGATTTTCTAATACGTATCTAGCCTCAAGGGTTTGTTTTAAAAGTACATTGTACAAACAGTAAAGTCATTTGGTCCCTTAGATTGAAAGATATCGTCTAATCTCACAATAATTTGTAAGCTCTGGGTTGATTCATTGTTCACATCAGTAACAAGGACCTTTCAGCTATTAAGTGTAATATCCTTGTCAGCTTCCTAACTCATATCCCCACCAATAGGCAGGAAAGGTGAACCACAGCTATAAAAGATATATTGGCATCATCATAATTGAACAGATGTTGTATTGCAGATGTGTATTGCAGAAGAAGACATATTCCATCTACAATCTTCCTCAACGGATATGTATTTCTGATGAAGATCATACTAGAGACTGAAGTATATTTAAAGTATTCTCAGTATTTTAGTTTTGGTCCAATGATGCATCTCTAATTATATAAGTCTGACTATATATGGTTTTTCTATCATCACCAACACTCTATACAAGTGCAATAATTCTGAGCTTTGGGATGGTATCAACTTACTGTGTATATACAAGTTCAATAATTCTCAAAAGTGTTCTCCCAACAACTCGTGTACACCAATCTAGAGCAGTAAGATATTAAGTCAAAAGAAGAAGTGCATAAACACAACTCAGAGAGAGGAAATGCAAAGATAAAATATACACTGAGAGATGTGCAACCCTTTTCCATTGATGTCAAAGGGGGATGAAGACTTGGAGGAAGCATTGGAGTATTGGTGGATGTGTTTCCATCAATTCCAAACGGGGATATTGTTGGAAATATTTTCATTGATGGAAAAGGAACTCAAAGGAGCAGCACCTGAACTATCACTAAGGAAAAGGAGCAGAGAAGAACCAGCAATAAGGCAAAGGAGCAGACCAGGAAATAATGCAGTAAGAAAGCATAAAATAAAGGCATAGGAGTAGCAGAAAGGCAAGGAGCAACATTAGACTATCAGCTAAGGCAGCAAAGGTAACAGCGAAGCAACAAATACAACAGAGGCAGCGAATGCAGCTAAGAAGGCACCAAAGGCAACAAAGGCAGCAGAAAGAAGCAGAGGTAGCAATGAAACAGTGGAAAAGGAAGGTTGAAAGAGGAATTGATGTAAAACAGAGAAAATCGGGTGAAAATCCGTGTTAAACGCGTTTGAAACGAAAATTTGAAGAAAAACGGTTTTGGAGAAAACCGTCCACTGTGTTCACACTACTTTTGAGTTGTGAGCGGTTTTAATCCAATCAAACACGATCGAATGTTATTGCGACACGTCATGAGTGCAATACCACCCATTTCGCGTCGCTTTTGGTCGATAAACTACGGAGGTGGAATGAACGCGATTGCCCTCCGATTAGATCTGTGGGAGATCCGACAGTGTTCGCGTCGGTAATTGCATGGGGTTTAAAACAAGGTATGGACCCGACATTTTATGCAGCAGAGTTTTATTAAGGTTTGGAATCCGGTTATATGAGGCCGAAAGGCTTTAAACATTGTTTAAAGCACAGTATAATATTACATTGCCGAGGGTTTTAAATATTCATTTCCGAAGGTTTTAACGTTATTTCCAAAGGTCACTACATATTATAATGTGCATTATAATATTTCTGAAGGTCTAAGGATTCCGAAGTTTTAACATTGTTTTAACATTCATAAACAGTGTGAGTGGTTTTTGCAAACCAACAAATGGTTTTCACGTGGGTAAGACTTGGTAAGTGGTAATTCCCTGAATGTATGCGATACGCCTCCACAAGCGACACGTGGATGTCCAAAACCACTTATTTCGCGTGCCTTGGAGCCGTTAACAGTCGAAGGTTATTTGGACGCAATATTCGTTGGATTGGAAACATTGCATTTTGGGTGTGCGTCCACCGTTAGATGAAGGAAGCGGATAGATAAATCAAACAAAGTGGAAGGGTGAGTTGAAAATGTTGTGGGACCCGGACATAATGTTATATCGGCAGTTGATATTATAACCAAGGTAAGAACTTTATTAAGTGGAGGTTATATAATATAATTGATGGAATAAGTGGATTGGTAAAGTTGTGGCCGAGAACACTTATGTATATTGATACCTTTGATAAACTTTATCAAAGTCAAAAGTATAAAATGCATTTCCATATGATGGTTGGTAAATGTGGGCCGAAACCTTTATATTGTTATCATTGGCTTCTTTGGTAATTTAACCAAATTCGATATATTGATTTTAATTTCATGAGATGGGTTTATCATGGTTTATGACCATATTTCTTTGAAAATTAAGATTGACCGTCAAGAATTCTGTGGGCCCGGATATATATTATAATGTTGATATCTTGTGTTTAAACCAAAGTATATAAAAGGACAGAATGATCAAAGGTGTGGGACCAGCGTGATCAGCGTATGAGATTAAAGGAGATAGACAACAGAGATTACATCAGAATCAAGTGGGACTCGATCGCATATCAGACATTGCAAGCGAATGTGATAACCAATGGATGGATAATAAAAGTTGTGATGCGATGGATAGTGGCGATGTGAAGGGACACGTGGCGGCACAACGCTATATCGCACATCGGTGATGCAAATTCCATCACATACTGTGAAGGGCGATGCGATGTGAGCGATGGATACGATGCAACATGGTGAGGCGATGCGATGCAAGCGATGGATGCGATGTGGTGAGGCGACGCAATGTGAGCGATGGATGTGATGCGATGCAATCGCATATCGCAATCAAAGCAGGAGAGATATCACACAACCTTAGAAGTCATGTTAGTTGCGATGTGAAGTAGAAACAAAGTCAAGTGGGACTCGTCGCATATCGCATATCGCAATCGGAAATGCTTATGTGATAACAATTCTCACGATATAGAAGTTGTGATGTGAAGTAGAGATAAAGTCAAGTGGGACACATCGCATATCGCATATCAGGAGATCAGATAGATGAAGGCACATGGATAACTGGAATCGCCGAAGTGCGATAAAGAGAGCAGACGCGATGAAGACCAAAGCTGAAACCTAAAGCATTTCAAGTCTGGAAGTATGTGGATTTCCTTTGTTAAATAATTTCGAAGAGCAAAGGAGGATTATAACGTAAAACAAAAATGAAAGTATGAATGCGGGTAGAAAGGCTCGGATAAGGACCCGACACTCGTGAAAAACAATGGTTGATGTGGAAACGACGGTTTTTAAAGAAAATTTTGAAGGTTGTGGGCACAAGCAGAAGAGGCAGAGTCGGGAAAAAGAAGATTTGGTGGCACTGTTGAAAACATGCTAGCTGGGTCGAGTAAGGCAAAATACGCTTAGGCAGAACTGATATGATGAAACTACAGAAACTAAAAAGACAGTGAGAGTAGCATAAAGGACAAACGGACAGCGAGCCAAGAGCTGAAAGGGCTAAATTGAAATATATTTGTTGTAACTATAGATTTAAATGATATAATTATTTTATTGTATGTGATGCAAAGGCAAGTCTCCGTAGGCAAATCAAAACTCCACTGTAATATGCAAATGTATACATTATGTTATACTATTATGAATGTGTTGGACAAGAAAATGAGAAGGGGGAAGGCAAAGAGTCATACCTGTTCTTTTCGAATTCCCTGTGGAATGCAAACAGTTATGAGGTGATCCCTATAAATAATGTTACCAGCATATGCATAAAGTGGTTGAGAGAATGAAGAATGAAGTGAGAAAGAGTAAGAAGAAGAAGGAGCAGAAAGAGAAGCTGTGAAGATCCAGAGATGATTTAAAGCAGATATGAAGGCTGGAGGACAACAATTAAGAAGGAATAGAACAGAGTTGATATCCAGGTAAATCAGCATGTGTTTTCATAGTAGTGTGAGGAAGTTGGTTCTTCCATATCAAGTTGTATCTTGATAGATGTCCAGTTGTAGCTAGTTGAGGTAGGAGCCTCCTGTGGGTTGTAGCCTATAGAAAATACATGGGAGTTGGCGCTTCCATTTCAAGTTGTAGCTTGATAGATGTCCAGTTGTAGCTGGTTGAGGTAGAAGCCTCCTGTGGGTTGTAGCCTGCAGAAAACAGATGGGAGTTGGAGCTTCCTTGCACATTGTAGCATGCAAAATTTTAGGTAGTAGCCTCCTGTAGGTTGGAGCCTACATAAAATCAGTGGTGAGAGGGAGTTGGAGCTTTCCTTTGCATCACAACAATAATAAGATGTGGTTTTCTCCCTTATGGGTTTCCACTTATACTTGTTGTCTATATGCATGATGATTATGTGTTGATGTTTTGTATTTAATCTGCTTAATACTTGCTACTCACATATTAAGATTGATGTTTCAGTATATAATAAGTTGATCATGAAATGAAGGTGTAAATAAGTTGAAAGGAAAGTTTTAAAAGTCCATGAATTTGTTAAATTGATTCACCCCCCCTCATTTTAACTAAGGGTTCAACAGAAAGGAGTGATAGGCTTGTTGGAGAAGGGTATAAAAACCATGCCAAGACAGGAATGATAGGCTTCTTGGAGAAGGGTCTAAAAACTAGAAAGAAGGAGAGGGTTCTTCAAGAGGAAAGAAAAGTGATTACAATTCAAAGAAAGGACACGGAGGAAATGGTGATCCACCATCCCCATCTTCATCCCCTTCCTCTACATCATCATCCTCAACTTCGGTGAATCAATCTCACAAGTCTAAAACCACTGGTAAAATTCCATTTTTAAAGCTTGATGTCAAATTTGAGTTGCCTATGTTTAACGGTGAAGTCAATGCAGAGAAACTTGAAATTGGATCAGACAGTTGGAATCTTACATGAGGATACAAAACCTTCATGATGACGACACCAAGATACAGTTAGCCTCATTGAGAATGGATGGAGTAGCATTGGTATGGTGGGAAGCAAAGACCAAGGATGAAATTAAAAAACATGGTAAGATCACTTTATCATGGGTTGAATTTATTACTGCAATTAAAAAGAAATTTTATCCATTAGCTCATTTACAAAAGGCTATCATGAACTGGAAAAACTTCAGACAGATTAAGGGAAAAAATGTACAACACTACACCCAAGAGTTTAGGAGAAGAGCACTTTTATTAGGGGTAGACTTACAAAGTCAAGATACTTTGCTGAAATATATAGGTGGTTTGCACAGCTACCTTAAACATACTATCCTTATGTTCAATCCTACAAGTCTAGACGAAGTTTGTGTACAAGCTACGCATTTAGAGGCTAGAGGGAAAAACACTTTTGATGAGGGTAGAAACAAGCCTTTTAAGGGGAAAAAAAAGATAAAACCTTTAAGGGAAAAGGAAAAAAGAATGCATATGTCAAACAAGAGGGTGAGATAGTGATATGTAAACACTGTTCAAGAGAAGGCCATGAAGAGAAAAACTGTTGGAAATTACATCCTGAAAAAAGAACTCAGTTTAAAAAAAACAAAGGAAAGAAGAAAACTGCAGCTACTACAACTACACCACATGACTTAGGTGATGATTCAAGTGACGAAACCAAAATTACAGCCATTGGTTTGAAAATTATGAAGGGAAAGGAAACCAAAACTAAGCCAAGCACTAGTACTTCAAACTGTCATGTACAAGCTCCAAATGAGGAAGAAAGAATTGAATTATTCCATGTGAGGGTGGTCTCAAAACATACAAAAATTGACACACTGTTTGACAGTGGGTCACAAGCAAATCTCATATCAGAAGACTTGGTCAAAAATATTAAACTTGAGACCATTCCACATCCAAGGCCTTATCCACTTGGGTGGATATGCAAGGATGCAAACTTACAAGTCTCAAGAAAGTGCATATTGTGATTCGCAATTACTGCACACTTTATTGACACAGTTGAACTTGATGTAGTACTACTTGATATATCAGGAATTGTTTTGGGAAGTCCTTAATTATTTGACAGGAAAGTGATCTTCCATCGCCATGAAAATAAGTATCATATCTTTAAATATGGTAAGGATTTCATTGTCAGAGCACATCGCAAGAAGGAAAATATAGTGATGGTAAATGCAGGACAGGTAAAAAGGATAGTGAATTCTAGTAAGAGTTTTGTACTTCTTATGGTTAAGCCCAAGGTTGATGTGAATCATGAGTCATTTAAAAATTTTGATTCCAAGCTTAAATCAGATTTATATGATGTAGTTGGTGCACATCATGAGATGTTTCAGGAACCGGCAGGTTTACCTCCTAAAAGGGAGATTTAGCATGAAATCCATTTACATCAATATTGTCCTCTTCCTAACATAGGCATGTACCACATGTCTATCATGGAGAATGCTGAAATCAAGAGACAAATTAAAGACTTGTTGGACAAAGGATTCATAAGACAAAGCACTTCGCCATGTGGGTCACCGATAGTGTTGACTCCAAAGAAAGATGGAACTTGGCGCATGTGTGTGGACTTCAGGGCATTGAACAAGATAATGGTAAAGAATCGTTACCCACACCCAAGGATAGATTATTTGTTAGATCAGCTGAAAGATGCTAAATATTTCACTAATTTAGACTTACATATTGGTTATCATCAAGTTAGAATTGCGGAAAGTGACAATTTGAAGACAGCATTTCAAACCAAACAGGGACTCTTTGAGTGGCTTGTTATGTCGTTTGGTTTATGCAATGCACCTGCAACTTTCATGCGGGTAATGGATGATGTCTTACGTCCTTTTCTTGATTATTTCGTTATTTTCTACTTAGATTACATCTTAATTTTAAGCAAGACTAGAGAAGAGAATGTCATGCATGTTAAGAAAGTACTTGATATTTTGAAGAAAAATCAGTTGTTTCTTAAAATGTCAAAGTGTGAATTTGGAAAGACTTATTTGGTTTATTTGGGACACATGGTAGGAGGAGGTGCTTTGAGAATTTATCCTTCTAAGGTAGAAGCCATTGTGAATTTTCCTACTCCCAAATCCATTATAGAGGTAAGAATTTTTTTGGGTGTAGCTCAGTATTGGAGGAAGTTTATTTCTAACTTCTCTGCCATAGCAGCTCCTATGCATGCAGTGACAAGTGTGAAGCGTGATTTCCAATGGGGAGGAAAGCAACAGAAAGCTTTTGAGTCTTTGAAAGAGAATACAATTTCAGCTCCATTCCTTGCATTACTGGACTTGAGACAGCCATTCGAGATTCAGACTGATGCTAGTGATTACACCATGGGTGCAGTTCTCTTACAGCATGGTAAGCCTATCACATTTCATTCTGAGACATTTAATGGTGTTGTTGTGAATTATCCTACATATGATAAGGAGTTGTGTGCATTGGTACAAAGCGTCAAAAAGTGGAAACACTATTTGATGGGCAAAGAAACATTGGTTCATACCGACCATCAGCCTTTACATTATTTGCAATCGCAAACTAAATTGTAGCAGTCACAAAATTTCAGATGGATGGGTTTCCTACAACAATTTCACTTGGTATGAGGTAAAAGAAAGGTATTTACATTAAATTTGATGATACGCTTTCAAGGCCTATTATTAGTGCTACTACTTTACCTAAGAATGATTCTATTGTACATGAGAGCTACATAGAACAGTATGCATCAAATGTTGATTTTAAGGATGTGTATGCTAACTTGAGTGAAGGGAATCATGTTGAGGAGAATTATTATCATTTGCATAATAATTTGTTGTTTCATATGGGCAAGTTATGTATACTGTAGGGGGAGAGACTAAGCATCATGATAGAAGCTCATTCTTCTCTTATTGTTGGACATTTCAGGGTAAGAAAAACGGTGGCACATTTACAAAGGTATTGTTATTGGCCTCGCATGGTAGATAGTGTTTCATATTTCATTAGAGGATGTTCATTATGTGCTACAAGCAAGCCTGGAAATAGGAATCTTGGTTTATATATGCCATTTCTGGTACCTTCTAGACCATGGGAAATTGTTTCTATGGATTTTGTTGGAGGTCTACCATTATCTAGAAAGCAGCATGATTATCTTTATGTAGTAGTTGATCGATTGAACAGGATGTGTATTATTATGCCATGTAAGAAATCTATAACTGCTGAAAAAACTGCTGATTTATATTTTCAACATGTATGGGTTCATTATGGCTTGCCTACTTCTATTGTTAGTGACATGGATTCCAGATTTGTTGGGAATTTTTAGTCCAATCTATGGAAGATGATGGACACCAAGTTTAAGAAGAGTATTTATTTCCATCTGCAAACAGATGGCCAAACAGAGGTAGTGAATAGAACCATTGTACATCTTTTGAGAGGTTATTGCAACAAGCATCCCAAGCTTTGGGATGAGCACTTGTATTACATTCAGCATGCTTACAACCGGGCCAAGCACTCTTCTACAAATACTTCACCTTTTGAAGCTTTCTTCAAGTATTTTCCTAAGTCACCTTTAGATTTCATTCTTGAGAAGTGTTGGGTGTGGAGCCTGATTTTCATCCTGATTCAGAGATCCTTGTTTTATCTAGATGTATACCCCATCAAAACTGTACACCCTTGCAGCGGGGGGGTACGGGGGGGACTTGTCCCCCCCGCGGGGTCCAGGGGGGCTGACCCCCCGGCTGGGGGTTCCGGGGGCCAGCAGTCCCCTAGCGGGGGTTTCAGGGGCAGCGCCCCCGAAGCTAAAAATAGATGTAAACTTGCCATGTAAAAGTATAGTAATTTCTATTCAATCTGGGCCGTTCATTAGGCGGATGATATGACAGTAGAAGTTATGTTTAGTTTAGGGTTTTTGGCCCTAGAAGGCAACCCCTCTCTTTGTATGAGGGTATTGTATTGCGGCTATGTATTACATGTGTATTCTCTGAGCGGGAAACAGATAGGGAGACTACGAGAGAGAACAAAGGATATTACAGTGGATCTGTTGTAGGTTTTGTCTTTTCATTTTGCTGGATAATAGAAAGGAAGGACTGGCTGTTCGGGGTGGACGTAGCCCAAATTGGGTGAACCACGTATATCTGTGTCTCTCTGGTTTTATGTGTTTTGTGTGCCTGTATTTTCCGCATATTTTATGTGTTGCATTGCTCCATAATATATAATTTTCTAACAACTGGTATCAAAGCCGAAGGTATATTTGGCTGATAAACTCGTAGGAAAGAAGGGTTCCTGGTTCGACTGGGAGCAATGGCGGAAGATGGTAAGTTTAGGGTCAAGAAATTTAACGGCCAAAACTTCCCGCTGTGGAAGATGCAGATGGAAGATTATCTGTATCAGAAAGATCTGTACCTACCATTGAGCGAAAAAAACAAAGAATCCAGTGGCCATGACAAACGCAGAATGGAACATTCTCGATAGAAAGGCACTCGGAACAGTACGGTTGTGCCTTGCGGCGTCAGTCGCCTTCAATATTTCGAAGGAAACAACAACAGAGGGTTTGATGCAAACGTTGGCGAAACTATATGAAAAAACCTTGGCCTCAAACAAGGTATTTCTTATGAAATGACTATTTAATATGAAGATGTCAGAAGGTGGATCTGTTGCAGACCATTTAAATGATTTCAATACAGTTACCAGTCAGTTAAGTTCTGTAGGGGTAAAATTTGATGATGAAGTTAGAGCTCTATTATTCTTGTGCTCATTGCCAGAGAGTTGGAATGGTTTAGTAATGGCCATTAGTAACTCTGTCTCTAGATCTAGTACTTTAAATTTTGATGATGTTGTCAGTGCTATCCTTAGCGAGGAAATGTGACGGAAAATCTCCGGTGAGACATTGGGTAATGCTTTGAGTGCAGAGTCTAGGGAAAGGAGAATGGAAAGAGGAAAGAGCTCAGGATATCGCATTAAATCAAGAAAAGACAGATCCAAGTCCAGATCAGGGATAGTGTGCTGGAAATGCGGAAAGAAAGGACACCTAAAGAAAGACTGTAGATCTCGGAAGGGAAAAGGAGACACACAGTAAGAAAACAATTATGAATCAAATGTGACAGGTGATGTGTTACAAGATGCTTTAATTCTTTCTTTTGAAAATGTTACTGATTCTTGGGTTGTAGATTCAGGGGCTTCATTCCATACCACACCTGATAAGAAATCTTTTCATGACTATGTTCAAGGAGATTTTGGACAAGTTCGTTTGGGTGATGATAAACCCTGTAAAATTTTTGGAATGGGTAAAGTTCTTGTAAAACAACAGAATGGAAACCAATGGCTACTAAAGGAGGTAAGGCATGTTCCAGATCTGAAGAAAAATCTGATTTCAACAGGGCAGTTAGGCAGTGAAGGTTGTGTGACAACTTTCATGGATAAAAGCTCGGAAGGTCACCAAAGGAGCCCTAGTAATAGCAAAAGGTGAAAAGTTTGGTACATTGCTGTTTATTCAATGGTATTTATAATTCTGTATAATGAACTTTCACAAAGGAGCGGATGTTGCATTATGGCATCATAGGCTCGTACACATGAGTGAGAATGGGATGAAGATTCTTCTACTCGAGAAATTTTTTGCCGAGGTTTGAAGAATGTTGATTTTGGATTTTCTGTGAAAATTGCATTTATGGAAAACACAAAAAGAGAAAGTAATATTTCTTAGAGTTGGGAAAGAAAAAGAAGAGCAAAAAATTGGAGCTTGTGCAGCTACGCGCATGTATGGGTACCGCTCGCGGGTATCATCTCTGGTGGCTCTCGCTATTATGTTATATTTATTGATAATGCAACAAGAAAACTTGGATTTATTGTATTCAAAATAAATCGATGTATTTGATACTTTCGAAGAAATGGAAATCTTTGGTTGAGATTGAGGACATGAAAGAAGAGGTGAATATTGCAGCAAAGAGTTTGATAGGTACTGACTCGCAGCATGGAATTCGTGAGAGAGAGAAGATACCCAAGAACACCACAAGAAAATGGTGTGTCGAAAGGATGAACACGTACAATCATGGAGCGTGCAAGGTGCATGAGATTGCATGTAGGATTGCCTTTACAATTTTGGGCGAGATGTTATAGATATTGTTGTTTATCTAATGTACGAGAGGGCCTTTCAAGTTCCTTAGATGGTGGTATTCTAGAAGAATCATGGACGAGTAAAAAGGTAAACTACTCATTTTTTAAAAGCATTTTGTTGTGTGGCCTTTGTCCATATTAATAAATAAAATAGAACAAAGCTTGGAGGCAAATCGAATAAATGTACCTCTATTGGAAATGGTGTTAATGATTTTGTTTATCGACTTATATGATTATGAAAATCACAAAAATCATTAGGGAGCGTGAGATGTAATATTCAATGAAAAGGTATTGTATAAGAATCGACTACGGGGGAAAAGAAACAGAAAAAAGAAAAACAAATAATACACGAGTTCTTGATGAGATCACAAAAAAGGTAAAGGTGCCCTGAAAATAATAATAATCAAGAGCCACTAAACAACAACAACCACCACAATAGCAATGTGTACCTAAAACACCCTGAAAGTGGTGTTAGAAGATCTACCAAGATAAGTAGACGAACGATACTCTCCTTCATTATATTACTTATGTTGACTAATTCTAGTGACTCTGAATGTTATGAAGAAGCAATGTAGGTTGAAAAGCGTGGAAGAAGTGGGAGTTATCCATGGAGGAAGAGATGGACTCCTTAATGCATAACCAAACTTGGGACTTAGTCAAAGTTGCCTACGATGGTAAAACTACACATTGCGGAATAAATGGATTTACGGTCAAGAAAGAAGATGGAGGAAACTGAGGAGGAGGTACAAAGCTAGACATGTGGTGAAGGGGTTTGCATCGAGTAATAGGGGGTAGGGTATTGATTTTAGATGAAATATTTTTCTCCTGTTGTTAAAATGACTTCAATCAAAACTATTTTTAAGTCTTGTAGTGATGGCAAGATTTACATATTGAACAGTTAGATGTAAAGACAACATTTCTCCCATGGAGATTTGTTGGAGGAAGAGATATACAGGCAAAGCAACTCGCGAAGGATATGAGGGTCAAAGGGAAAGAAAATACTAGTGTGCGGTTAAAGAAGAGCTTGTATGGCTTAAAATAGGCTCCAAAGCAAGTTGGTATCTAAAATTTGACAAGTTTATGTCGAACAAGGTTATACGAGATGTCACTTTGATCATTGTGTTTATCTAAAAAAGCAAAACGATGGCAAAATGCATATATTGTATTGTTATTGTATGTAGATGACATGCTTGTTGCGAGGTCTAACATGCGTGAAATAAAATGTGCTCAAACAAAAATTGGTAAAATCATTTTCAATGAAGGATTTTGGGAGCACGCAAAATAGATGCTTGGTATGAGAATGTAACCGCAGATGGGAAAAATTGAAAATTAACACTATCTCGTAATGAGTACATACAAAAAGGTGTTGAAAATATTTAATATGCAGTAATGCAAACCGAGCTAGTGCACACCTTTTGCTAGTCATTTCAAACTTAGTAAGGAGATGTGCTCAAAGACCCAAAGACGATATGGATTATATGTCTAAAGTTCCATATGCACTGCAGCCTGGAGTAGACTTAATGTATGCAATGGTCTCCGCACGAGACCGATATTGCACATGTAAAGAGGGGAGTTGCAAGTGTGCACATGAATAATCCGAGAAAGAACATTGGATGGTAGTAAAATGGATTCTCGCATATATTTGAGAGGTACCACAAATAATAGCATTATGCTTTGATTCAAACATCTGCTATCTACAAGGATATTTTTGATGCGGATATGGTAGGTGACAGAGATAACAGGAGGAGCACGGTTACGTAGATATGTATTTACTTTAGATGGAGCAGATACAATGCGCTGGGTTTCAAAAATCCAAAGTGTTGCTTTGCTACCTTTCGACAACGGCGAGTATGTTGCTACTACGGAGGCTAGTAAAGAAATGATTTGGTTACAAAGTTTTATAGTGGTGAATTGGGTAAGAAGCATGATATGGGCATGTTATACGGTCAAAGGATAGCCAAGTGCCATTCATCTTGCGAAAAGAACTGCGACGATTTCATCTCCAGGACTAAACATATACATCTCAAGTGATGCCATTTTCACTACTGCCGCATTGGAAGATGGAGAGTTGAAGCCTGGGAAAAGATACGACACCAGCTGCATCCCTCATAGACATGCTAACAAAAGTTATAACCGAGGAAGAAATTGAGAATGTGCTCGCTTTCAATTGGTCTTCAAGGATGATGATGAAGATGAGAACGTACCAGTGTCCAAAGAAGAGTCATTTTCCGACAAATGAACGGTAGGTGGAGTTGCTACAGCATACGGGCCTCCAAGTGGGAGAGATTTTTTTGGGTGTGGAGCCCGATTTTCGATCATGATCTGAAGATCCTTGTTTTAGGCCGGATGTAGTACCCTGCGGAAAAACTATACACCCTTGCGGCGGGGGGTGCGGGGGGGGGGACTTGTTCCCCCACGGTGTCCGAGGGGGCGACCCGCACCGGGGGAGTCCGAGGCTACCTGTCCTCCGGGCGGGGGTTTTCGGGGGCGGCGCTCTCAAAAGCTAAAAAATAGATGTAAAATTTGCTCTTGTAAAAGTATAGTAATTTCTAGTCAATCTAGGCCGCCTGGCTATTAGGCGGATGATCTGACTGGCAGAAGTTATGTTTAGTTTAGGGTTTTTTCCCCTAGAAGGAAACCCTCTCTGTGTATGAGGGTATTGTATGCGACTATGTATTACATGTGTATTCTGCGAGCGAAAACGGAATAGGGGATACTGTGAGAGAGAACGAGAGGATATTACAAAGGATGCTGGGTTTTCAGTAGTGTTTTTTCTTTTTAATTTTTGTTTCTTTGGATAATAGAAAGGAAGGACTAGTTGTTTGGGGTGGGACATAGCTCCAAATCGGGTGAACCACGTATATCTCTGTGTCTCTCGCGGTTTTTATGTGTTTTGTGTGCTTGTATTTTCCGCATATTTTATGTGTTGCATTGTCTCCATAATATATAATTTTCTAACAAGAAGGATGTGTCCATTAGATGGGCATAGTGACATTGACTAAAGCTCAGCATGTTCATTGAAAGAATTTAGCTTCATACATCGGCGAGAGTTCAAGAACAACAACTTGAAAAAAGTCAGGGAAAGTATATGAGAGGCATGATAAACATAGAGTTGACTGGTAAGTTTCAAGACATGAGAGCATGAGTGTGGTAGCATATTAGTAAGGAAAAGAATGCAAGGAGAAGGTAAAAAGTTGAAGCCTATTCATTATGGTCCATTCAAGATCCTTAAACAAGTTTCTCGGAAATAATGACTTTTCAACTAGATATATCATATATGCAAATGTAATCCGTTGTGAATGTGGAAAATTTACGTTTTTATGAACCTCCTTTAATTTCTTATTATGAAAGTGACATTCGATTTGCCATCCATAGAGGATTTCTTGCCGTAAATTTTTGGATGAGTTGAAAGAGTGATGCTTATCCTTGACAGAAGGACACGCACTTGAGAAGGAGGGGAAATATTGATTATGTTCGTTGGTCTTAAAAGGCAGTAAAAATGAAGTAAGGAAAAGTGGATTGAGCTGAAAATGTGCAGTGATCTATACCCTCATCTTCTTAATAGGTAATTGAAGGCTTTTAGGTTCCAAAAGCTTCCCAATGGGGAGGGTGTGATCGAGTGATCATGTCCAAGAGGAAAAAAAATGCTCAAAATTGGGAAACCCTGTCCGTAATTGGTTTTGTAAACTAAACAACCTGGATGAGGCCTTGTCACTCGCGTATTCCGACGCCCCCAAAAGCAGAGACCCAAATCCGATGTCGTGTGAGGAATATATTGAAATTCTCTAAAATGCTCAATAACCTTCAAAACAAGGACCTTTGAACTCGTAAATTTTTTTTCTATCTTCGGAAAACAAACAAACAAACAAAAAGATTTCTGTATTTTTATGGGTTTTATGGTGGCCTATCGTAGGGTACCACATGGCCTACCTGAGGCTACCACATGGCCCTGAGCCAAAGGTTCATAGAAACCCCATCAGACAAATTTGTGTTTATGGGTAGATCGACCCGAGTTGAACGTGACATTCGGGTCAATTGGGCACGACCCGATTCACGAAAATTCGTGGGGTCGGCTACTGTCAGGGTCGTAGCGTATTGAGTTTGAAACGCATAAAGGGTCACGTTTAAATGGGTCGGTGATTGGTGAACACGTTCGGGGTTAGCCGGGCGAGAAAACGACCCGACCCGAACGTTCATGGGTCAGCATTCGAGTCATCGATGTATTGATCCTCGAACACAAAAGGGTCGCGTTTGAACGGGTCGGCTATTGGTGAACGCGATCCGGCCGAACGTGCAGTAGGACGCACTGCGACCCGAATGCAAAGCGGATGCATGTTATAAGGCGTAGTTCGAAATCCCGGGTCGGAAAAGAAAAAGGATAAGCCCTTAGGGATACAGGTTTAAACCCCCGCAACAGTGCACATAGAACCCAAGGGCTATTGCGCCCTTTCCGTGGGGCCGTAGTAACAACATAGTTTAAGATCCCGGGGTGCTAGCCCCTAGCTGTGTGACCTCGTGGCTATGACCATGGGCGAGGATTTGGTCTTATCCGCTAACAACACTAACCGCCCAAATTTTCAGCATGTGAACACGAGTTCATCTAATAGTTAAATTAATTGCCTCCGCCATTTTTAGCATGTGGTTCCAAGATTTGTGGAGATACGCTACTGGTGGAGCTATCGGAGTTAGCCAATTTTAGTGGAGGGATCTCTAGTGCTACCGGGGAAAAGAAATACCTATTTGGACCATAACTTTCACCATATTCGACCAAATTAGACAAAAATTTTAGTCAATTTTTAGTGATTCAACGAAGCGATTCGCGAGTCAAAGTGGAACAAAGTTGTAAAGCCAAAAGAGTGTGTTTTTCAGCCATTTTTCCTTCAGGGAAGCTTGAGAGCCATAAGGGCCAAGTGAGGGAAATGGAGTTGCATTGGGCTACACTTCATTATTTGAGGTGAAATAAAAGCACATACTTAGCTTATTTCTATCTTCTCGAATTCATTTCCATAGCTTTTTTAGCCTATTTAGGCTTCTTTCTCTCTGTAAAACCAATTTGAGCATCATAATATATCGAAGGACATGCCCATTGGGAGACTTGGACTCCGGTAGATAGTAGCCCTATAAGGGGTGAACTACCTCATCATGTTGTTGTGTGTTTATGGTGAAGTTATTCTACTGTGTATTTCAGATTCTAGATGTTAAATGTAAGAATTTTACATTAACATTCCCTCACACATAAACTCAAAAATAGTTACCGACACTTTGTTTAATTTGCAAGACATAGACAAACACTTGCTTTGCACACTTAATTAAATGCAAATGAATACTTTGAACAACAGATACAAATAGTTTCATTTTCTGCATCATTATCACAAAAATTTACTTTTCATAAAAAGTGCGTTAGATTACATTTCATCCGAAAAGTCATTTTTTGTGATTATCATTAGACATTGATTGCATTGTTTAGTGATTTTAAAGATGGAAAAGTGCATTGAGTGCATTTTTAATTCATTGCAAAGTGCATTAAGTATATTTTCATTTCATCGAAAAAGTGCACTTTGAGATGCATTCTCATTTCATTGAAAAGAAAAAGAAAAAATTGTGCATAGATTACGTTGCATAGTTTTCCAAAAAATAATTTTTTGTAGATTACATTTCATAGTTTGCATATTTTGATGTTTTAAATTGAGCTTTGAAAAAGTGAAAGTGAAATCTAGTTGGGGGGAATTTTTGTTTATTGCATTATTGTTTCCGATGCACCACTCTTTGCGATCTCTTCCCTTATTAGTTTAGCATTCGAAGCAAATAATTTTTCTCATTTAGTCACATCTTTAGAATTCAAGTGAAATTGTTTTGAGCTCCAAAATCAAAAAATTAATTCCAAATCTAACATTAAAATAAACCTCAATTAACCTAAGGATCATTTGGAATTAATATATATATAGAGAGTCTGGAAGCTAAGGACGTGATCCTGCATTGTTAATCGTGAGAGTTGTTGCTATCGACCTATGTTTCATTCGTGCACGAGTATCCCATCCCACGTTAGCAGTATATTGGACTCCGTATGCCCATGTATGGTAAGTATAAAGAGACATTCTCATCAAATGGTTACACATTGTGATTACCGCTACTACGGAACGAGCTCCCACATAATGTTGCGTAAATTTTGGGAGACCCCACTAGGTTGAAACTTGCCATAGGTAACAAGCTCGGTCGCCTTGTAGACGTGATACATCTAAAAATCATCTGCGGGTATAATGGCTATCATACATCAAGTCCTTGGTTCACTATGATTGTATATTTTCAGTTCATGGATACTTGGTAAACCTCTTTTGCCTAGATTACCATTTTTTACGTTTGTTGTTAAATTCTAAAATTTACTATCCACATAATAACATCTTTACTCCGTGCACAACTACTTAGTAGATCTTAGGTTGGAGACTAATGGAAATAGTTCCTAAGTTTACCAATCAAGGAATCCCCCTTCACATGGGAATCTCGGTCCTTTTCCTTCTTTTTTGGAAATGTTGGTGCTCCCTATATGGCAATGTTGACCCTCCCATGATTAACCATTGGTTTTCTAGTTTGCGTTATTTTCGACCCCATGGTTCCAAATGTCCAAGCTACTTCTCAACCAAGTTCCTCTTCCTTTGAATAGTGTAAACCTCATGTTTACCCCTAAAGTTGACCCCCTCTCCTTCTTCACTGTTTTTTCACCTCGTTCTTCCTCTCCGGGCTAATGAAAGTCTATATTCTTAGTAACCAAGAAGCTCGTAGATAGAAGATCAATAGGATGAAGAAGAATAAGAAAAAGTACGCAGGGGGCTACCAAGAAAGCATATTTTTTTTATGCAAGCGATGTTGAAAAATATTCCATTCAATCCTGCTGCAGTCAAATTCCCTTGCAAGTTATGTAAGGATGACCACCTTCCAGGGAGATTGTCCTGATAATTCCCAAGATATTAGAAGTGTGGTCCATCGAATCAAATCGGCTCTTGTCACTTGACCTCTAGAGATCATGTTGCTGACAAACCCTCGATTGTTAGTCATAGTAAGTCCCATGGGAAAAAAATGGAAAGTCAAATTTACTTGTAAGAGATTTACGTGAAGGGAATCATCCCATTCACCTTTGTCCTTATTTGGATGAAGTATCCAGAAGTATTAAAAACCTTACAACTTATCATCCCCATATTCTTGTTGGCTACTAGGAATCTTTCCCCGGATCCTCCACTAGTTGATCGAAGTGATTGATCGAAGTCATCTCTGGTCATTCCCACTCTCTCTCGCTCAAAGTGAATCCCTCAGAGTTGCGTCCCCCAACCAACCTATTGGTTGAGAAAACGATTGACCTAATTCCCACCTTCATTGATCGTGCTTTTCACCTGTAGAGAGTGAACCCCTGATACCACCTCGTGTTATTTTTATTGCTTCGAAATTCCCATGAATTGGAGAGAAATCCCTCTCGTTCCCCACAGCACAGAGGACAAACCTCACATTCCCCGTAACATTGAGGGGCATTTCTCCCTCGCTCCCACTGTGCACCCCCTCCAAGTATTTTGGTCACTTCCTTTGATTGGAGTTGGACTGACAGGGATATCGTCTTCCTTCTCTCACGTTCCCTTTGAGATCATTGTACGAGCCTCATAATTTGGTCGTACGTATAAAAATGATGAGATGAAGGCACATCCTGTTAGTATTTTTTCCTCAACTACTTGGAAAGATTTAGTACCCTCGTGCGACATTGTGTGCTCATACTCCAAAATTTGTTAGCTTTTTAGAGAGAGGAACTATTCAACCATTAGGGATCCTTTGGAAGTTTCCATATACTTTTAGGAGGAACATTGTCTAGATAGAATTGATGTGTTATCCAAGGCCCTTTGGAATTTAACTTACTCCTTTGGGCGTGACTATACTTATGTCATGGGAGCTCTTTTGTCTCTTCTCTCTTTCATGTGATTCATTTCCCGCATGAAGGAAGAATTGTGACCATTGATAAGAATTTCATTCATTGGTCCTTATACGCTGCTCCCAATCAACGCCGTCATCCATTAATGAGGTCCCGTTGTAGCTCTCTACTAACACCCCCCAACTAAATTCACCCTCTAAAATTTTTGGGAGCCCCCGAGCATCGAAAGAGCTAAGTCAAAATACTGTAGTTAAATCTTTTTCATGAAAAGTTAAGATTCGTAGTGAGTTCTGAATGGCTTTTTTTCCCCAAATGCGCGACCCGACGACCCCGCAACCTCTCGAGTCGCTAAGTCGCTAAGTCGCGGAAATCTCTTATATTTTTCAAAATTGCGACCTCGCGACCTTGCGACCCCCGCGATCCTCTCAGAGTTGCGAGATCGCGCCTCTCTTAAAACACGGGACATTTGCGACCCTAGCGACCTCATTAATGGCTCGCACGCATGACCCTTTTTATAAATAGGGAGAGTCGCTAGGGTCGCATTTTTTACTGCGCGATGGAGGGGTGAAAAATGTTTCGACAGCCAATCCGGAGCGCGATTTTCTCGAGGGTAAGTTGTCGTTTCCTCCTCCCGCCTGTTTCCGGTTTTTTCCTTTTTGCTGCTCGTTCCCTCCACATTAGCCTTTTTAATCCATCCACCATTCCTCCTTTTGATCCTTTAGGACTTGAGATGCCCAAACTATCTAAACACTCCTCCTCCTTGCACTGTGCCTTGTAATCACAATTCACCCGAAATCTTCCCGTGTATTTGTTTTTTCCTCCCTAAGAGACTTCTTCCCCTCCATGTTTTTGATTGCCCACTTAGTCTCACATTTTTTGAGTTGAAAGGGAATTTATTACAATAATGCAAAGGACCACGTCGCTTGTTAAAACTCCGCTGCCCGTACCCCTAATGCAACTTCCGACTCCTTGCGACTTTCGCTTTACTCATGCGACTTCGCGACCCCGGTCAGCTGAATCACCAAATATCGCAGTGCACGATCCAAATTGAAGCTTTCGCGACCCGCTTGCAACCCGCAGACACGGTCACGAGTCGTAGGATCGCACCCTTTATAACTTTCAAACATTTGCGACCTGCGACCGGTTTGGTCGCAGTGTGTCGCGAGGTCGCAAGGTCGCTACCTTCTCGAAAGCTTAAACCTCGCGACCCCGTACTCAGCCCGACCTCGCTGACACGCGTTGCGTGGTCGCGAGGTCGCAAGGTCGCTACCTTCTCGAAAGCTAAACCTCGCGACCCTCATGCAAAGTTAACCCGCTCACGAGTCACTAATTCGCCCTTTCCTCGTGGTTTTCGGCTTGGTGCAAAGTTAATAAGTTTTACCTATGCTTATATCAATATGGCATCTTTCTTATCCACGGGATTATTTTACGAACATGACGAGGTGAATTTGAGCTTGCGACTTTCGAGAGTGCGTCTCCATCTCTTCAGTACTCGAGTGACATGGGACCTCACGGCGCGCCGACGGAAAAACAAGACCCCGTAGATAGAAGACATGGAAATGGACATACCAATGTCTCGGCCTCCCTGTCGTACAGGATACCTCTATGTACATTTTCCAAAAGGGGACATCATCGCCAGTTGGTATAAATATACCGAGAATTTGCCACGACCGGAAATTTCGTACCCCGTAGAGGACCTCTCGACCGGGAAAAGTATATATACAAGTTAAAAGGTGAAAAGTTCGCTGTGCGGTGGCCACCGCTATATTCCCATGCGGCCCGAAGTCTATTGAATGGATCACAAGGTAATACCGACCCCCAAAAAGTGGGTAATTCGGGGACCGTGAAGGTCGAAGCGTTTGCGACTCTAAAGGGCTCGATGTCGAGTTTTTGCTACATCGTACGGAACGAGAACATACTTTCGTCGAGAGAAGAATGGGCCACCACCCATGCGACTGCTACTATCGAGTATACACGAGGGCGGGGCTATGGGAGGAACCCAAAAATTTCAAAGTCAAGAAGGATCAAGAATATCCGGTGGTGGGCCTCGGGGAAAGTATATAAGCTAGAGGCGATATGCTTTGTAGGATATACAAAGTCATCCACGAGTGCCACCAATTTGCCAGTGGCACTTGGGTATCTCTCGATGAACTATGTCATCGTGCACTCGCACTCGTTTCAATTGGGCCGTGCATGCCGACGATGTCTTCTCCAAACAAACATATCGCTTAGCACTAGCACCGGAGGAGAGGATCATTCGTCCGGAATTTTACATGGCTTCCTTACTTATTGGATGTTGTTTGTTCCCAGTGCCACATTTTGAGGGATGGGCCCACAATTGGGGACCCGAGAGCGAGCGCGTGCCCAATTCACATAGAAATGAAGGTATTTCTTGAGACCTACGGGGTATAAGCAAGACATAGAGTCAATCTCACAACTCTTCTATCTCGGCACTCTCTACGAGGAAATTGCTCGGTCGAGACTACAGCATGCATGTCCCGGCGCAGCCATGGAGACATTATTCAAGGTGGAACATTGGTTTCCACTTGCAAAATATACCTTTGTATTTGAGTCTTTGGTCTATTCAAGACTCCCCATGCTCATGCCCCGATTTGTTACGGATAAGATGCTTCTTTAGGAAGTTTTTTATCGGGGATGACTTCTAGTTTCTCTAAGGTCCCCGACTAAAGGTAAGAAAAATCCATGACCTGCAACACCGTCGCTCACTACTAGGTGCCTACACGGCCAAGGATTTCGAGAGGAGGTAGAGGAAGAAGTAGAAGAAATGAGAGGTCTTTCCACAGGGGTATTTGGATCATCGGACATATGACCCTCGAGAGGATAGTCCCCGATCACTCTGTAAACGGACTAAGTTCAAATGGAGCTACCAACATACCGAACGCCCATAGTGTGAGGATGAGAAAAGAAAGTCGGTATAACGTTGATAGAGAACTTCGCTCTCGGGGGCATGGTCCGATCGAGGAAGATCTAGATGATCACACGTTGGAGGAAAGAATCCACAAAATTGGGAGAGGTGCCTCTTCTTCCTGTAGGCCAAGAAGCCCTCGAACCGAAGCATGGGTCACAACACTACTACCCAACAGTAAAGAGCACGTAAGCAAAAGCTCGGCGTGAAGCAGAAAAGAAGGCAAAAGAAGATGAAGAAAAATTGTAAAAAAAGAACACTGACGCGAGTAACAAAGAAAGAAGCAGGGTAGAAGAGGCTCCGGAAAATAAAGGAAGAACAGAAGCGTAGGCCGAGGCCCGAATGACAGCTCAAAAAATAATTATGATCGTGTGGAGGGCCGAGATGCAAGAGAAAGGAAGAACAGAGTTAGCGGCGTAGCAAGAGCACGGTGCGGAAAGCGTGAATAGGACAAAGCGAAGTGAAGCACACGAGAAGCGCGATCAAGACAAGGGCGAGAAGCGGAACCGCTTCGGAAATAAGAGGAAGAACGAAAAAAGAAAAAGAAGAGAAATATCGAAGACCAAATAACATACGAGACATCTCCTCCACGGCTGTCAAATTAAAAAACTCGAGTTGTAGCCCATCGAAGTGCCTATAATCAATACACGTTTTGCACTCTCCGAGCCGAGCTCTTATGAAGGATAGGAAGAGGAGGTGTTTAACACTTACTAAGGCTCACTTATGATCATTTCTTCTTCGAAGATCCGGACGACGGAGAAAAGGATATGTCTAGCACGGAACCCTTCCGCCCCAATCACCAACCTACCAAGAGTAGAAAGATATAGTCCTAGATACTAGGACCAACCCAAAGGATGATAGCATCACTCTATCATCGTTTCCGCAGCCATGACGAAGAAAATGTGAGCCGAATGAGTGAGAGATCATTTCCTACAAAATAAGTTACTGCAAGAATTTGAACAAAGGGAGGCAAGGGTAGAGCGAGAAAAGACACAGCCCGATAAAGCGATCGAAATACAACATCTTCGAGACAAAATTGCTCCTATTAACGAGTACCACTCACCGTCCCGAAAAGAGATTTGGAGATACTAGAGGCTTCTCCACCATGAGGCGAGTTTATGGGGGAGATGTCTCACTATAAAAACTGAAATGCGCCGCCCCCTACTAAGAGCCCAAGTAGAGACAAAATAGAGGAGCGTGTGAGTAGGAAAGTAGGCCTCCGCTACTTTGGACGAGTAATGATAGAATGGACGAAGCCAAGTACCCACGAGCCTCTAGAAAACTTTTCCCAAGAGCTGGATCTGGATTCACACCCAAGATTCCAAGGTCCAAATTCATACCAAAATGCAATCCAAGCATGAAAATCCATCCAAAGACCTAGAAAAGGTAATGGCCACATACATAGCATTTGATCAGAGTGGCATCGACTCAATGCATGAACTACACCACATTCCATCGCCGGTGCATTGAGCGAGGGAAAAAGACATGGGGACAGTGGATTAGGGGAGATTCAAACATTTCTGCAACCTATTAGGCACGTCGACGCTACTCTCGATGCGTGTAGCGTCGCAAGAGAACTTTGGGTAACGATCATCGTTATACAGCGCTTGGATCTACACTAAACTCGGCCTCTTTATCAACAACCAATTCACACTCAAAAGAGAGACTCGATTCCAAATTTCCTTTGGAGTGCCTACAACGCTGGTTAAGGGAAGAATTTCCCTCAATCTCCCCTCGACAGTCGCAGTATCGCGCATGGCAGACTTTTCAAGGAGCAACAAGTTGTTGCCCTACCGACCTCGCGATCACACACACATGTCTACTGATCAGATGGAAAAGAGGGTACGTGGGTCGCACCCGTGAAACCGGGTCAGCAGTGCGCATCTGTCTAATTGAGTCATCAAGTCACGTCCTCCCATTCAAGTCGCAAAGGCACCCCAACGGTCGAGAAAGCGAAAAGTACGGTAGCCCAAAGGGAAATTTTTTGGTCTATAAAAAATTCTCTTCGGGAAGATTGTAAGGATCTTTTGTTTGGGACCTTAAAGAGTTGTAGAGCATTGTATAGAGGGGACCACAAATTTTTTAGTATGAACACAAGCATTTGTTAATTCCATTGTTGGATTCGATGTTGGTAAATGCATGAACACTATGAGTGATTCTGCTTTTCGAGCTTTCTAACATATTTGTATTAATGAAATCGTGTTTCCATGACATCATGTATGCATTATAGTTTCTCTAAACGTGTGTTAATGATGCTAAGTTTATTTGCACTCTCTCACTGAATGTTAATAACTTGGTTTACTAACATTTATATTATCACCGACACCATTTAAGGAAGTGAAGGGTGTTCTACATAAATAATTGTTTCTTCTATGGTTAGAATAGCGTATAAGCATGACCCTAATGATATGTTGTTGACAACATTTCCTTTGGCCCCATGCTTTATTATTCAAACTCGTCACATGCATGAGTGTTATATGTTCATTTAATTCATCACTCATGTGTCTTGTATCATTCGAATAAGCATGTGTCCACAAAGTTGATTAAGTTCTATTGAGACCCAAGGAAAGGAGAACCTCGAATGGTTGTCGGACCCACATCTCGACGGGATCCCTATTCCAAACGCTTAAGAGTCTAGTTGGGACTTTTACCTGGGAGATCCCCCCCGTTGTTGGCGAGACAGATTTTCCCATCAAAAGAATTGGCGACTAGAAGGAGGGCGCGACGGCGAGCTACTCTCCCGAAAGTACACAAGTAATATTACGTTACAAACTCCCCCAAGGGGAGGCCATACACGATGACACCATTCCTCCCCCTTTGGAAGATGTCCAAGGGGAGAAAGCTCCTTATTATGAGTGTTAGCGAGGATCGACTAAGAGTTATGTGCCCGCTTCCCGCAACCTCACCGCGAGATTTGCGATTCACCTCCGGTCATGAATTTTCTTCGACCCATACTAGGACCGCTGCTGCTAACCTCACTTGCAACGATGCCCTTACGCAAATTCTCTACCCCAATTGATAAATTTGATGGTTGAAGACCTCCCAACGGCCGTTGAGAACAATGAAACTATTTTAGAGCCCCGAGGAGTAGAAGAGGAAGATCTCGACGTAAATGAACCCCATCCCCTGGCCCTCACCCCAACCGGGTACTCCAAAATAACAACAACCAGGGTCCATCAGTCCACTGTGAGGAGGCGAGGGAAATAGAGACCGAGGGAATAGAGGTCGGGGAGATAGAGTTTACGTGGCAAGGTCACCATGCCTCCCACCGCAAGCAAAAACAAAATAGGCCCCCCCTATCTTCAATTGGAGATACCTTAGAAAAATAGCAAAAGCTATGCAGGGACATCAAGACGAACACTCTCACCATGAAGGGGAAGGCATATGCGTTAGGGTACGGAAAGTGAATATGAATCTAAAATTAGCACTACCAAACATTACGGTGGGTGCTACCGCTTGATTGGATGGCTCAATCTCCATCGGATCTCCTGCGCCCCCTCCATGACATGCCTAGACACCCTTGAAAAACACCTTCCCAAGTTTGACCTGAGAAATGCTACGCTGGTCGAAGACCACATAAGCAACTTCTACCTTTCAACGCAAAATTATGAGGGTTCAAACGCGATGAGGAAATGTCGCCTTTGTCGTCTCTTTCCCCACACCCACCCGAGAACGAAGTGGCCACCGGTATCGCTCTCTCCCAAGTGCCTCCATAACGCCATGGGACCAATTCCGTTGCATTTTCTTACAAAAATTTTCGCGAGAATAAGACCCCTCCATGCTCCTCACGGAGTTAAGTACCATCAAATGCCAAAAGAAAGAGAAGGTCGTAGATTTTAATCGGGCCGTTTTTCCACCATATTGAACAAATTCAGCTTGGCATTGGATGACTCCATCACCATAGACTACTACACGAAAGGCTCTTCCCAGCAGACATCTTCGTATTCGTAAAACGTGGAGGCTAGGGCTACCCTTGCGACAAAATATGCCATTTCCCTTGTCGTAGAAAAGTACATGCTTTCCCATAGGGGGTCATCGACCATGAAGGTCGAGATGATCACAAACCCACCCTCGAAGAACAACTAGTCTTCCACACTCAAAACCAGGGGATAAGGACAAAGATACTTTTGACTTCGAGGGTAGTAGCAAAGACCCTGTTGCTGGTTATTAACTTTCGTTAGTGACCTATAAATATAGGATTCATAATTTTTAGCTCGTACCGAGTGGTAATCTTGTAAATATGTACATACTTTTCCTTTTTCTATGATTGTATTCTCATGTTTTGTAAAAAAATCAAAAAATCAAAAAGAGGGTAAAAAAGTCCTAAAAGAACAATCAAAAGGACTCGAGTAAAAAATAATAGACCCCAAAAAGAAAAAGATGAATAAAACATGAAAGTGTGCACTCTAAATGCCACTACTTTTACCTGTTTGCGCTGATTATGGCATAGTGTCAATAAAATGCCATAATCCATGATGAGTTAAACAGATTAATCTTGACTTGTCATGTTTCATTTCACTTGTTGTAGATAGAGAATAAAGAATTGTCATAGCCAGCCTTTAATCATGACAATTCAGGTAGTTCAGGTAGAGAATAAGTGAATCCAATAGTTTAACATGATTCCTGGATGAAATAAGTGTTGAATTAGATAGTTTTTATTTCTTTCGTAAAAGAATAAATGTTGTAAAGGTTGCTAGCTCAAATGCACCTAATCAAAATGAAAGAAAAAATATTAGCAGTTAAAATTGGGTAGGTAGAAGTTGAGAAGCGTCATTGTAAATATTATTCACCAAGGCTGCAAATAACTAACTTCCCTTCCCCATAGCCATTTATCATTCTAAAATATCAGTCAGAAAGGCTCAAAGCATTTCCTTGACTTTTTTTGGGACCGGACCCAAGGCTCTATGGCTGATTATTTGAAAGTGATAAATCTCTATATTAATCCCACAAATCACATAATTTTCCATTCATGCATTCATTTACCAAGAAAAATCATAAGTAAAAACCTCATTTTTTACTTAATGATGCTCTAATCCCCATTTGATTAACTTCCTACATCATATGAAAGCATAAAACCCTCAAAATGGCATTTTATCCTAAGTGGAAGTGATGAAATTATCATAAATGCAAGTTTTGCTTTGATCTTCACTTTTCTTGCTTATAATTGTATGTTTTGAGTATTCACTTTTCCCTTTTCATATTAACACCTAACATATTTTATTAACTCCTTATTAATTATCCTAGTCCTATTAATATAGTTCCCTTTTATTTAATATCCCAAAAACCCATTTAATATACGCTTTTGTGTCAAAGATATTAAGCAAATGTTGAAAAACATCCTGAAGTTACCCCTTTGACACAAAACTACCCATAAAAATATTTCCCCTCTCCCCTACAGTTTTAAACCTTTAACAAATCTGAAACTATATAATAAAAATAATATTGCAATTGTGCTATTTATTTACATAATGTGTATATAGAAAAACGAAGAAAAGGAAGTGTATTCACCTTTCCCCTCATAAGCTTTACCCATGGTGAAAGATTTAGCCTTATCCCATTTTCTCGATACATATTACCCTACCACAATATTAAACCCTGGTTAATATAATAACCCGTCCATGTATAAAATCCTTTATACATAAATTTCATTAAACATAAACGAAGCCTCCTCGCATTCATTCCCGACCCTCTGATATCTTAATCCCTTTAATCCGACGATCCAAACTAAATCTGATAAATCCTTCCTTGCCCCCACCATTTGCTATCGGATCAAATTTAAACCGCCGATCTCCCCTTACCAAATCAACGGCACAGATTATAGTACCTAGTCCCACCTTATTTCCCCGCATCTTCCCGACGCATCTTAGTCGTTCGCTTCACTCAACTAGATCTGACGGCGCAGATCCCATATTGGATTTCTAAAGTGATCGGGCAAAGTTGCCAAAAAATTTTGCAAATTTTTTTTTTCGTGAAACCATCGCCCGCTACGTGTCCTCATTATATTGGATCACATTGCTACAGCTAAAAACTAGTTATTGCTTGAAAGCAATGAGATAAACACCACTGGTTTTTTCTTTCAAACGAAAAACCACTCCCACCATGTCAACTTGACCTGCAATTAATACTTCGCATGATCCATAAAAACTAAAGTTTTAACCTTAGTTCTTTATCATTTTTCATACCTATACGCCCTATCCCTCTGAGAAATAATCACAGACACCATTGCAGAGCTAATTCCGAATTAATTTTCCATCCTAAAATCATTTCCACTCTGCACAGTTACTACCGACGACTCCCAGTGCCTTATACCAAACAAATGCAACCAATTTGAAGACTGGTACCACCTCCAATCCTCTTCGACTGCAACTATACCTGTTCAAAGGTATTTTTCAGTAATACAAGCTTGCAAATTTCAGATTTCTAAGTACAAAATCAAACTAATTTGATATTAAAAGCCAAAAGTACTCATCTAAGAGTACTTAAACCTTGAAGAAACAGGGGAAACCTTGTCAAAATTTTCCCAGAATTTGTCGCTTCCTCATTAAGAATTTTAACCACCCAAAATATATTCCTACGGTTAAAATACATTTGAATTCCCAAAGAAACCATTGAAAATCCCTTTCCTACTGTCTGCACATTTCAAATCTGCATTTTCCTCATAAAACCCTCGCCCAGATTCCGAGTTTTTCCCAAATCAGCTTAATTGACCTTCTGCTTCCATAAAGACCTGAGCAAACAATTTAATCTTGTTTAGTTTCTTCAAAAATGACTAAGAAGCAAGTAACCCCTAGAACTGGAGGTCCTAATCCTTAGAAGCCTGCCTCCAGCAAGCTTCCAAATCCCAAACCTCCCAATATTGATAAACCTACTCCTGTCCTAACTCTTGATTCTACCGAAGTAGTCAGACCTTTACAGCCTCCTGTCACTACTGAAGAAAACAATCCTTTTATTGACTTAGATTACATAATTGCTGATGCTACTCTTGAATTTGATCTTCTGGAAGTACATAGCTGGTGTCAGGAAAAATTTGAGAAGAAAGTGGCCAATGATATACCTATATGGGACTCCAATTTTCCCAAATATGTGGTTCCCATCACCCATTTTGCTCAGGATTTCATTAGGTTGTGTCAGATGCATTATATTCTTGATCAAAGGTGCATGGTTAACAAAGATAGTGAGGTCCTATTTCACATAACTATTGAATCAATCAATGACATGCTCCAGCTAAGCCATGATCCACGAGCAATATCATTGTTAATTGAAGACTTGACTCAGATGTATTTAGACCTAGATTTCCCTAGGAGGTTTGAAATCCTTCAAAACTTCATGCCCAATCATGTCAACCTTCTCAAGGTAAATCCACCTTATGATACTTTTGATTTTCCTGAAGGCTCCAGACAGCTCATTTCCATGCTGTCATTTATTTTAGGCTATGTTAATGATGAATTCATAGATGCCTCCATTTTAGGGTTCCTCTCCACCTTGTCTCCTCGACAACAACCTGAATTGGTCTTTGACTTTGCCAAATTCATTGCTGACAATATACATTATCAACTAATAAAGTTACCTGATGAAGGAGTGTTCATATATACTTCATATATGTTACATCTTTTCCTTTTCTCTCAAGCAGATAATTTTCCCTTTGCATTACAGAAGATGGATATGGAAGGAAAACCTCTTTCAGTAATATTTTGACCTCTCTTCTTAGAAAAAACAACACTGAGTACAGTTGCAATGATTTCAATGAATTGTTTATCAGACCTGCGTAAGTTTGTTGGATAAAGTAGAGCCACCGAGGGTAAATGAAGAGATCAAAAGGATTTTACAATTGTCTGAAAACTGTAAAGTTGGAGATTTGTATTTATATAAAAATCACACAGAAATCAGAGGGTATGGTGCAATTTTGGCTCCATAAAAATTACCAAAGTTTCTAACCACAAGGATATTTGCTTTGGGATACTTAATACAAATTATAAATGTTGATGCTGTAAAATTTATAACATCCAAAAATAAGGCACAATTCAAATTGAAAAGTCAAATTGGCTCTTTCATAGTTAACAACAAAGATGCTTTGAAAGAAGTAAGAATAAAATTAGCATCATTCAAGTTCCAAGAGAGTTTTTACTGGAACTATGACCCTCAAGGTATTCTGAGCAATCTCAGGGTCAAATGAAAATTGACCCCATTCCTCCATGAATCAAAGCCACTAATTGAAAAATATGCAAATCAGTTGGAATGGGTTGTAAACACTTTAATTGATGATGATCATGAGATAAAAACAGATAATTTACAGGAAAATAAAATGGACAGTACACAGGTGGTTACAGTTAACCAACCAAAAGAGGTATCCAATAAAATACCGAGGAAAGAATAAGGATATTTGGCCAAGACAATCATTGAAAACAAATTTAAAACAGTCTATAGCAAAAAGGCCAAAATGACTACTCTAAAAAAAGAAGGAGTCATAGATGTGGATGATACTAATGACCAAAAAATAGATGATGAAGCCACCATGATTGTTAATGAAACACTCATGGAAATTTAGAATGAACAGGTACAAGCACAGGGTAAACACAAAGAGATGGTTGAAGTAGAAATGGATACAAAAGCTCCCTCTTATTCTAAAAAAACAGAAGAAACTGATTCTGATATTCAGAAGAGGTTCAAGCAAATAAGGGAAAAGAATGAAGAGATCAAGAATGAAGTTTATTCTAAACTTCTGAAGGAAAAACCAGGATATAAGGACAAACTAGTGACATCATTTGATTACTCAACAAATAAAATGATCATGTCTTTTCTCCAACTAGTGGTAACAGATCCAAAATCAGTCACAGATTACAGGAAGACAGAATTTGTAGTAAATGCTGATGCTAGTCATGAACTAGATCAGATAGAGTTCCATAGGAGTGCATCAGAGATGCTATATTCTAAGGTAGTAAGCAAAACCATGAGTGCTACCATTCTTCCGAAAACTGTATCTAATTTTCAAACCCAAATGAAATTAGATAAAGCATCTCTTCATGCTAAGGATTTGAGGATCAAGTCCTTAGAAGATTTGGTAATAGAAACAGGAGCATATCCCTCTAACACTGAAGTTGCTAAAAAATTGATAAGGCAAAAGAATGAGGATATTGCAGCCTTAAGAAAGAAACTCAAGTTGCCACAAAGTGAGCACCCTCAAGCAAAAGAAATTCTTCAGGAAAAAACAGAGGAGGAAACTATGCAACTAGTTTTGAAGATGACAGCTCAGATTAAAGATATGGAAAATCAAATAGAATCTTTAATGCAAGAAAATGAAAGTTTGAAAAAATCTCAGGAAGTCCCCATTCCCACAGTTATTCCAATTGTAAGTACAACTATCCCCTCTACATTGGCAGAACATTTGGAACCTAAAGGAGTATTGGCGACTACAGTGTCAATTACTTCTAAAGATATCTCTACCACTTCTTCATCTACTTCACAGGTAAATCCAACAGGGGAAACAACTGCTATAGTAAAGGCTATGGAAGACATGTCCCTAAAAGATAAAGAGATAATCAGCTTAAAAGGCACCATCAGAAATCTGGAAACATCTAATAGAGATGCATTAATCACTTCCAAAGGACATGAGCAGAGAGCCAACAAATTGCAGGAAAAGGTAAAGATTCTTCAACAATAGGTTAATCTCACTGAGCAGGTATCGTATATCAAAAATTATCTTTGGAACAACATCATTCAGTGCATACATTTGCAATGGCCCTCAATTCAAATTATTTATGAACAAAAAGAGTTACTCAAAGCAGCCCAAATAGAAATACAAAAGACAAAAGAAGAACTGGCTGATAAACCTGCTCAAGCCATGAAGCTTATCACATTTCCGAATAGCAAACACAGAGAAGAGCTTGAAGAGCTAAAAATTTAGGATAGAACTGAATGTATATTACAAATTAAGAAAGTCCTAAATTAAAGAAATATGATGAATAATTTGGAGGACAGGTGCAAGGATATGAACTTAGCAATCACAAGATTTTGGGCCAAATACACAGTACTAACACAAGCAGGCCTACCAGATATTCATGCTTTAAGTGAAAAATTGATGCCACGGAAGGATTATGATAACAAAATCAGGGCTTATGCCAAAGAGCAGGTCAAAAAACCTTTACCACAAGGGTCTCCTGCTGGTAAAGTCATTTTGGAATATTTTGAAAACTTGTTCTTTTTGCAAAATGAAATCAAACATATTTTCATGGTTAAGCCCAATTTTGCTAAGTATACAAAGGCAGATGAAAGTTACAGGAAACTGAAGAGTATGAGAATTCCCAGTGCAGAGCAATGGCAGGAATTCACTGATTTATTATGAAAATTTGCAGTCAAAGTATATCAAGATGAGAAATCAGTGGTTAAAGAGTATCAGCGGTCAAAGTGTATCAGTGAAAACAAGAGCTACTGCTGGTTATTTTTAATTTACAACAGTAAACAGTGAAGAAACAGAGTAAAAGAGTATCAGAGCATAACGTGAAAGAGGAGGAGTATACTACAAGTCATCTTCCACAATATATTGTCCCAAGTGCCAACAATACTTCCAGCAAGACAAATAATCTGTTTGATTAGATAAACTGTTCTATTTTTCTTGCAAAAGAGGACAACTTGCCCGTCTGTTTTGCAGTTGTCCCTTTTCTTATTTAATAATTCCTATTTTCTCTTGAGATATTCTCTCAAACTTTTGAGATATTTTGTAAACAATTTACTTGTATAAATACTTCATTCTTCGAATTATTTTGTGTGGAATAAAATTATCAAGACTACTATAGATTTTGTTGTTGTTGAAAACATTGGGATTTTATGTGAGTTAAGTTGAAGCAAAAGGCTGGAAACTGAAGCAAATAGACATCATAACTAATGATCCTCGTGTTGATAAGATGAGTATTGTATTTTCCAATTTTCATTGTTTATTTCTTTAAGTTTCATTCATACATCTTGTGTTATTTTCCATCTTAAATGAATAACTAGGAAAGGTATTACATAATCAGTGTAAAAAGCTCTCTGTTTTTACTAGTTTTCATGTTTATGTTTTCTGCTGATTTCCAGACTTTAGAATTCTTAATTGCTCTTTAGTCTCGTTTGACCTCAATTTCCCTCTTCCTTTTCTCTGATCTAAGGATTCTTAACTGCCCTTAGTCCAGATCATACCACTTCATCAAAATAGCCTTTTTAAACCCTCTGAAGATCATCTATCTTGCCCTTAGTATATTTGTTCTTTTGACCTTAGTTTTCTAGTATTGTTTGCTATAAATTTGACTCCATTTCTCAATGGTTAGGTAGATCTTTCTATGGTTTCCCTTGTAGTCCTTTATTCCTACCAACATTCAAAAAATCAAACCAAATTGTCCACTCCCATTGCCCAATGGTTAGGTAGATATTTCTATGGTTTCCCTTGTAGTCATTTATTCCCACCAACATTCAAAAAATCAAACCAAATTTTCCACTCATAGCTAGCCTAAAATCTATTATAAAACAAAGCTAAATCTTAAGGAGAGATCCCTCTATGGAATTTAGGAAGGCTAGATCCTAGATTTCAAAATAGGTTCTTGGTTACCACTGGTTTCCTTTAACTATAAACCAAAATCCCACGACCTAAGAATTACTAGGGTGATAACATAACCAATGAAGTCTTTGATCTAAAGAGTAAGGGCATTGAATCCGCTATTGGCACCAAGACGCAAAAGCCTTTTTTCAGAAAGAATACCCCCACAATCGGCCGGCCTCCATCAAACACAAACACTGTTCTTAATGTGGAAGAAATCATAAAATATAATTTTTTTTCTTTCCACCAGGCCACCCACTCTGAAAAGACATGCCCCCAATGGATTGGAAGCATGACTGTGGTAGTAAATCAACTCCTAGATGACCAAACCCTAGGGGACGCAAGCGAAGATGATGTTTCTGATAATGAAGAATATATGCCCCCAGATGAAGAACCAGGGTCTTCCATCCTTACGTTCGATGTAATCCGTGAGGAAAACACCCACACCATCACTGACATTAATGTGGCCGACGATCCTAAAGCCAAGCCCTTACGAAAATATGGCCTAAGAAGCAAAGGACCAGTTCTTGAACAGTCCTTCGAAGAGAATAAGAGGGCCTTCTTAAGGAAAATATTACCCCAGGCAATGCTCACCAAGCTGTTATTCCTGAGAAATCCACTCCTAGCAACACTCAAGTAAACCAAAAGAGCAAACTGTCGATAGGGTAGCCCAAAACCCCCACCGAGACTAGTCCACACTCTGACTCTGGTTACAACATTGTTGAGGACATGAAGAAAACTAGAGCCAACATCTCCCTTTATGAGCTCGCTCGCATCACCAACCAACGAGAGCTTATTCTCAAAGCCTTCGCCAACGCTTCAACAACCAAACCTGTGAGCAACACATCTGCCCAAGCTAGTCCAAGCCTCCAATCTATTGTGAATGTCGTAAATGCGAACTCTAGGGGATCTACTCCCCCCTTTATCCTGTCTTTTGAAATATTTAACTTCAACGTCCATAATTTCCTGGTTGACTTCGATGCATCCACAAATGTCATGCCCCTGTCTGTTTGTAAACAGTTAAACATTCGCCCAGAGAAAACTGATGCTAGGATTATTCAGCTTGACAGATCACAAGTGCCCACTGTAGGTGAGCTAAATAATGTCATCATCCATCTGTCCTCTAACTCCATAGTCCACCAGTGTATAAAAATAGTAGTTGTAGACATCCCGGAAGCCTACGGTCTCTTGCTAAGCAGGGACTAGTCCAGCAAGCTACAAGAATACTTCGCTACCGATTGGTCCCACCTGTGGCTTCCCTACAAAGTTCGAAACAACCAAATCAGAGTTGAGAGTGAACCTTATATGAAACATACTGTGATTGACTTCGACGCTACCAATGAACCTGTTAGCTTTGCCCAAGAAGAGCTCGGCATATGTTTCTTAGAGGCCATCTTCGGATGTTACCACCCCCCTCAGTCCCCAGTAAGCCCAGAAGTCCAATCAGAGCTAACGCTCATCACTAAAGACCAAGTTGTTCCCATCATAAACCAAACTGAAATCTCTCCCCAACCCATGGCTCCGGAGAAACCAGAAGATGATGTATGGACCTTATATTATGATGGTTCCAAGACTCATGATGGAGCCGGCACGGGCCGCATCCTGGTGGACCCCCAAAAGAACAAGTTTTTTATCTCATGCTGGCTAGAATTTCAGTGCACCAACAATACCACTGAATATGAGGCCTTAGTCCTCGGACTCAAAAATGCGTTGGACCTAAAGGTGAAATGCTTAAATTTTATCAGAGATTCCGAGATCATCACTCATCAGATACGTAATACCATCCATTGCTTGTCTCTACACTTAAAAGCTTACCAACAGGAGCTATTAAAAGTGTTTGTTATTAAATTTGTGCTTAGAATGCATAATGCGGCAGCTGATACTCTGGCTAAAGCTACTGCTAGGTTCACCCCTCTGAGGGATGGTTTTTCTATTGAAATAGTGTATAAACCATCTGTGCCAGATAACATCACTAATTTACATATCTTTGATGATGACCAACAGATACTTGAATTCATGCTCAGCACCGAGGTGTTCAAAGATGCAATGATAGAAGAAGCGGACCATGATCAAGCCTTGCAGGAAGAACAAGAGAAACGCAAGGAAAATCCCATGCCCAAGGGAATAGTGTCGCTTGAAAATTTGTTTGATCTACATAACCGTTTCCGCGGGGCCCCCAATACTAAAATACAAAGTTCCACTCTAGCACATCGATAGGTAAACCTAGGAACAGATGAGGACCCGAAGTTCATCAACCTCAGGAAGGATTGTTCCGATCAAGAGAAGCAAGCTTTCACCAACTATTTCGGAAATACCGAGACGTTTTCACTTGGACATCTGATGAACTGCATACTTATGACACTCGAATTATTCAGCATTTGATCACTATTAAGGAAGGAGTGAAGCCTTTCCAGCAAAAGCTAAGAAAAGTGCATCCTACACTGGAACCAATGATTCAGAAAGAACTTAAGAATATTTTGGATGCACGCATCATCTTCAAATTTTGGCACTCCACTTGGGTATCAAATCTGGTTCCGGTACGAAAAAAATCCGGTGAGATCCGTTTGTGTGTGGATTTTCGCAATCTAAACAGGGCCTCAGACAAAGATAACTACCCGGTTCCCCCTATGGAACAGACATTGCAAGTCGTATCTAGATCAGAGATGTTCTACTTGTTGGATGGTTTTTCCGGGTATAACCAAGTGCTAGTAGCTAAACCCGACAGATTAAAAACTACGTTCCGAACTAAGTGGGGAACTTCTGCTTTCAGGGGCATGCCCTTCGGATTCATAAATGCTGGGGAAAATTTCCAACGGGCCATGGATGTAGCTTTCCGAGGTCTAATAGGACAAAGCGTGGTAGTATATTTGGACGACGTCACCATGTTTTCGAAACACCGAGGCGATCACTTACATCACCTCAGGCAGATTTTTGAAAGATGCAGGAAGTATGGGATCTCACTCAACCCAAAGAAAAGTGTCTTCATTATGTCAGAGGGGAATTTGTTGGGCCATATCATAACCAGGAATGGTATAGTTGTAGATCCCGAGCAAGTGAAGGTCATCGCCCAAATTCCACCTCCTAGTAGCAAAAGGGCCATGCAATCTTTCCTTGGGAAAATCAACTTTGTGCAGAAATTCATATCATATTTTGCCCAAATAGTTAGGCCTTTGCAGGGGATGATTAAAAATAATGCGATTTTCAAATGGAATCCACCCGAGAAGGAAGCTTTCAATAAAATCAAGCAGGCCATTTCAAAAGCACCATCTCTCCAAAGTCCAGAATTCAGCAAAGGTTTCATCTTATATACCTTTGCCTTGGATTCATCACTTGCAGTTGTCCTCACACAGAAAGATGCTAACATTGATGAACGACCCATATCATTCATGAGTACTGACTTGAAAGGCGCTGAACTGAATTACCCCGAGATTGACAAGCAGGCTTACATAGTATACAAAGAGGTCAAGTATTTTCGGCCATAAATCTTGAAAAACCATGTCACAGTGTTCGTTCCCCACCTATTTTTTCACTAAATTTTCGTGTAGCAAGAGTTGGGCGAGAGACGAGGAAACTAGATGGCATGTCTCCAAGAGTATGACCTGGAGTTCAAACTGGTACATACTGTTAAAGGGCAAGGACTCTGCCAAATGGCCGCAGAGGCTGCAAGCTCACATGGGGTTGAAGAAGAATGTTGGGAACAAGAAATCAACATGTATCAGATTGACCATGCACCTCAGCAGAGAAACCTTTCTTGGTACTCCGACATTTTGAAATATTTGGCCCACGATGTAATGGATCATGTTTTGACTACATGACAGAAATGCGCAATAAGGCTAAAGGCTGCATCCTACCAATTAATACAAGGAAAAATTTTCAAGAAACATTACGATGGATTTCTACTACGTTGCCTAGAACACGATGAAGCACAGAGCGTCCTGACCGAACTACACGATGGGCCAACCGGAGGACATTTTGCAGGCAATACCACTGCCCACAAAATAATGCGCGCTGGATATTATTGGCCAACCCTCTTCAAGGATGCTGATGCATATGTCCAGAAGTGTATCCAATGTCAGAAATTCGCCAATCGGGAAACAAGGTGGTAGTAGAGGAACCTTTTCAACAGTGGGGGTTGGACGTGATTGGAGAAATCCTACTACACTCCTCCAAGCAAAACTAGTATATCCTCACCTCTACTAACTATTTCACCAGGTGGGTTGAAGCGATACCATTACGCCAAATCAACGATCAAGAGGTAATAGAGTTTGTCACTTATTCTATCATAACTAGGTTTGGTGTTCCAACCTCCCTTGTTTTTGACAATGCAACTTATTTTTCGTCTTTCAAGTTGTATGATTTTTCTTTGGAAAATGGTATTGTACTTAAACACTCTACAAATTATTAACCCCAAGGAAATGGGTTAGCTGAGTCGACTAATAAAAACCTTATCCGCATCATCAAAAAGACTCTGTTGTCCCAACAATGAAACTGGCATAACGCCCTCCATAACGCCCTTTGGGCTGACCAGGTCACACCCAAATCTTCGCAAGGCACCTCCCCACATTTTCTTGTATACGGAAAAGAGGTCGTCCTTCCTCCCCACCTATCTCTCCCTGCCCTCCAGTTGTCCCAAGAAAGCCATGACACCCCATGCCCCACCTTGCAAGCCCGAATCAACACATTACTAAAACTGGTGGAGGAAAGGCAAAAAACCCGGGAAAAATTCGCCATCCACCAAAGTCGGATTAAGAGATGATTTGATAAAAAGTCCGCCGGGAGTAAAAGTTTTGAATTAGGAGACCTTGTTCTTAAATGGGATAAATCTCACGAAGAGAAATGGAAACATTCCAAATTCTAAGCCCTTTGGACAGGTCCATTCCAGATTAAAGAGAAGCTAGGTCCCCACACTTTCGGACTGCAAACTCTAGAGGGAAGAATCGAGGTCCTCTCGGTAAATGGGCATGACCTCAAGCATTACTTCACTTAACAGCCCTAGGAGGGTTGTCCCCACCCCTGTACCATATTTTATTGTTTTATGTTTTAGTTTTTGTTTTGTAGGCTTCCTTCTAACAACTTCAATAAAGTGGAAGGCATTGTAAAAGTCACGCAATTGGCATACTGCACCAGGATCTGTGCTGATGATAAGTCTCTCTTGAAAATCACAAAATATGGCAGGAGCTTGTCTGTGACTGACACCCAAAGGTAATACATTACCTCGTCCAAGCTACTAAGCACAGATAGCTCACCTAGCAATATTGAAAGGGTGTCTATGAAAGAAAGTTGGTTAAAGAGGCAACTGGACTGCAAGGGTACAGGGCTAACTTCAGGTGACGCAAGGATATCCGGAAAAACCCAAAGTCCTCATACAGACCAGGAGCAACCTCTCTTGCAAGTAAAATAAATCGGGATCCCTCATCCGCCCAGGCAAAATTTCCTCTCTCAAATAAGTGCCATGAGCACATCTAAATAAGTTCCTTGGGAACATTTAAAATAAGTGCAATAGCACACCAATAAAGGGTAAAGGATTGAGAAAGGATTCCTGTGCAGAGAGGCGATGTGACGACTCCGTCGGGGTACTAACCAGGCTCACTGGCAACGGAGCAACGTTTGTGACTCCTAGGCAGTGACTTCGCCAGGACTGGGAGGTTCGCAGGAAGCAGAGAAACACAATGAGGACGAAATAATCATACTGGATCCTGAAAATCCCTGAAGTGCTCCAACCCTTCTAGTCTGGAAACTAGAAGTAAAACCTCGGTCAACCAGCACCTAAACAGGCAAGCAGGAAAAGCAACCTCGCAAGGTACAAAAGGCAAGATCATGGAAACCTAAAGGTGAAAGGAACATCCTGTTAAGGCCCCTCCCTCCCCCCACAAAGGTAAATCATCAGTAGACATTATGGGCCCTACCAGTGAATCACCATTTGTTGTAGCCTCTACAAGACCCCCCAAAAAATTCACCCTCTAAAATTTTTAGGAGCCCCTGAGCATCGAAAGAGCTAAGTCAAAATCTGTAGTTAAATATTTTTTAGGAAAATTTAAGAGTCACTGAGTCACAGAATGGTTTTTTTCCCAAAATCTGCGACCTAGAGACCCCGTGACCTCTCAGGTCGCTAAGTCACTAAGTCATAGATATCTTATATTTTTCAAAATCGCGACCCCGCGACCTTGCAATCCCGCGACCCTCAAGGTCGCGAGGTCACGCCTCTCTTAAAACACGGGACATTTGCGACCTAGCGACCACATTAATGGCTCACACACGTGACCCTTTTATAAATAAGAGGGTCTCTAGGTCGCATTTTTTTCACGCAACGGAGAGTGGAAAAATGCTTCTGACAGGCCAACTGGATTGCGATTTTCTTGGGTAAGTTTCCATTTCCTCTTGTTGTTTCCATTTTTTCCTTTTGTTGCCCTGTTCCCTCTACCTTAGCCCTTTTAAGCCATCTACCATTCCTCCTTTTGATCCTTTAGGACTTGAGATGCCCTAACTATCCAAACACTCCTCCTCCTTGCATAGCCCTGTAATCACAATTCATCCAGCCTCCCTTGTATTTATTTTTCCTCCTAGAACTGCTTCCCCTCCATTTTTTTGATTACCCACTTAGTCCTGCATTATTTAAGTTGAAAGGGAATTTATTACAATAATGCAAAGGACCGCATCGCTTGTTAAAACCCTCGGCCAGCCCTAATGCGACTTCTGACCCTTGTGACTTCGCGACTCATGCGACCTCGCGACTCATGCGACCCTGTGACCCCGGTCGCTGAGTCGCCTGGTCGCAACTTCACTCCAAACTAATGTTTGCAACCCTTGTGACCCAGCGACCCGGTCGCAAGTCGCAAGATCGCACCCTTTCGAACTGTCAAACATTTGCGACCCAGCGACCTCGCAACCTGGTCGCAGGGTCACGAGGTCACAAGGTCACTACCTTCTAAAATCTTAAATCGCACAACCCTTGCGACCCAGCGACCCAGTCGTGAGTCGCTAATTCACCCTTTCCTGTGGTTTTATTTGGGTAAAGTTAATAAGTTGTACCTAGGCTTTTATCATTATGGCATCTTTCTTATCTTGGGATTATTTTATGAACATGACAAGTGAATTCGAAGCAGACTTAGAGTGCGTCTCTGTCTCTTCAGACTCGAGTGACATGGGACCTCCGGCGGCCTGCAAGAAAAACAAGAGCCCAGAGATATAAGATATATAAATGGACATACCAATGTCTCCGCCTCTGATCTACAGGGATACCTCATGTACATTTTCCAAAGGGGACAACATGAGTTGGTATCAAGTATACCAGGAATTTGCACAGCCAGAATTCCCAGAGGACCTCCCCGACCGGCAAGTATATATACAAGTTAAATGGTCGAAGCTCCACTATGCAGGTGCCCACCCTGCTATATTCCCATGTGTGGAATTCATTGAATGGATCATACAGAATACCGACCCCAAAATGTGGGTAATTCGGGACTATGAAGGTAAAGCGTTTGCGACTCTAAAGGGCTTGGATGTTGAGTTTTACTACGCGCTGCCAAAATGAGAACAAACTTTCACAAAAGAATGGGCCACCACCCATGCAGTCACCATAGCAGATACCCCGAGGGGGTGGTGGGAGGAACCCGAAAAGTTCAAAGTCAAGAAGGATCAAGAATATCCAGTGGCGGGCCTCAGGAAGGTATATAAGCTGGTGGCAGCTATGCTTTGTAGGATATACAGTCATCCTGCTGCCACCACTTTCAGTGGCACTTGGGTATCCCTGATGAACTATGTCACTGTGCACGGCACTCGTTTCAATTGGGGCAACATGCTGATGGCATCTCTCCAGACAAACATATCCTTAGCACTAGCACCAGAGGAGGGATATTCGCATGAATTTTACATGGCTTCCTACTTATTGGATGTTGTTTGTTCCCGGTGCCACTTTGAGGGATGGTCCCGCAGCTGGGACCCGGAGCAGGCGCGCCCAGTTCACATATAAAAGAAGGTATTTTTGGACTCTAGGTATAAGCAAGATATAGATTCAATCTC